>ML660201.1:37707331-38064178 GCA_007570785.1 Antilocapra americana | reverse complement strand
CTTTCAGAATTTTCCACAGTTTATTGTGATCCACACAATCAAAGGCTGTGGCATAGTCAATAAAGCAGAAATAGATGTTTTTCTGGAACTCTCTTGATTTTCGATGATCCATCACATATTGGCAACTTGATCCCTGATTCGTCTGCCTTTTCTAAAACCAGCTTGAACATCTGAAAGTTCATGGTTCACGTATTGCTGCAGCCTGGCTTGGAGAATTTTGAGTATTACTTTACTAGCGTGTGAGATGAGTGCAATTGTGCGGTAGTTCGAGCATTCTTTGGCATTGACTTTCTTTGGGATTGGAATGAAAACTGACCTTTTCCAGTCCTGCGGCCATTGTTGAGTTTTCCAAATTTGCTGGCATATTGAGTGCAGCACTTTCACAGCATCACCTTTCAGGATTTGAAATAGCTCACCTGGATTTCCAGTTGAGGTGGGTACCGAGGGACAAATACGGTAACATTCAGAAATAGAACTTGTCAGATGTTTAACTTTGCTCTAGATGCACTTTACCTCAATTTAAAGGGACAGAAGGACAAGAGAAAAAAAAAAAAGAGCATCGTAGAAAAATCACACCGAGACGCATGTGTGAATAACAGCCCCTGAAAACTGCCCACATGCTGATCCCTGGAGCCTGTACTCAGGGGATGTTGCCTGGTACAAGAGACTACAGACTGTGATTAAACTGAGGACTGTGAAATAGAGGATGGCCCTGGATTGTCCTGGTGGGCTGATGTCATCGCAGAGACCATTAGGAGGAGTCAGCAGGAGGAGAGGGGAGGATGGAAGCAGAGGTTGGAGGGGCGTGCTCTGTGGACGGAGGAAGGAAGGGGCCGAGAGGCTAAGAATGCCAGCAGCCTTTGGAAGCTGGGGAAAACCAGGCAAGCACTTTCTCCTCTAGAACCTTCAGTACGATCTCTCCCCCAACCTTAACGTTAGCCCAGAGAGACTGGCATCAGTCTTCTGACCCCAGAACTGCAACAGAATAAATTCATGTTGTGTAAGCCAGCCGGTTTGTGGCCCCTGGTAACAGCAGCGATAGGAAGCTCAGACAAGGTGTGTCACTTGCCAGAATCATACCCGAATGCTCTGCCTCGTCTCAGTTCATCTTCCCAACTGCCCTGGGATTGAGGCCGATGCCATTATCATACTCATTCTGTAAGTGAGGAAGGTGGAGCTCAGACAGGTCAGCTGCGCCCCTTGGCCCCCACATCCCCCACCACTGAAGTGGAGCAGCCATGATTGGAGCCCAGATGCCAGAGCTCCAGGCCTTTGCCCCTCGCTGCCACCACTGGATGGGAAGGCAGAGCTGCAGAGGGCGTGGTCTGTCCCCATGGGCACTGGCTGGCCTCAGAGTCAGCATGTCCAGCCTGCAGCACTCACAGCCCGGCCCCCAGGATGCGTGGCTGTGAGGCAGAGATGGGGACTGCGGGGTTGCTGTAATAGCTTTGGGGACTGGAGACTAGCTTCTGGGCCATGGAAATATTTCACGTGTGCCCACTGGGCATCGTTTTTCACAAATGTGTGTTAGCTCAGTCCGCTAAGGATCTTAGTCTCCCTGGTTGTCCTGCATGGGGCAGGTGCTGTCAGCTGTGGTGTGTGCACACGAGCATGTGCGTCTGGCTGTGTGAGTGAGGGAATTCTACCAAGCTACTAGCTCTGTCTCCCCAAACCTTCGCGACTCTAGGAGACCCATCTTTATTTACTAAGTGGGCAGTCAGAAGACAGGACAACCAGTCTGTGCAGAGAATTCCAGCAACTAAAATAAGAGCCAAGCCTGTGACAGTGGCTTCCTGAGCTCCACAGTCATCTCAGCTGAGCGTAGCGTAGTACTTGCCTAGTTAACAGCAGGAAACACACATATTTCTCTCCGCGTTTTGGATGGTTCCTCCGCATCACAGAGTGGCTCTGTTCTCTACTTTCCCTTTGCCCAAAGGTCAGGGCAAACTGGTTAGGATTAGGGACTTCAGGGACAATCAGAACACCAGCTCCACTTCCCACAAGCTGGGTAACCATGGCAGGTAACCTATTCCCGTCATACACTGAGGATCTGAAAGAGGACGCTCTCACTCTCCCAAACCCAAAAGAATGTCAGATTTTTTAAGAACCTCAGAGATCATCTGGTCCTGTTTCCACGTTTTGTAGGTGGAGAAATCTGGCCAAGGACAGAGGTGACTAGGCAAACAGCCAAGAGAGAAGCGGGTGGCCATCCCCATTGCGTGGTGGACTGTCAGTGCAAGGCTGACTCATGGTGAAAAACGCCTTCCCATCAGAAGCACTTCCGGTAGACGATTAAGAGCTATGATATGGTAATCATTTGAACAACTATGGTTATTAGTCTTATTTGCAGACACAGCATTCAATTATGCAGAGCACTCTAGTGCAATAGTCCCTTGGAAATTTCTCAGCCATCAGCACAGAGAGTCTATTTTAAATGAATATATTCAGCGCTTTTCTCAGACCTACTTATCATACACAGGAGACCAACTACCTATGGAAAATCAGCCCACTACAAGAGGAGGCATGGGAGCTTTAAAACAGTTCTTATCGCACAATAGCCAAATAATTTATTGGAAAAAAGGAAAAGAAAACACAGGCTTGCCTTCTTGCCTTTGGGACTGTCAGGAAAGCTGTATTCAGATCTCCAAGTAAGCAGAGGTTAGTTTCTCAACCTTGTTCTCCAGAACATCTCTACACAAAGAGATCGATAACTCAGTGTCCATGGAGCCCTCCCGATACTCAGAAACTGGTCTTATGTGTTTATTTGCAATGTGAGGAGAAGCAGGCTTAACATAAGCACCTCTAACAAGACCACAGCACGTCTCACACACACACACAATTCAATAACTGTATCATATGGAAACTCTTCTGGAAATCTCAGAACCCAAGCCATCATGTTGGGTTTCAGACCTCTGTCAGAGCCACTGCTCTCACTATCGAAGCGATAAACCATGTCTACCAGAATCTTCCTTCCACTGGCTGAGTTGCCCCACTTCTCTGCCATGGACTATGAGCCCATGAGAGCTCCTCCAAGGAGTCTTGAACAGAAGAACCTTTGCTCACTGGGAGCTTGTCAGAGTTTAGGGAGGTCTGACCACAGAAAAAACTGGGCGCTGCATCCTGCTTTGGACTTGGGGGATTTGTTTTTTTCAAATAGCTTCTATAAAACCGGCCCAAGTGGTACAAAGGGATAAGGGACAGGGCTCGGGCTTGACCTCTCAGTTGGGTCAAATGCACGCCATTGATGGGTATGGCTGCAATGGAAGTCCAGAAAGCGCAGCTCTGGGTTTGACTTTGTGTCCTGCAGTGAAGGGTTGTAGCTACCTGGGCCCAGAGGCTGGGATGAGGAGCTTTTCAAATCTGTGCTGTCAGCTAAAGAAAAGGCAATGCTTTCAGGGCAGGGAAATTAACAGGAGCCTTATCTACAGGTTCCTTTCAGGTTAGAAAGGATTCAGTTCAGTGAAGAGGCCATGAATAGGCTGTCTGGGGGAAGCCTTTTGAGTAGGTCTGGATATCCACATGGCTTGTCCTCTAGAGGAGCCCAGCAAGAAATCTGAGAATCACCTTTCCCATAAAGATCACGCCTTTCTGTACCCTCACATTCTCCCTCTGTCAGCCTCACTCCCTGGTCTGCCCACTGCATTAGGGGTGCTTGAGGTTTCCTCAGCAAGGGAAGAATGGTTGAGGGGATGTCTTCCATTGCCCAGGAGCTTATCCACCTTTTGGATGTCCTACTGAGTTCAGATGCATTGGTGTGATGAAATTCAGTCCCTGGGGAAAGCCTGGCAATACTTGCTATTCTAAAGACATTTTCTTTTTCCCATTCCACTGAGCATTTGCCCTATCCTGTAGGAAAAGTCCTGTGCTCAGAGGTGCTCAGAGTTTGGGTCCCGCTCAGCTATGAAGGCAACTGTGGGGTAATGGATGGGAAGGCTGTGCTGCTGTGAGGTTGTCAGCTCCTCGCTTACTTGTTTATCCAATCTGCATATTCTTATTCAGAATTTCCCATGTGTCCCTTTGTTAGGTGGTGTGGACGCAGCATGAATAAGAGGGTCAATTCATTGCCATCGTGAAGCTTGCATTCCAGTGAAAGTGTTAGTTGCTCAATCGTGTCCTACTCATTACAACCCCATGGACTGTATCTCCTGTCCATGGAATTCTCTGGGCAAGAATACTGGAGTGGGTACCCACTCCCTTCTCCAGGAGATTGCCCCAACCCAGGGATCGAACCCAGGTATCATGCATTGCAGGCAGATTCTTTACCATCTGAGCCACCAGGGAAGCTTAGTGAGGGAGGCAGTAAAAAAAATATACCTGATGTTTCTGGAGTGTTACATGGGGGAGGGATGAAATAAACAAGAGGAAGACATGGCGAGTACTGGGCAGGAGCCCCAGCAGAGTGTGGGCAGAGAAGACCTCTAGGAGGCAGTGTTCATGTTGAGTCTCAAACCCTGGGGGAAAACCACCTAAGACCCAAGCCAGGAAAGGAACATTCCAGCCAAAGGAAAATAGCAGGTGTCACGGTGCTTGGGCAGGAGACCTTCTGGTGTGTTTGAGATTATAGGAAGAGCCATCTAGTAAAAGCGGGGCTTGCGGAGGAAAAGGAAGAGATCCATCAGAGAGGTGGGCAGGGGCAGGGTCCTAGGGAGGCTTGGAGACCAGGGACTGGCTTTCGGGTTTTGGTCTGTGCAGTAGGGACCCCTATAAAGTTTCAAGCAGAAAATGATGGCCTCTGGTTGACACCTTCTAGTGAGGCTCTTGTTCCTTTGTGGAGAATAAACTAGGAGAAGATCAGAAGCTAGGAGAAGGGGCTGGTGGGAGGCTGTCACCGACATCAGGCCAGAGGTGTCAGTGGTCCGGCCTAGGGTGGTGATAGAGAGGAGGTGACAGATTTGCGCAGGAGGAGCCCCCACATGCTGGCATAGGGGGTGGTATGTGATAGGTGCTCAAGCACGGTTTCATCTGCAGTGAACTCACGGCTGGAGTTTTAGGCTCAAATTCAGTGTTTGTCTCTGATGGACCTTTGCGCTGTAGGAAAGGGAAAAATAATGTTTCCTCTATCCTTCCGGGTTGTTGGCTGAGACCCACCTGTAATAAAAAGGCAGATTAACATGAGAAAAAAAAACAGAATTGCAAATGTACCAACAGGAGCCTCACAAAGATATGAGACTCAAAGGCAGCTAGACAGTGGAGGCTGATGCGCCATCCTGAGGGAATGAAAAGGAGGGGAGCTTGGGCTTCAGAGGAGGGCAGGCAGTTCACAAGAAGGCGAGAAGAGGAGATGCTTGGTAAACCAGGGTCCTCCTGCCAGGCACCTACGTATCTCAGGCAGAAAAGTCATGTCTGGTAAGAGGTCTCTTCCTGGTACGGGCCCCCATCTGCATTCTTTTATGCAGTTAAGAGGGAAATGAAATGTGTTTTTTTTTCTTCTGAGTCCCGTGTATGCGTGCTCACTTGTGTCCAACTTTGCAACCCCATGGACTGTAGCCCTCAGGCTCCTCTGTCCATGGGATTCTCCAGGCAAGAATACTGGAGTGGGTTGCCATACCTTTCTCCAGGGGATCTTCCTGACCCAGGGATTGAAGCCAGGTGGGTCTCCTGCATTGCAGGCAGATTCTTTACTGCTGAGCCACACTGGATCTGATTGCCTTCAGCTCTATGTGCCTGAATTACATATTTTGGGGTTGTACCTTCTGCTACCCCACAGGGCAGACCCTCTCACCTCTCTCTGAGGGGATAGTGGGTCTGCAAGTCTTTCGTAAGTAGCCAGCAACCCAGACGCAGGGGATGGATGTTTCTGGAGATGTCTGTTCATGCACTGATTCTACCAGGGGCTCTTGTTGTTCAATGACCAAGGCTTAACTTCAGGTAACTGGGGAAATTCTGCATTTTATTTCCACCTCTAACTCTGACTTTGAGATTAACTCCCCATGGGCCCTTTCTATAGCTGGAAAGCAGGTAATTTCTCCTTCACCTTCCATCACTGACTTAGGAGGAATCTGCCCAGAACCTAGTCAACTCAGATGCTCATTTGGCTGATGGAAGCAAGCTGCTTCCACAGCCCCATCTCAAGAAAATCAAGGGGCACCCTGAGGGCTTTGGGGGCTCATCCAGCATGGAGAGCATTTGGGTACGTAGCTGATTATATGCTTTATTATGGATGCTAATGTGAGCTGGAAGCTTGTTCTGTGATTGTTAGCATTTAGCTTCAGTTAATGCCCAACCTCACAGTCCGGCTGTACCAGTGCCTCTAGGTCATGGACGTTGAGTGTGAGAAACACACTCACCAGCCCAGACTCAAAGAATGAACTTGGAGACTTGAGGTGCAGCAGGAGGTGAGGCTTTAATGACGCTCTTGCAAGATGGGGTGTCTGGTGGGCAAACACATCCAAAGTTATTACATCCCTAGGATGTGAGTCCCTCCCCCAGTTCCTCATAGCTGAGTACTATGGGGAGGACAGTCTTCCCAGAGGTCGCCTAGGTTTGTTCCCTCCCTCTCTAGGGGCTGGTCCCTCCATGATACCTTGTCTCCTTTTCTGCACACCTAGTCCCATTCTTATATTTTGAATTCACCGATAGAATGAACCTGTGTGAAATCCTAGGCATCCTGCCCTCCCTTTGTTTGCCCGGACTTTGTAGTTTTGTAACCCTAGCTATCAGCTATTACATCAGCAAGCTATTCTTGAAAATGGGCCACTGTAAGTTTTGTATTTTATGCCCAACCTTTTTGGCACCAGGGAACCAGTTTAAAGGAAGACAGTTCTTCCATAGACCAGGGGATGGTTTCAGGATGATTCAAGTGTGTGACATTCAGCATGCACTTTATTTCTGTTATTATTATATCAGCTCCACCTCAGATCCTTGGGTGGGGAAGATCCCCTGAAGAAGGGAATTGCAACCTACTCCAGGACTCTTGCCTGGGAAATCCCATGGACAGAGGAGCCTGGTGGGCTACGGTCCACGGGCTCTCAAAGAATTGGACACGATTTAGCGACTAAACACCAACAATGGAGCTGAGTTTTCAGTATATTACTGAGCTCAAAGTCTCTCCTCAAGGCTGAAACAACTTGCTGTGGGAAACAGGGCTGATGGTGCTGGGAGGACACATGCGCAGAGTGTTTCTTGCCGTAACTCTGGGCCGTCTCCCGTGTCTCTTTGTGCTTGCACTGTGTTGATGTGAAATTATTTTTGTTGGGATAAAACCCCTGGCTGTGTTAAGAGAGGAGTGCGGGGCTGTTGTGATTTCTTCTTAGCATAATCACAGAGTCCCTGTGTGGACTCCAGCAAAGCCAACTGGAGCCCTTCCTTTCTGTGGTTTCTTTCAAGACAGTCTTTGTGTTTTCAGAAGAAGAAAAGGAAAGTGATGTGCAAACGCATTCAGTGTGTCCCCCTCAGCGCGCTTACGTAAGTTTAATCCTCGCTGATGACTTGCAAATACAGAGGATACACAAACTTACTTTTGACCTTTGCAGTAAAGAAAGTCATCTATTTGCTCTGCTCTCACTGGTGTTAAGAGAAGTTACACTTGTGAATCCCTAATACATCAATGAGATTACAGACTCCTGGGGGAGCCATTTAATATTTTTACAACTATATGTGTGTGTGTGTGTATATATATATATTTAAACGTTGAGTTGAAAGAAAGTGGAAAAAAATTAAAAAAAAAAAAACAACGGATGTCCTGTATGAAGAACAACTTAGACTGACCTTGAGTCTTAGGTATTCTTTCTCAGAGCCCAGCTTGAGAGACCCAGGAGGGTCTGGTAGGGGAGGGGTTGAGTTGATGGGCCAGTTACCAGAGCCCCGCGCCTTCTAGGAAGGCTGGTTTGATAGTCTGCCAGTCTTCGCCCTTTACCCCCACCCAGGGCTTCAGTCTTGCTCTTTTTCCTCTAACGGGACATGGCAAAGGCTCCTACTGCCCTGGGCATAGCCAAATAAGAGGCTGCCTTTCCTTCTGTACCTGCTAAAGAGCAACCACCGTGCCAGGTGCTGGAAATGCAGAGTTTGACTCAGTCCTCCCTGGGGTTTCCCTAAGACCGGCGAGCCTGGCATCCTCGAATCTCAGATGAGAACAGCTGGAGAACACACAGCTGACGGGGAGTGACTCCAGCCCGCTGACTGCCGAGCTCAGGGCCGTCAGCCTTTTCTTCTAAGGCTCATGGCACTCGTGCTTGGCTCTGCCGACCACAGGCTCTTTGTCACAGCCCACTTCTGTCCTTGTAGAGGGAAGGCGCCACTGACAGCATGCACATGACACATATGGTCACATTCTGCTGAAAGTTTTCCTAAAAATGTGGGTAGCCGGATCCAGCCTTTCGGCCACAGTTTGCCGAGCCCTGTCCCTAAGTGCTTGCTGTTTTTCACTCCTCCAGGCCTTTCAGTGAGGACCTCAGGCTTTGCAGTCCCGTAGTGCTGCGCTCACACGTGGCCTCTGCCACTTACTTGCTTTGTCATGTTGGAGAAATCACTTCACTCCTGTGAGCTTGGTTCCTCGTTTGTGAAGTGGGCTAAAGGGCAATCTGAGAGTGTGGTCATATGAGAGAATGGGTGTGAAGCACTGAACCCCGAGCTCCGCCCTGGGATAGATGGTGACGGTGGCCTCCAACCCTTGGAGATGCTCCGATGAGCCAGCTCCTTACTCTCGGGAGAAAGAGTCAACCTAGGCTTGTGGTCCAGGGGTCTCCCAGTGTCTGAGTAGTGAAGAATCTGCCTGCCAAGCGGGAGTCATGGGTTTGATCCCTGGGTGGGGAAGATCCCATAGAGGAGGAAACGGCAAGCCCCTCTGTGCTTCCCTAGTAGCTCAGACAGTAAAGAGTATGCCTGTAGCGTGGGAGACCGGGGTTCAATCCCTGGGTTGGGGAGATCCTCTGGAGAAGGAAATGGTAACCCACTCCAGTATCCTTGCCTGGAAAACTTCATGGACAGAGGAGCCTTCCGGGCTACAGTCCACAGGGTCCAAAAGAGTTGGACACAACTGAGCAACCGAAACAAAAGAGGCTTGTTGTTCACCACCGACGCGTGTTCAGAATAAGCAGGGAATGTCCCAGGTCCATGGACTGGCTTTCAATCCAGTCTCTGTCTCCAAAAGAACAATTTGGCATCAGGGAAGAAAAGTCAGAAGCTTACAATGGGAATTCGTGCTGCTAAGATCCCTGGGAACATGGGGTCCAATACTAAAGCATATGGAGGAAAGCCAGGCATTTTAAAAGTGCTTTTTAGAGAAGGTAAGTGATACAAAGAGCCCCTCACTGTTTTACACTTGTAAGGAGACCCCTGCTGGACTCCCAATTCTAATCTGCAGTAAAAAGCCACAGGGCTTCTGGTTCCCTTGACTTGCTTTCTTGTTTCACCATAGCCTCTGGCAGGAAAACTCAAACCAGAGAGGTGCCTTAGAATTGGCTTCAGCAGGGGCTTTTCTGTCAATCAGCTGCTGACACTGGAAACATAAAGGTGGTGACATGACACAGTTTGCTTTTTATTTCTTTTACTTCTGATACGATCATCCTAGAAGAACCATAGCCATCAGCTGTATACTTACAACTCCCTTTGGTACAGAGCTCTGGAAAATTAAACGGTAGAATTAGATTGAAGTAATGGTAATGGTGGTGATGAGAACACAGAGGGCTGGGGGGCTGGGTCCTGGCTCAGCTCACAGAGGCAGGGTAAGTGGAGTGGGTCATCTTGTTTACCAATGGAAAAATGGTGTCATGCACACTGATCTGTTTATCCTCTCCTATCACCTGTTCTGTAGTTGTTTAAGTGCATTTATTAAGCTCACATAATTTAAAAGTCCAGGGGTCTATTGGCTTTAGGTAGGGCTAGATCCAGGAAATTCAAACCATGCCATTAGAGTTTAGTCTGCTTGTGTGTGTGTGTGTGTGTTTCCTCTCCCCGCTCCCTTTCTACCTGTATCTCTCGCTTACTTATTCATGAAGAAGTTAAAAATTAAAAGGTCTCAATAACAATAACATTTCGCACTGAGGTACCAAGTTAGGTGGGGGGTAGTCAAAGAAGATATGCTGAAGGAGGAAACATCTGAGTTTGTGATTATAACCCCCAGGGAGGAGAGTGATCTAAAGAGATATCATTGAACCTGCGCTCTCTGAATACCCACCGAAGAGTCTGCTGTGCTTGCTGGTCATGATGCAGTTTCCTGGGCCTCATCCCAGACCAACAGAATGAGATTCTTGGAGGGGCAAGGCCCTGGCTATGCATTCTGTTAGCATTTTCCCTCTGGATGTTGTGTGCATTCCAGTTTAAAGCAACCTTCCTGAACTGTGTACACAGACCACCCTGACTTGGCAGTGAGTTGTGCTGTAGGCAGACAGCCTCCCGAGGCCCTAAAGGATGGCCTCCTCTTTGTCCTGCAGCAGTGCAGAAGGCATGGATGTCTTGTGAAGAGCCCGCCTCCAGGTAGGCACAGTGGAAATGAAATGCATGGGACATTTCCATGAGTTCCTTTCATCCATCATTGCAATTTTGGAGAAGGAAAGTGTAATGTCCCTAACCCATGTATCTTCCTGCTCTACGAGATCCTAGTGTGGGCTCTGAAGGGAAGTGGCTAGATTCACGATCCCTGCTCTGCCCCTTATGTGCAGTTGGGATGATCTTGAGAAAGTAATTAACATCTGAGTCTCAGTTTTCTCATGGGCAAGACCTATTCCGCAGACGGTGGGTGAGGATTAAGAGATGAATCTTTGGAGGCATTTAGCATGCTGTCTGACATCTAATAGGTGCTCAGTAAACTTCAACCGCTGTGATTTCATTGTTCTTATCGGTACTTGATCTATAATCTGCCCAGAGAGGAGAAATAAAATTTTAATCTGAGAAAGCTACCAGACTTCTACATCTTCTGCAAACTACCATAGGGTCAGTAGAGCCTTAGGGAAAGATTTGGCTTCTATTAGTGTCTCTGCTAGCCTTAATTATGTAAAATTAATTATGGATAATCATATAGAAATGATAATGAATATTTAGTTCATTTCCATCTGGGACTCAACAGACTGTGGTAGTGAAGAGCGAAAGTGTTGGTGCAAAACAGATGTACCTGTGAGCCTGGTTCTGTCACTTACTGACTCTTTGACCTTGGGCAAGTTACTGAACCTCTCTCAATTTTCTAGTCCATACAATGGGGAGAATAATAGGATTTTTCTCTCTGGCTTGCTGTGAGGCTCTCCTGGTTGCTGGAAGTAAAGCACCTACTTGCTCCATAGAAAGTACTTGACCATCACCACCACCAACCTCCACCGCCGTCTGCAAAGACTCTGTCGACTGGGGTGTCTGTGTGCTCCATGCACTGTATGGAAGGAGACTTTTGTTGGGTTTAATATTTTTTGTATTTTAAAATGGCTATGGAGTAAGTTTTTAAAGCTTATTACTAAGCTTTTTTACTAACTACATTTTTTTTTTTTTTGACTGCGCTGAATCTTATTTGTGGCAGGTGGAATCTTCAATCTTCATTGTGGCGCACGGATTCTTTAGTTGGGGCGTGTGAACTCTTAGTTGTGGCCTGTGGGATCTAGTTCCCTGACCAGGGATTGAACTCGGGTTCCCTGCATGGGGAGCGTGGAGTCTTAGCCACTGGACCACCCAGAGAATCCCCTATCAACACTCTTTACATTACCAGAAAGGAACTCTACCAGCCAGAGAAGAGAAGCTTGGGTTAGAAGAATGGGAGCAGGGGGATGGAGTGACTCTCTCAGGTTGTCCAGGACTGACCTTTGGATATGGGGAAGCAGAGGGGGTGATGAGGCATGTTACTAGACCTTCTTGGTAGGTGTATTTCTATTACTCCCTGTTCCTTGTCCTTCCCTTCTCTTCCCTTTTCTTTCTGTAGATGAATATGGAGATTTAGAGAATTTTTTCCCCCTGAGATCGGGCCATCACTTTAGATTCTGGCAAAACACAGAAGCGCCCCTTTGTTTCTTCCTGTGTATTCATTTTTGCAACAAAATAACACAGAACAGAGGGAAGCACTATCAAAGGCATTTCTGCTCAAAGGAAAAGCTCCTCAATGATCACTGTTACTGCTGGAAGTTTCTTCTGCTTCTCTGACTGTGTAATGAGATGATTCTGAAATGATTCTGTAATCTGAAATGATTCTCTGGTGTAACCGTTTTGCTCACCTTGAGTCTTTTTTTTTTGCCGGTTCTCCCTGAGGCACCCCCTGCCACCCACTCAGGATGCCCGTCGCATCAGAAGCCTCGGAGGAGCCCCCAACGGGTGCTCAGCCAGGCCACACACTGCTGGGTCCACACAGCCCCCAGTGGGGCAGTAGAGGTATTTTGGAGGTCAGTGAACAAAAGATCTAGCCCCCCTCCCCCAATGACAAGGTGAGGAGTTACTCTCCTCCCGCTTCCCTGTCAGTCCTCAAGGGGCAGGACTCTGTCTGCCGCTGGGGTGTTTTCACAGCTCCCCAACACTCCCTCTGAAGTGCAAGTCGCCCAGTTGTGTCCGACTCTTTGTGACCCCAGGGACTGTATAGTCCGAGGAATTCTCCAGTCCAGAACTCTGGACTGGGTAGCCCTTCCCTTCTCCCAGGGATCTTCCCAACCCAGGGATCAAACCCAGGTCAACGAAGTGAGGAGGCAGGCCTCTCAGCAGCTGACTGTATGCAGTTAGAGTTTAATAACTTTATATATCCCTCCTTCTGGTTAGCTTCTATTTATGGCAAGAGATACTGGTTTTCCATTTGCCACAGTGATTTTTTTAGGTTCCTTGAACACTTGTAAGTCACAGAGAACTGAGTAAAAGAAAAGATTTAAGCAAATAACATGGGTGTCACGTAGGTACGTCAAAAATGTTGGCGGCTAGGGAGGTTGTGAAGGATGGAAGTGTGGGGAAACTGAGCTGGTGCAGTGACATCCCTTCCCCCGTTGGGATTCACTTCCAACGTGGAGCCACCATGTCTTGAAGCCGATTGGCTCCATGCATCAGTTGGTGAGTCTTTACGAACTCACAAAGCCCAGCTCTCCAGAGGTGCAAAGGCACAGTGCTGGGCAACATCTTTGTGTTGGTCCTCAGTTTGAATGAAATAGTCCCAGGAGGCTCTTTCTCTGGGATGAGAGTCCGGGCAGCAGGGAGATGGGAATTCAGAATTTGGTCACCTTGGGTTTCTTTCTCAGCGAGGGAGGAGGTATCACCATAGATTCTGGGTTCACACCCTCTGGGTTCAAATCCAAACCTGTGCTCTGGCACTTATTAAACTGGGTAACCACAGGCAGGTTACCCATCCTTGGGCTGCAGTTTTCCCATCTTTAAAATGGGATAATAATAGAGCTTACTGGTAGGGTTGTAAAAGTTTGAGTTAAGAATACAGAGTACCTAAGGAACATAATCTCATGGTAAGTGCTTAATCAGTCTTAGGAGCTATCACTGTTACTGTTGTCATCGTCGTCATTGTCTCTCCTTGGTTGTAACATCAGCCTAGTATCAACGGCCTCAAAAGATCAGTGGTTCATGGCTGATACACAGTAAATGCTGACTCCCTGCCATTCCCTTCTCCTGCAAATGATAGACCGGAAGGTTGGTGCAGTCTTGCACAGCTACAGATACATGTGGCTTTGGTACCTGACTTAATTCTCAACAGTAGCCTGAGCACAGTGAAGCTGTCTCCTGTGTACCATGCCACTAGGATGTTGGGTATACACAGTTCTGGGAGGTAGATTGAATGTCACTCATTAAGAATGGTACCCATGCCTTATGATGGAGCTCTCTGACCAAGCAAGCCAAGCCAGGCCACGCATCTGTAAGAGTCCTTTTGTAAAAGCACATTCCAGCTCTAGCAGGAGTGATCTCTTCTCGTAAGATCTTTAAGATAGAAACACTGACAACGTCAGTGTCTTCAGCAGCTAAGCCCAAGTTTAACCCCAAGCTACTCCTGTAAGTCGGTACTGAGCTGTCGCATGTTCCCTTTGTTCATCTACCATCGATCTAAACTAATCAGTTAATTAGCCCAGACAAGAAGTCTTCTGTGGTGTTAAATAACTCTCAAAATCTGCTGCAGATGCTTGAGTTACCTGATTGGCTATACCTTGAAGTTCATTACTTCTACACAAAGAGATGTTCAGTGCAGGGTCTGGAAAACAAGCTGGAATCTGCATTGACATCAGATTCTGTTTGTTTATAGGAAAGACAGAATCATCCCTTTAGATCAGTGGTTTTCAAAGAGTGGGCCCTGAGCCACCAGTATCAGCAGCATCTGGGAATGTGTCACGCCCCACGCTAGACCCACTGAATCCGACACTCTGCAGGCAAGGCCTGGCAGTCCGTCCCTGAAGCCCTCCCAGTGATGCTCACGGAGGTGAAAGCTTGAAAAGCAGTGCTTTCAACCGTCTCCTCAGATTACAGACTTGTTTTCTTTTCTGGCAGAGAGAAGAGAAGAAGGAAACGATGGAAAAGAGAAAGAGAGAGGAGGCGTAGGAGAGGAAATCAGAAAGATGGGTAAACAAGACCTGAGCAATATGGATGGAAAGTCTGTTTACCAAAGTTTGACCTTGAATAGCAGCGTGAGGCTCATTTAAGATCGGGAATGTTATTCCAGAGGCTTAGAAACAGCATGGGAGAGGGAGATATTCATCCCTGACCACAGTGAGTGGACAGGACACAGAGAGTGACCAAAATGTTGCTATATTGTCAAAAGTATGTGAGAGGACAGTGGGGTGTTTACAGCTTGAATAAAGAGTGGGGGACAGCCCCAGTGGTTCTCAGGGTGGACTCACAGAGGATACTTAGTAAATTCTCTTTGACTTGACAGAGACCAGACCTTCGTGGCCTAGACTGAGTTTCCCCAGCTCATCTGGGTCTGGAGAAAGTAGGTGGGTTCACTGGGCCTGGTCTGTAGGGGAAAGCAGGAGGTGGCCATCTGGCCTCTGCGGCGCCCCCTCCCCCTGCCTCCTGCGACTCAGCTGACTTAGGGGAAAGAGCCTCAGGCTTCATTCAGTACAGGGACACCCGCTCTTACTAGTGTGTGACCGTAACAAGTCAGGAGGAGAAGAGTTGCTTCGGGATGTTTGTGCTCAGCATTGTAGGAGGGACACCTACCTACACACGCAATGCCTGGCACACAGCAGGTGTTGAGTAAGTATTTATTAAGTAAAAGAAGAAGAAAGGGAGGAAAGAAGGAGAATCGGTTGGTTGTTTTTAAGACTTGTACGAAATACTGCCTTGAAAATGCTTGGCGTACTTCTTGATACAGCGATGCACTGTAAGTGGTATCTATCACAGTGAGGACAAGGAGAAAGAAAGAAAGCCTTCTGGGGGCCTAGAATTGAGTCTCTATTCTTGCTGAGAATGTAGCCCCGCTCCTCCCGTTCCTCTTTGTCTGCAGTCCATTCTCCAGCTTTATCTTTGGGGCCCGCTCACGTTTGGCACTGAGTTCATGGCCTTCGAGTGCAGTGCGGGAGGTGTTCAGGATGACCACGGAATGGACTTGCAGGTGCGTAGCCACGCTTGTGGTGGTTGCTGCTGGTTGGTCCAAGTGGGACTGACATACTTTCTGTCTCTATAACTAAGGAATTACATGTTATTTTACCTTGTCTTATTTCTGAAATAGGTACTCATTAACCATTTGGCTAACAGATTTTGCCTCACAGTCATAGTAAGCATTTTTACTAACATCCTTCCCGTATGTGATAAGTTATAGAAATGCCATTAGTTGCTTTCATTTACATAATTAAAAGGATGGCCTCATCTTGAAATTTTTGGATATTCCCTGCCTTCCCTTAACTACCCCCTCCTGCTTCCCCTTTGAACATTAGTACAAAGGATCAACCTGCCAAACTCAATACAGGAAAGAAATTGGAAGTGGTAGTTATTACATTAGCTAAAAGTCCTTGGTTTTCAGTTTTTCTCCAAAGGGCATAATAGGTTTTGGGAATCAGGCCTGAGTGGGTCCCAAATCCACCTACTATTAACTTTGTGACCTTGAGCAAGTTCTGTAACCCCTCTGAGCCTAAATTTGCATCTGTATTCTATATAGAATTTATGTTCATTAAATAAATAACATTTGCAAATGCACCTACCATAAATGCATGCCAAAAGTTAGTTTCCTTCTTTCACCAGGAAGTTGTGCAAGAATCTTCAACAAATATTGACCACCGGCAACATAGGTCATTGCCCAGACCTCGGTTTCAAGCTAGGACACAGAGAAGGATGCATGGGAGAAGTTTATGTCCCATGAGATATCTGGAAGAATTGTGGGGGTCTGAGAAGTATTGTTCTGTAATCTGAGATCAGCTGTGGTAAAGACACTCAATGGGGAAAGGTCCTTTCAGGCTCCTTGCCAAACACAGAGTATTGTTTTCTTCTGCGTTTTGCATTCTGATGGCAGGTGGACAGTGAAAATAAGGAATGGGCTTAGCGTGTGAAACGTGAGCACTCAAAGCTGGTCAGAAGTCACACTTCCTTTAATGCTGTCAACATAGTCACCGCTGTGCTGGTTTGCGTGACAAGCACAGTGCTGACTGGCCCCCCCACACACACCGTTATCCACTGTTTACCATAAAATGAGCACTTCTCCAGCTCTTGAGCAAACCAGCAACAACCTCGGGGGCGTTTGTGCCCAAGGAGAAATCACAGAGAACAAGGAATTACTCCCAGAGACACTGTGCCGCCCTCAGCATTGTTTTCCATCGCCTTTTGTAGTATCTCCATGCAGACCGGACCTGCCTTAGCAAATGGAGTAATGGCTGGTTTTCCCCGATTAGTATCAGTAGGCTTTGTAAGTTCTTGAAACATCTCGTATAAAGTCACCCTGAACAGCCCCTGCTGGGTCATCGTGCTTCCCAGCCAAGTGTGGGCTTGGGGGCCTTCAGGGCTGCCCTTCTCACCCTCAGCCTCCACAACCTCCCAACCCTGGCGGGGTTACAGGAAGACACAGACCTGAGGAGACGCATGGGAGCACAGGCAGAAAGAAGGCTCTTGTAGGGTTTTAACTGCAACATGGAAAGCAAAACGGCAGGTAGGCTTCCAGTATGACTCAACTGTCTGCTGCATCAGGGACTAAGTGTCTATTCACTTCTTTGACCAAAAGCCAGCGAGTAAGGTGTGGAATTAACCCGGAAAGCAGGGACCAGGGCTTCTGGGGACATTTGCTGTTGAAACTGAGATGGAAATCCATGTTTGACCTGCTAGGGATAAAATTAATTGGTATTTTTCAGGGCTCTGCTTTGGACCACAAAGTGGCAAGCCTAGTGCTGGGGGAGATGACCAGCATTGGCCATCTTCCCTCGCTGGCATTTTATCTTCTGAACACATCCTGTTCAGACCGCAGGGCTTTCTACTTTCAGCTAGGCTTGGGAACCGGAAGGCTTCCAGGTCTCAAGAAGTCACTGCCAACAATGAATAATTCGGGCCTTGGCAAGGACATTCAAGGAGATTGGAAACCGGATGCGGTTCTGTCCTGCTCAGTCTGCTGGCTTATACTGTGTCAGAAACAGTCAAAGCAGTGGGTTGAATGGTAGACCCCTAAAAGCTATGTCCATGTCATACCCCTGGAATCTGTAAATGTTACCTTATTTTGAAAAGGAGGCTCTGCAGATGTAATGGAGGTAAGGATGTTAAGATCTTAAGGGCATCATTCTGGATTATCCGAGTGGGCTCTGAGTCCAATATCAAGTGTCTTTATAAGAAAGGCACACAGGGGAGACACACAGAGAACAACAGGCGTGTGTGAAGAGAGAGGTGAGATGAGAGTGAGGCCAAGGAACTCTGAGGCTGCCAGCAGACCCTCTGGAGAGAGACTCCCAGAGCCCCCGGTGGGAGCCCAGCCCGGCAGGACTGTGCATGTCTGGCCTCCCACCTGGGACGGGACCCACTTCTGCTGTTCTGAGCTGCCTGGTTTGTGGTGAATTTGTCACAGCAGTCACAGGAAACACACACACTCTGTTGAGGATGGCGTTGCGGTCAGAGCAGTCCATAAGCCGAGAGATTCTCAAGGAGGCTTTTTATGAAGAAGAAAAACCCTGCCTTTGGTTCCTTGTAGCAGTGCTACTGGTATGTTTTATTTTCCTCTATAAACTCTAATCCCCTGTTTTATTAATCTGCCAGAGGAAAGAAAGGGCCTGCTTCTGTCGTCCTTCCTTAAAGAAATTGACTGTCGTGGGCAAGGGGCATGCTTCCTAAGCCAACATTGAGAACCTTCCCATTCTTTTCCTTATGTTCCCACCACTCCAGCGCCCAGATCAAGGTGTCCGATCCGCACAGATCATATCGATCAGTTTCCTGAAGCTGATTTTGCCACCTCAAGCTCTGTCAGCTCTGTCTCTTGGCACCCAAGGTGAGAAGAGTATATAACTGAGGGAAGGGTGTACATTCCTCCTTCTGTTATCTCACTTACCTCTGCGGAAACTCTCTGAAGCTCTCGGCCTTAGCAGACCTTTGGTTTACAGGAAGCACAGCAGGTCTGAGAGATTAACATGCTCATTTGTGAGGTCCCCAAATGTCAGATTTTTAAGTTAGCCAACACGCAAGATAAATATTTCAACTAGCATTTTTATTTCCCATCCAGGCCAAGGGACAAGTTAGAAAAGTTCTATTCTAAGTACGTAGCTGAGCAAATGTGGAAGGGCAAGTGGGTGCCATGGTTTTGAAGGCAGCCTGTCAGTCACGGTGATTGAAACATAACCCCATTGGCTTCCACAAGCATAATAAAATGTTTTGCAAAAGGCTGTAGAATTGTAGGATGTAATAAAGTTTGCTTAGCTGCATTTCCAAGGCCGCAGGGCCCTAAAGTACACGAGGCCCATCTCCTTATGCCTGGGGATCTGTTCATGTTCCTTCCATGCCTGGAAATGACAGGACATAAAACCAGACATTTAGTGAGAACAAGTAGCATTTTAAAATCATGGCAATAAACACAATGTCAGTTTGCTCACTGCCGACCTCTCAGATGGCCATTAACACGCTACTTGAAGCCACACAGATGCAGGTATAGGACGGGGTGTGGGCGGATTCCGGTCCTGCTAATGCCGGGCTCCCTGGATGCCCAGCTGCTCTGTGCTGTCTGTCCACAGGCCGGGCCCCAGGGGTCAGCTGCATAGTCTCTTAATTTGTTTTCTGGACACACATCTTACATAGCAAATGAACTAAATTCAGACCTTGAATTAGGTAAGAATAGACTCCCAAGTGGAGTCTTTATCACAACTACCCAGCAAGCTTATTAAAAACACAGATTTCCCCAGTCTGTCCTCCACATTCTGAATCAGCAGGTGTGGAGAGAAGGCCAGGAATCTGTGCTTGTTAACAAGTTCTCCATATGAGTCCGAGGCACCTGCCCCCAGACTGGGGAATTCTTGCGCTCATATGTCTGTAGTGTGCGGAATCAGCTTTGCTGCAAGGCGAGTTACCTGAAGGATTTAGGCTGGGCCTGATGCAAATGAGTGATACTTATAAAGAAGGAAAATCGGGAGAAACCCTCTCATCTTATTCCTAGGTTGCAGAAATGCATTTCACAGCTCTGACACCCTCTTTACCCTGGAGGAGAACTTGTCAGAGCCTTGGCTTCTGGGCCTTAGTTATTGCAGTTAGTAACACGGGTGTTACACGGAAGGACTGATGCTGAAGCTGAAACTCCAATACTTTGGCCACCTCATGCGAGGAGCTGACTCACTGGAAAAGACCCTGATGCTGGGAAGGATTGGGGGCAGGAGGAGAAGGGGACGACAGAGGATGAGATGGTTGGATGGCATCACAGACTCGATGGACATGAGTTTGAGGAAACTCTGGGAGCTGGTGATGGACAGGGAGGCCTGGCGTGCTGCAGTCCATGGGGTCGCAAAGAGTCGGACACGACTGAGCAACTGAACCGAACTGAACATGGGTGTGGTCAGGAGTCAGACTAGCTGGGACTGCTTGCTTGGAGGACATTGGAAAGGGCAGACCATTCCAGGAAACCGAAATTTAAATAAGGGAAGAAAGAGGAGAATTTTACAGCCTAGATTCCATATAGTTTGAGGGAGGTTGAAAGAAAGGGCTCTTAGGAAAAGTCAGGGCAGCTACCACGGATATGATAGATGAAGAGATTTTTTTTTTTTTGCTATTAAAAACAAATGGTTATTTATTAAAATGATTCAGATAACAAAAAATAAAATATTGAGTAAGAAGGTTAAAAGAGGAGTAACCTACACTAATATTCATATCACGATTGCGAGCAGAAGTATAATTGGGAGAATGTTTAGTTACAAAACTCTGCCTTATAGTCAATAAGTCTTATAATGAATCCTTTCTTTTAGAAGACTTCCATAAAAGAGTAAGAGAACCAGTTTCATTTTGGAATAACATACAAAAGTTAATCAATATGGTAGATAAATACCACCTTAAAAAAAAAGACATACCTGATTTACACAAATTTTAGGTTACATGTTTCCTACTTTAAAAAATCTCGTAACCAACACAAGTGTCAGTTTAAACAAAATTTTATGTCAGAAAGTAAGTGACTTCAACATTTCCTTTCTGTAAGAGATTTTGAGAAGCGTTCTTGAGATGTACCAAGAGACTTCTCCTTTGGGGTTTTCCGGAGACCTAAGTGAAGATTTACATAGCTTTTCATTTCCTGTTTGCTATTTATGGCTTTGAGTGCAACACTGCAGACACAGACCTGGGAGGCCAAGGTGCGCAGGCCGGGCTGCCTGCTCACTCCAGCGTGAATGTCAAGGATATGCTCAGTACGGGCCCATTCGACCCCCTGGGGAGGACGCACCCACTCCCACTTCAGCCTCTGACTCATGGAGTGGGTCCAGCATTTTCTGTAAGTTCGTAAGAGGGACAGAGAGCACAGGGCAGGCAAGGCATTCCTTTGGAATTACATCCTCTCCCTTCCGGGATCCGGAACACAGCAGCCCACTCCTTTTCAGCCTTCATGTTTTAGCTCAGGGTACACTCACCGCCTCCCCAGGTCCCAATGTCTGTGAGTGAGGCAAGTACCCACCCACTGGCACCCTTCCGGACCCCGCAGAAGGGGGCCTGTCTCCCTGTTGTCTGACCCCGGGATCCTCCCCTGTGGTTCCCGGCGCCGCCCATCTTGCCAGGACATATGGGTCATCTCCCGATCATTCATCATCACCCTGGTCTTTGAACAATTATTGACTTCGAGTCAGAGGCACCTGTGCAGGCCTGGAAATGGATGTACCCTTTCTCTTCCTCCGCCTTGCCTGTCCAGGGTCGATTTATGTCCTAGGAGAAGTTTCCCTCAGTTTTATTTTTGGTCTCTTGAACACCACGGCCCCGTGTTATTTCCTTCGCCCACCCTTCCCTGCACCAGCCCTGTGATTTCTGCCTCTCCCCGGCTGCCTGTGTCCCTTCCCGAGCAGGCTTCCTGTCCGTACACTTCCGATGCCTCCTGCATCGTGTCCTGCTCACAGACGAGGCGTTCACACTGTCTGCCTGGACGCCTGAGGCTCTGTCTTCAGCAGGGCCTTGTCTCTGACTCGTCTGGAAGCTCATGGGGCATAGCGGTCACTTCTCATGCCAGAGACAGCGAGTGAACAGGCTGCACTTAGAGCCGTGGGGCGTGTCATTTCCTGGCAGTGTGTCTCCGGGCGACAGGACACGTGCGCAGTGGGGAGGATGGAGAGGGTTCAGGGCAGTGCTGGCACGTCACGTGGACCCAGCGGTGTGAGCCTCGGTCGTCCTCACCGCTGTTCATGCCACCAGGCAGCAGGGACCCAGGGAGCGTCAAAGCAAGTAGAACTCGGTGCTCAGATACAGCGAGAGTCAGCCTCATTGTCGAAGAGGGTGCGTGCAGGCGGCACACTCACCCTGGCGCTGTCCTCTGGCCCACCTCACACATTAGCGCCCTCTGTGTCTCCACTTCCCTTTTGATCTCACCTGTAGACGGTGGTGTTTTCGATGCTTACATGGGCATATCAACAAATGCGTTTACTGCAGCGTGAGGAAGGCTCCATGGAGGGTGCACACAGGTGAATGATGAGATCCTCAAAGTGCTCCCAGCTCCTCTGGGGAACCACCGCACCCGGGGGGAGGCAAGGCAGGAGGTCATCAGGAGCCAGGTGAGCAGCCCAGAAAATGGGGGCTTCTGGAGTTCCGAGAAAGGAGCCCAGAATGTCTGAAGTTTGACTGATCTCCCCCGAACACATATTCAAATATTTCAAATATTTCTGTGTTCTGCCTTTGAAATATTTCTGTGTTCCTAAGAAGCACAGGGCAGATGAGCTGAGATTGTTCCCTATCCCACGAGGGGGAGGAAGCAGTGGCATCACCAAGGTCAGAGCAGGGCTTGGTTTTGCAAAGCATGAAGTGAAGGCATGAAGGGAGGTCCCGTGGCCCTGGATGGTATTAGAGATCTTTGGTGAGAGGACCTTTAAATTAGGAAGGGAAATAAACAGTCTGATGGAGAAAATGTACTTAAGTTTATATGTATATAATTTTGTTTATTTATTTTTGGCTTTGCTGGGTCTTCGTTGCTGTAAGGGCTTTACTTGTGGTGTGCCGGCTTCTCGTTGCTGTGGCCTCTTGCTGTGAAGCACAGGCTCAGGAGCTGTGGTGCATGGGCTTAGCTGCTTGGTGGCGTGTGAGATCTTCCCAGACAAGGGATCAAAACCAAGTCTCCTGCGCTGGCAGGTGGACTTTTTACTACTGAGCCACCAGGGAAGCCCTCCGTTAAGTTTTGAGTAAGACCTGCTGTGGGCTGTTCACCCATCTCTCCCTGAAAGCTTCAGGAGAGACTCTAGGATCCATTTGCAGTTTGTTGTCATGACTGAATGAGTACAGGCTGAGTGCAGGTTCAAGGGATCCCAACTGGGATCTGAATGAATCACGCCCGACTTCTCCTTAATATGTGGGCGTCCCCAGGCTCCATAAAGTCTCTCTTCACAAAAAACAAAACAAAACAAAACAAAAAAAACAAAAATAGGGCAGAATCCTTTGTTTTAAACAGATCCAATCTCTCTGTTTGTGTTCAAGGCAACTTCTTACTATTTCAGTAAAGGAGGCTCCTCCCTCTTGACTCCATCCCTCCTGCATCCTAGAGGGCCAAGGGAGATGGGCCTTCTGCTTTGAAGCTAAGAAAACAGATCACTGCCTCTTTTTCTAAAGAGGAACCTGGATGGGAGCTGCCCCCAGGTGACCTAACTGGTTATCTTTGTTGGTTGTTGAGTCACTGAGTTGTGTCCTACTCTTTGTGACCCCATGAACTGCAGCAAGGCAGGCTTTCCTGCCCTTCATCATCTCCTGGAGCCTGCTCAAACTCATGTCCATTGAGTTGGAGATGCCATCCAACCATCTCATCCTCTGTCATCCCCTTCTCCTGCCTTCCTTCAGTCCTTCCCAGCATCAGGGTCTTTTCCAGTGAGCTGGCTTTTCACATCAGGTGGCCAAAGTATTGAACCTTGAGCTTCAGTCCTTCCAATGAATATCGAGGGTTGATTTCCTTTAGGATTGACCGGTGTGATCTCTGTGCTATCCAAAGGACTCTCAAGAGTCTTCTCCAGCACCACAGTTTGAAACCATCAATTCTTTAGTGCTCAGCCTTCTTTATGTTCCAACTCTTACATCCGTACATGACTACTGGAAAAACCATGGTGACTTAGGTTTAGTCACGAAGTCATGCCCTACTCTTGCGATCCCATGGGCTGTAGCCTGTCAGGCTCCTTTGTCCATGAGATTCTCCGAGCGAGAATACTGGAGTGGGTTGCCATTTCAGCTTTGACTCTATGGACCTCTTTAGGCAAGATGATGTCTCTGGTTTTTAATATGCGGTGTAAGTTTGTCATAGCTTTTCTTCCAAGGAGCAAGAGTCTTTTAATTTCTTTCTAACTGGAGAAGGCAATGGCAACTCACTCCAGTACTCTGGCCAGGAGGATCCCATGGATGGAGGAGCCTGGTGGGCTGCAGTCCATGGTGTCGCTGAGAGTTGGACATGACTGAGCGACTTCACTTTCACTTTTCACTTTCATGCATTGGAAAAGGAAATAGCAACCCGCTCCAGTGTTCTTGCCTGGAGAACCCCAGGGACAGTGGAGCCTGGTGGGCTGCCGTCTATGGAGTCGCACAGAGTCGGACACGACTGAAGCGACTTAGCACCAGCAGCAGCAGCAACTGGGCAGAGTGTGAAAGGAACATGTGGGACCATAAAAATGCAATCCGCTGTCACCTTTCTTTAGGATAGTGTTTCTCACCTGTGCTACTCTATGGGAATGCCCTGGGGAGGTCTAAACACTGCCAGGCCTCCACTCCACCCTCAGAGACTCTGAGCTAACCATCTAGAATGTGGCCTAGTTCTCTGGGAGGGAATTACTGGGCATGAAGCCTTCAGGCCAGTCCCAAGGTGTGCTCCCGATAGAATGCTGAAAGCCCCAAAGCAATGTAGGTACTGGAGACAGGTTTCCGGAGGCTTCCGTGGCAAACATGCAACCTCTCCTCTGGGTGTCTGTCCTCTGCTTTCTTAGCAGAGCCACATGTACAGGGCAAGCATTGCCCATCAAAAGCAGTGCCTCTTGCCCAAAAGAATGAATAAATGAACTCGTTTTCCTTCCTTCCCAAAGCTGACACAGAAATGGTTTTAAAACAAAGACAAATATTGTATATTAACACATATGTGTGGAATCTAGAAAAATAATACTGATGAACCTAATTGCAGGGCAGCAATGGAGATGCAGACATAAGAGAACAGACTTGTGGACACAGTGGGGAAAGGAGAGGGCGGGACAAATTGAGAGAGTAGCATGGAAACATATACCTTACCATGTGTAAAGCAGATAGCCAGTGGGGATTTTGCTCTGCCACACAGGGAGCTCAACCCAGTGCTCTGTGACCACCTAGAGGGGTGGGGTGGGGTGGGGAATGGGAGGGAGACTGAAGAGGCAGGAGACATGTAAACCTGTGGCTGATTCATGCTGACGTATGGCAGAAACCAGCATGATATTGTAAAGCAAATATCTTGCAAAACGACAACAACAAAGGAACTACACTCATGCACAAAACAAACCATGAGACAGGAACATAGAATCCCTCTGTAACAGTTGTCTGTCATAAAAGTAACTCTTGGTTTGTAGCAGCCTGTGCACAGGGCAGGCAGGCAAGGAAAGTCATTCTGCTCACACCAAAAACAAGGCGAGCAATTTTCTAAGGGCAGGCACCTCTGACCCCTGCTTCTCAGATTTTTTCTTAATAAACTTGGTCTGAGAAATTGGACCACAAGAGCCGGCGGTGGCAATCTCTTAGAGCATGTAGGTAAAGAAGAAGCTGGGGGAGAAGGGACAAGGATCAGAGAGCAGCTCTGACTAGTAACTGAGGTGATGCAATTGTCCTTCTGTCTAGAGGCAGGAAGGGGTTACTCCACCCAAGTGCAGGGGCCGGAAACCCAGTGATGTGGGGATGGACTTGAGAGAACAGGGCAATTCGCCAGCACATCTTCTCACTCCAAATTGTCCCTCTGCGGATTAATAACAGCTTCCTACTACTAGAGGGTGTTAATTAACTCCCCTTTAAACAGCGTGTGGGGGTCTGTTTCCCAGTTCTGTGTGCTTGTCATCTCGACGGGGGGCACAGAAAGCAGCTCTGGGCACCATGTGGCCAGCCCCGCTCAGGAGGGCAGGCACAGACCTCTTTCTGCTCTGCGGCGTGGTCAGGCCCACCCCCAGGCTGAGTGGCCACAGATTCAGCATTGTCACTTTGCTCTCTGAAGGGATAAATCAAACACAGACGACAGGGAACATGCAAGAAACACGATGCCACTGCTTGCGGCTGAGTGACTGTGCAGCCCTGCGGGGCTTGTCACCTCTTTGAACCCATCCTGTCCTGGCAAATGAGACTATACCCACCCGGAGGCTTGGTGAACCCACCCCTAGGCAACCCTTGCTACTCCCTGGGCAGGTTCGCATGTCCCACTTGAAGGCAGTCAGGCTTTTCTGTCCCCTCTTTGGCCCACAGACATCACCTCCTTGAGTCTGTGCCTTGAAAAGGCTCTCCCTAAAAGGCTTTCTCATCCTGACAAAGTTTATGAAGAACCGGCTTCTTTATTTGTCTCTAAATCTGCAGCTTGATATTACCTTTCCCCAAGACTCAAGTTGAAATGAAAAAGGATTACTTTATATTTACTTCCATCTTTCATGAAAGAAACTAATTTTGAGAAAGAAAGTCTCTACAATGTGAAACACATTCTCTCCCTTCAAACCCTCTGAGGGGCAGAGGCAAAGCCAGGAGGCCTGCGTCGCTGTTTCATTTACTCTGTCTGGCAGGGACTGCTTCTTATCACGCTCTTGAGGGTCACCTTCCTTCAGCACTCGCCTCTGCTCTAGTGTGCGCTCCTGTTAGAAGAGAATTTTCAAGCCGAGCATGGAGCAGGACACCTTGGATAATGAATGGCTCTGAGGGTTTGCTGAGTGTGTTATTTAATTAATGGCACTTGCGTCCAGAGTGTCTACAACTCCATAGTTGAATAAAAGGTGTATTTGCTGAGGGATTACAGACAAACACTCAAGAATTGTCACAGTGAGAATTTGTCGGGGTTCAGCACATTTAACAGACTAATGGGGTTATTAGTATTTTTTTCCTTTCCACCCTTTGAAAGGTACTGAAGTTTATAGAACTCTGTTCCTTTTGCCTTGTGTGTGAGCTGAGATTATGATCCAAAAAAAAATCTAATGGATAAAAGTCTATAACCTGAAGCAGAGCCTCTCACCAAAAACAGAGATGATGTGTTTAATGTAGTATTGCTGAGAAACTGATGGTCAAATAGGTTATGGTTTACCTCAGTTACTCACAAAGGAGTGAATTGCATGCAAGCTGTATATGGCACCAAAACCCTTGAAGAAAACACCGCTAAAGGTTGCGGGGAACAGAGACTGTTTCCCACCACCCTGCGTCTCCTGAGGGTCTAGTGCAGAGTAGACATGCAGACGGTGAAGAGACGAAGATGACGCATCCCATACAGAGGCGTCAGCCGCCCGTATGGGGCATCTGTGTGGCCATCTCTGAGTATGCCCAGACGGACTGTAAATACAAAGGGTCAAGTTGTAATCCTGTGTGTCCCTGTGTGCACCCGGGCAACTTACACCTGATCTCCAGACCACAGTCTCTTCCTTTGTAAAACAACAGGTTGAATTATATGTTCTTTAAACTCCCTTCCAGCCCAAAGATGAGCAGTCTCTGATTTTTCTCAGTAGAGAGATGGAAGCTTTCTGTGCCTCTGATAGAGCTGACCACTCACTTTGGGGATTTAAGGGCCATTTAGTCCAGGACGAGACCCCCTGTGGTGGGGAGAGGCCATACGCAGGCCTCCTACACGAGGGCTAGGAGGCTCAGCTCTACCCAGAGTTCAGCGGGATGGTCCAGGGGACGAGGCATTGGGCTGGGGCCTGTCTCCCCCACTCTGTCCCTCCCACTGCAGACCTCCCTACCCTGGCAGACAGTGGGGACAGAGGCTCAGGAGGCTCAGGAATGAGGTGAGGGGCCCCGAGGCTGCTCTTTCCTGGGTGGGAGGGAAACCCATCTGTCCAGGGTATCAGCTGGCCAGCTGCTGTGCTCGGGTGTGCAGGCCTACATGTGGAAAACTCCTTTAATCTTGCCATAATTCCTGTGGGGTGGATATCAGAACCCCAGTTTACAGATGGAATGAGGTCACACAGTAAGCGGGACTGGATGGAACCAGACCCGCCTAACTGTGGAGATCAGCCCCTTCTCAACCCTGCAGTGTCTACTCTGGTGGCGGCCGGCAGGCACACGTGGTAATGAGCTCTGACAGACACGGCCCGTCTGAATGGAGGCTGGGGAAAGAGTAAGATACCTACTGGCCTTCAAAGACTGACTCAAAACAAAGAACATAAAACATCACATTATTTTATGCTTCTATAATATTTATATTATGCATTTTTATATTATTAAGATAAGGAAATGATAATGTTTGGATATATTGGGTAAATGTATTAACACTAATGTGTCCCTAATCTGGCTTCTGGAAAATGTCAAAGGACATATGTGGCTCACATTCTCATCCTCTTGATCAGCATGGCTCTGAGACAGGAGCCCGGGGCCCAGGCTTGGGAAACACGGGGAAGCTGGTCCAGGGACAACGGGAGCCCTGGGAATGTCTACAGAGTTGACTTAGTATTTAAGCACCTGGACTCTGGGCTCAAGTTAGGCCTGTGACTTATTAGATGTGTTATCTTTATCAAATTACTTTGCCCATCTGGGCCTCAGTTCCATCATCTACAAAACAGGAAAATAGCATCTATGCCACAGAGTGGTTACAAGGACTAAAAATGATACTGATGAAGCACTTAGCATAGTACCTGGCCCTGAGAAAGATCTAGACTCTATAGAACTATTGTCACTCATTCATTCACTAAATGTTTCTGAGCACCCATGAGATGCCAGGGGCTGTTCTAAATGCTAAAGACAATGGCACTGACTTGCTAGTGAAAGACACTTACTTGCTAGTGGGAGATACAGACAAATGAGTCTATAATACGATGACAGGTGACGCTGAGCACTATGAAGTAAAATGAGGCAACTTTAAGGAGGAATCAGGGCTCTGCTTTAGATTGGGTACTTGAGGAAGGCCTTTCTGAGTGGGTGGACATTTGAGTTGAATACTGAATGGAGGAAGGAAAGAAAAGAATTCCAGACAGGGCCCTGAGGTGGGAGCTTCTGTGATACAACCTCGTAAGAGCAAGGAAGCAGGAAAGCTGGAAGCAAGAATATGGGGGAAGCTGGGGCCGTGAGACTGGATTTTATCCTAAGTCACTGGCTGTGGCCTGCATGGCCCACTGTGGTTAGGCCTGGCTGGCTTTACAAAGTATGGGGAAGGGGCATGGTCTGATGGCCCATTGAAAGGATTGTAATCTTAACAAATATCTTATTTTAGTATGTTCATTCTTTTTTGATGACCTTGGCTGAGTTTGAGGGTATGTCATTGTAGTTTTAGTCGCTCAGTCGTGTCCTATTCTTTTGTGTCCCCATGGACTAAAGTCCGCCAGGCTCCTCCGTCCATGGAATTTCCCAGGCAAGAACACTGGAGTGAGTTGCCGTCTCCTTCTCCAGGGGATCTTCCTGGCTCAGGCTACATTGGCAGGTGGATTCTTTACCACTGAGCCACCAGGGGAGCCCTGATTGAGGGTATAGACTGGTTGGTCACAGTCAACAGTTAAGATAGTCTATATAAAGAAGGTATATATAACTGCAGTATCATGAAACCTCACCCATAATGAAGGGAGTTCTTAGGTTTTATTGAAAATAATTTTGTTAAACTCTTATACTACTTTTCATTTCCATTAAATATCACTCTTTTGAAAGATTAAAGAAATAAAAATTAACCACAAACAAGATCTTCAAACTTAAAAAAAAACCTGCCCCAAAAGATAACAGATCCTTGAAAGGAGAGTAATAAAGCCTACCCTTGATAGGGGTGTCACAGATAAATGCTGATGTACTTCATTGCACGTATTCCTTGTTCAAACGGATAACTCTGGAATCTGCAGGAGTCACACAGAGATAAGAGAGGGGGCAGAGTTCTGAGAGGAGCCCGGGGCTCTGAGAGGCCCAGACCGGCATTCTGCCTGTTAGAAGGCTTCCCATTCCCATAGCACTCCGTGACTCTGGCTTATCATTTCTAATTTAAAAAATGACTCTTGGAATATCATGGGCTTTCACTTCTCCAAAACAATACCACCCCATCAGCTTGCAGCTTAGAATGTCCACAGTTCTGTACTATTTTTCTGGAGCCTCACTGGAATATGGTATGGAGCTCTAGCAGAGGAAAATTGCTAAGAACATCTAATTATATTCTAAGTCATTTTTTGGCCTGTCTTAAAGGAATGAAAATGATCTGCCGGTTTTTATAGCCCTTCTTGACCTAAAGATATCTGCTGGCGGAAAGAGAATCCTCAGTTGGGCTCTTTTAATGCTTTAATTATTACGTGATCTATCATCTTATGCTCTGACTTGTACACTTGGAAAAAATCTCTTAAAGATGCATTAAAATTGATTGGCTAATCCTAGACCATGGGGGTGGCTCTTGGAGGGCTTGCAGTTGTCTGTGGGCATGGGAGGGGAGACAGGACTGACACCAAGTCAACTATATTACGATGGGATAAGGGAGGGAGATGGATTTGACCCCAGGTAGGGCTGACACTACACTGCCGACTCGCTCAGAGTGCAGTCATGTGCGCTCTCAGTGGCTGTCAGAATTCCTCTCCTCAGTTTATCTTTTGTCTCCCTTTCCTCTGGAGGCTTCTCCTACATTGCTTTTCCAAATGGGGAGCAAGATGACTGCCAGAAGCCTGAAGTCTAGCCCATATCACCCCTGAGTCCACATGCCACATGGTAGAGAAGCTGGCTTGGCTAACTGGTCAAGCAGAGTGCCTACAGCTGTGCTTTTTGGATGAGATTGGCAGTTACCAAGTCCCATGTCTGCTACACCGGCCCTATTTTCTGCTTTGAAATCCAAGGGCTCATTACAGACCCTTGGTGAAAACCCCCTATCTCTAAAGAAAACTCAAACCTGCAGGTCTTGAATGGAGCCCTTGGGAGTCCTCACTGACCCCAGGAATACAGCATCTTGGACATTATTGTCCAGAGTTGAGTCACTGTGATCCACTCCTCTTCATCAAATGCAGTTGTATTTCTCAGGCAAACATTCAGTCCATAATTGTTGCAAAGGGAACCAGGGCAGCGCTGTCTCTTTGGCAGGGTGGTTGTGATAAGTGGATAAAGTGACCTACGTAAAGGCCCCAGCACAGAAATCGCCGAATACTGGTACTTTTCCTGGAGTTAGTGAAGAAGCAAGAGTACGCTGTATGTTGCACCTCGGCTTCATCGTACAACTCTTGTGTGTTTAGACAGCTCGAGTTTAAGCAGGGAGGACATTTCTGTATGAGGAACCACCAATGTTGGTGTAAAGGTAAGTGTGGGCTCCAGAGTCAGACTGTCGGGGTTGCCCTAACTCTCCGTGTATAACCTGGGAGTCCTGGGAAAAGTCCCAGAGCAGCCTTACGCTTCAGTTTCTACGTCTGAACACCGGACAGTACTAGAGGACGGCTGTGGCATTTCACTGAAATAAAGCCCGTGAAGGGCTTCGTATAACTTGCCCATAATGACATCACCATACATTGTATCATCAAGGATCATGAAAAATGAAGCAGCATCTGTGCTGGTTTTTCCTGCTCAGTTCCTGAAATGATGATCTTCTAGGCCAGTGTGGTCCCTTCAAGTCTGGGAGAGGGGCCAAGACAAGAATGGACTCAGATGCAGTAATGTAACTGAATGTAGGGTCTGGCCGCTCGCTGCTCAAAAGCCAATAAAAAGGCCAGGTTGGTGGAAAGGAAACTTTGCTTTATTTTGGAGGCTGGCAACCTGGGGGCGGGCTCCTATCCAAAGGCCGACTTTCCCTCGCAGCCCCCAGTGATAACCAGTGGACAAGAGCTTTCACAGACAGAGGGAGGGGCTGCATGCAGAAACCGCACAGCTGGCGCTGGCAGCCGTGCTGACGGTGGCCATGGGTGGTCTGGTCAGGGTCATCTCGATGGTCTCCAGTCCCGGGGTCAGTCTGTTCCCGTGTCCCTGAGGCCAGTTCTTGGAACTGGCAGCTTCTGTCACAGCAGTCTGCTCATCGTGTTGTTGCTTCTCCCACCTGGGGGCGGGTTCAGTGTCTATCCTCACAGCTCACAGGATTTCATCCTCAGCACTTGAGGAGGAACTCAAGGCTCCCGACTTTGTTTACAGACTAAACTGTTACTGTTTTGGCCTGTCTGACTGCTTTCCTTTGCTTCGGCATGTTCTCATTTATCTGATTAAACGTATTCTTTGGCTAAAGTTTGCTTCACAGACAAAAGGCAGGCTGAGGATATGGGGCTGAGGGGGAGGGGGTGGAACATATAACCCTGCTCTGTTTCAGGAGCAAAGTGTCTGTGAAGATTATATGCGACAACTGTTCTTTTCTGTTTAAACTGATTCTGGAATAACTGAATATCCAGCCAGCAGTTAGACCATACATTAGAGTCAATCTCTTCCCGCCTTTTCTTTTCTCCTTAACTCAAAATTTTTCACGTATCTGATTTATATATAGCCCCCCCTTTTTTTTTTACCGTGAAATATGAGCTTCCCTGGTGACTCAGATGATAAAGAATCCACCTGCAATGCAGGAGACTCGGGTTCAATCCCTGAGTTGGGAAGATCCCTGGAACAGGGAATGGCAATCCACTCCGGCATTCTTGTCTGAAGAATCCCATGGACAGAGGAGCCTGGTGGGCTGCAGTCCATGGGGTCCCAAAGAGTCAGACATGACTGAATGACTAACAATAACTGTGAAATATAACCTAACTGTGAAATATAACCTACACAGAAAAGTGTTTGATATATATATATATATATACACATACACACACATATATATACACACTATATATACTTTTCTATAGCTTATAGAATTAATATCAAGCAAACATGGGTTTTGCCACCAGCATGACAAGGACTAGCCCACTGCCAGCCCTTCTACCCTCCCACTCCTCTTCTGAATCACAAGCTCCTTCTTGCCTCCTCCGCAAAGATAACCGCTGGGCTGATTTTATGGTGATGGATTCATTGCTTTCCTTTGTAATTTTACTCCCTAAATGAATGTATCTCCAAACACTATAATTTAGTTTTGCCCATTTGTGAACTCGATTCGAACAGTCACGCAGTGTGTGTTCTTTTGTGTTTCTGTTGTTCTACATTCTTGCAGACACTTGATGTTGTCAGTCATTTAAAATTTTGGCTATTGTGGGCATACAGTGGCATTTCATTGTGTTTAGAGTATGTTTCCCTGATGAGTAAAGATTATTGGCCAGTCCAAGACCAGTTTTTTACAAAGTGCATATTCAAATGGTTTTGTAGTTTCTACTGGGCTGTTGACTCTAAGTGGCTTATACATTTTTTCCTTTTTCTTTAAAAATACTTTCCTGTGGATACTGGCCCTTCATTGTTCATAACGCGGCAATTACCTTCTCTCACTCTGTATCTTGCACTTCTCACTCTTACTCTCTCTTAATGGTGTTTTTGATAAACAAAATTAATTTGAATGTAGTCTAGTTTATCCACCTTTTTTATAAGAATGCTTTTGTATCCTATTTAAAAAGTCTTTCCCTATAGCACGACCATGACAATATTTTCCTATATTCCCTTCTAAAGTTGCACTTCAGACTCTGAACTATAATCCACCTGGAATTGACTTTTGCATATAGTATGAGGTGGTATATATAGTTTCATCAGTTTTGTGCATGGATATCCAATTTTTCCAGAATAATTTATTGGAAAGATTTTCCTTTTCCCATAGTTATTGGATGTCATTTTTATCTTATATCAAGCATTCATATATGCCTGGATCAATTTCTGGGTTTTTTGCCTTATTTCATCAGTCTGTCTATCCTTGCTCCAGCATCATGCCCTCTTAACTTTTGTAGCCCTGTAACAAGTCAGTATCCTTTAGAGTAAGCCCTCTTGTGCTTCTGTCTTTTTTTTTTTTTTTAATAATCTCAGGCTACATTTCCATAAGCATTTTAGAATTCACTTTTAAATTTTTCAAAAAAAAAAAAACAAGAAAGAAATCCATTACCATCAACAAAAATTACAGGAATTTTGATGTGAGTAGCATTGAATTTATAGGTAAATCTGAAAAGACTTGAGTCTTTATAAAATTGAGTTACTCTTATCTCCATTTATTTAATTCCTCAGTAATGATTCTTAATAACATTTTATAGTTTTCTACCTAGAAACTTGCATAAATTTTATTTTTTGTTATTTGATTTCTGATGTTAATATAAGCCAACTGTAATTTGTTTCATATTCTGTGTTGCTGTATGGATTGTGTCCTTCCAAAATTCTCAGGTTGAAGCTCTAACTCCCAATGTAATAGGACACATGGCTTTTAGGTGGCAATCAGGTTTAGATGAGGTAGAGGCCCTATGATGGGATTTGGGTACCTTTAAGAAGAGTGACATTAAAGTTCACGCTCTTCATCACATGAGGGCACCGTGAGCCGGTGGCCGGCTCCAGACCAGGAAGAGGGGGTCTCTTGCCAGAGCCCCAGTGCATTGGCACCCTAATCTTAGACTTCCAGCCTCCAGCCCTGTGAGGAATAATTATCTTTTATTTAAGCTACCCAGTCTATGGTATTTAGTTATGGCAGGCTGAGCTACAACAGTAGCTGAGAAATTCAGAACTTAATAGTCAGAGGCCTTGCTAAGCTTTCTGGTTAATTTTAACCGTCTCTCAGTATGTTCTTTGGAGCGTTCTGCATGTATCATTTTGTCTATGAGTAACGGCAGTTTTATTCCTTCCTTTTTAATCCTTCCAAGTTTTTGCTAGTGGCCCTTGCTTTACTGCACTAGCTGAGACCTTGAGTATACCGTGAAACAGCAGGGCTCGTGGCGAATATTCTTATCTCCTTTATAATCTCAGATGACTAGTGTTCAACCTTTCATCCTTAACTATAAATTGCTTCCTAGATCAAGGTTTTCTAGAACTTTTATATTTGTGAAGTTGGAGGCTGATGTCTGTCTTCTCCTTTCCAGCATCTCCTGAGAGGATCGTATCGTGTGTTCTTTAGTGGCCTGGTGAAAGGCGTAAGTGAGTCTAATGTGAGACAGGTCGCCTTGGTCATAACGTCCCCTTTTCATCGCTTGTGCGCACACATGCAGTTGATCTGTATGCCTGTCTGTCTGCCGTAAGGACAGGACAGTGCTGTCTGTGTCTCCACGTGCAGTTAGTCTGTAGAACTGCTTTCTGTTATGTTCTTGTCAGGCTCACGTGTAAGGCAACTCATACAACAAATTGAGACGTGGGAGAGGTTTCCTTTTTTTTCCCTTTCCTCTGCCAGAATTTGTTCCAGCAGTCATAAGACTCTCACTGAAAATCTTACTAGGTTCTTCTTTCCTAACTGTGTGGTAGAATTCACCAGTACAGTTATCTGGGCCTAACACTGTCTTTGTGAGAAGGGTTTTAGTTTGGGTTTGAGTTCTTCCGGTTCAGCCGTTCAGTCGTGTCTGACTCTCTGCGACCCCGTGGACTGGAGCGCACCAGGCCTCCCTGTCCATCCCCAACTCCCGGAGCTTGCTCAGACTCACGTCCCTTGAGTCAGTGATGCCATCCAACCATCTCATCCTCTGTCGGCCCCTTGTCCTGCTTTCAGTCTTTCTTAGCATTAGGGCCTTTTCTGACTATTGAGTTCTGTAATAATTATCAAACTATTCCTATTTTACTTTTCACTTTGTGTCACTTTGGGTAAACTGCACTTTTTCTAGAAATATGAATTTAAACCCAACTTTCAAATTTATTGGTCTAAGATTATTTATTATATGCTCTTCTCCTTTTTAATGAGTGCAATAACCAGGAAGATGTTTAGCATTTAGCATAACTTTTAGCTTTTTTCCAAATAAATGCCTAAGAGTCATAATCAAAAAGTAAATTACCCTCTAGGTATGGGGAAAAGAGAACCCTCTTGCACTGGCGGTGGGAATATAAATTGACGCAGCTTCTATGGGGAACACTATGGATGTTACTTAAAAAAAGAAAAAAGCAGAAAAACCATATGACCCAGCAATCCCACTGCTGGGCATATACTCAGAGATACATGCACCACAGTGTTCATTGCAGTGCTATTTACAATAGCCAGGACATGAAAGCAACTGAAATGTTTATCAGCAGAGGAATGGATAAAGAGTATGTGGTACATATATACAATAGAATATTACTCAGCCACTAAAAGGAATGAAATTGGGTCATTTGTAGTGACCAGAAAATCAGAGTAAATTCGGTCAGAAAAACAAATATGTACATTAACACACACATATGGAATATAGAACAAGGGTACAGAGGACTCTATTTGTAAGGCAGAAATAGAGACAGAAGTAGAGAATGGACATGTGGACACAGCCGGAGGAAGGGGAGTGGGGGATGAACTGGGAGAGTAGCATTAACGTCTATACACCTCTTGTGTAAAAGACACCCGGTGGGGAGCTGCAGAATGGCCCGGGGAGCTCGGCTTGGTGGGCTGTGATGACCTAGAGCGGTGTGATAGTGGGGTGGGAAGGAGACTCCAGTGGGAGGGGAGATATTTATATATTTAAGTCCATTTTCCAAGCAGGAATATGGAGTGGGTTGCCATGCCTGCCTCCAAGCAATCTTCCTGACCCAGAGATCAAACCCCTGTCTCTTACATCTTCTGCACTGGCAGGCAGGTTCCTTACCATAGCGCCACCCAGGAAGCTGTTGCCTTTGTCTAATTATTGCTCCTTTGAAAGTAGGGTTTTTTTTTTTTTTCCCATTCTTACTATTAAATCTAACAAACTACTCTTTTGATTTTCTGCCGTTGTACCATGATGTGCCTAGGTGTGCATTCTATACCCCCACTCTGGGTTTGGAGTGTTCTTAAATTTTTGGACTGGTGACTTGAAAAATTCTCAGCCTCTATTTATGTAAGCATGTCTTCCACTAGAATTCTATTTTGGAATTGTGTATATCTGTCAGACTTTCTCAACATATTCTGTACTTCTGACCTCTCATATTTTTGCCACTCTCCTTTCATCTCTTCATGGTTCTTTAGGAATATTTTCATTTTGTTGTTGTTCAGTTGCTAAGTTGTATCTGACTCTGCGACTCCATGGGCTGCAGCACGCCAGGCTCCCCTGTCCTTCACCATCTCTTGGAGGTTGCTCAAACTCATGACCATTGAGTTGGTGATGCCATCCAATCATTTCATCTTCTGTCATCCTCTCCTCCTGCCCTCAATCTTTCCCAGCATCAGGGCCTTTTCCAACAAGCCAGCTCTACACATCAGGTGACCAAGTATTGGAGCTTCAGCACCTTCCAATGAATATTCAGGGTCGATTTCCTTTAGGATTACATGCTTTGGTCTCCTTGCTGTTCAAGTGACTCTCAAGAGTCTTCTCCGACACCACAGTTAGAAGAAAGCATCAATTCTTTGATGCTCAGCCTTCTTTAGGGTCCAACTCTCACATCCAAACATGACTACTGGGAAAACCACAGTTTTGACTATATAGACCTTTGTTGGCAAAGTGATGTCTCTGCTTTTTAATATGCTGTCTAGGTTTGTCATAGTTTTTCTTCTAAGGGGCAAGAATCTTTTAATTTCATGGATGCAGTCACCATTTGCAGTGATTTTGGAGTCCAATAAAATGAAATCTGTCACTGTTTTTCCACTTTGTCCCCATCTATTTGAGATGAAATAATGGGACCAGATGCTGTATTTTCATGGCTCATCTGTAAATTCACTAAATCTCTTCTTGCCTGCCTAACTCGAGCTGCTAAATTCATTCATTGAGTTACTGTATTTTTCAGTTACAGAATTTCTACTTGGTTTTTTTTCACATCATCTCTGTATTTTGAATTGATTCTAGCTTTCTGAAGAATTTTTTTTGAGGAGGGCAAAATCTAGTCCTTTTCGATTCCAAAAGAAAGTAAACAGATTTATTTTAATGGCTGTCTGGTGATTCTAACTTTGTTTACATTAAATTGCCTCCTCATAAGTTGTGTGTGCATATATCTACTGATATTGGACATTTCACTTGAAAATATTTATAGAAATAATTGAAGATTTTGGATGGTATTATTTTCTTTCAGAGGTGGTTTTTTCTTTGCTTCTTCCAGGAACCGAATGGGACTAACAAATCAGAATCCCATTAATTCAGTGTCTGGGACTGGGTCTGTTTAGTATTAGAAACGGAAGTCACACCTGTTTCTTGGTGGTCTCAAAACAATCTTCCCTACAGGTCTTATTCTTTAATTACTTCTTGACTAATTTCTTAGCACGCAAACATTTCCATAATTTATTATGTCTCAAGTGTAAGAGAAATCAGAGGGAACATAACGCGTCTACTTATTGGCAGAGCCGATGGGCCCTCGCAGTTTTAGTAGAACATACTGCCGTGTCTTTTGGATCCTCAGAGAAGAAATAAATCCAGAAGGAGCACAATTTAGAGCTGCTCTTGCTAGCATATCCTGAATTGATTGGTTGCAAGCCTCCGTGATTTTGCGAGCCCACATGATAACTTGGTTAGGGCCTGTGGAAGGTCAGAATATGGAGCACTTACTATATAAGAGGTGGCTGAGGGACGTTTTAGGCATAGGATGGAGTGAATTGTATAAATATTAGCTGTTATTAAATGTTGAGTCAAAGATGATCCAGGTGAATTTTCATAGCTTTTCTTCATATTGACCTCCCATGACCTCTGGGAGGGTCTTCTGTGCTCCCCCACCTTCCTTTACAGCAGAGACAAAGACAAAATGCAAAAAGTGGAAGAGAAGAGAGAAGCAAGTAGACAAAGAAGAGTCTTGGGAGTGGGCAGGTATTTGTAGAAGGGTTTTGGCCTTATGGGACTATGCAGATTGACGTGTGATAAATCATCCGTTTCTGGAAACGAGATGAGGATAGGATAATGGTGATGATAGACTGTATCACCTCACAATATACAAGTAAAGCTTGAAACCTGAAAAAGTTCCTTTTGGCATTTGGGCTGCACTGTTCTGAAAAGGACTGCACTGATAGATCATGTAGTTCCAAGATTCAGAAGGGTTAAAATTAACTTATGAACAGGAGTCATCTCTGTGAACAGTTAAATCAAATCTCAGATGAACAGTTCTGTAGATTCTTTAGCCCTTAGAGGCCTGGAAAGCTTCTGCCTGAACTATTTGGTATATTTTATAGAAAGCTAGACCTTGGTAAAACATTTTAAAAATAACGGAACGATGAGGTCGACTTATTTCAGAGAATGTTTATAAAAGGGAGGGTGAAAGTATAACTAAATGGTTTTTCCTTGGAGTTATAAAATTATTTAACGGGATATGGTTGCTCGGTCACTCAGTAGTGCCTGACTCTTTGTGACCCCATGGACTGCATGCAGCACGCCAGGCCTCCCTGTCCATCACCAACTCCCAGAGCTTACTCAAACTCATGTCCATCGAGCCAGTGATACCATCCAACCATCTCATCCTCTGTTTGCCCCTTCTCCTCCTACCCTCACTCTTTCCTGGTGTCAGGGTCTTTTCGGTTGAGTCAGTTCTTCGCATCAGGTGGCCAAAGTACTGGAGCTTCAACATCAGTCCTTCCAGTGAATATTCAGGACTGATTTCCTTTAGGACGGACTGGTTTGATCTCTTTGCAGTCCAAGGGACTTTCAAGATTCTTCTCCAGCACCACAGTTTGAAAGCATCAATTTCCAGTGCTCAGTGTTCTTTAATGGGATATTAGATTTGATTATTTCTAAAGTCTCTATGATTCTATGGTTTATTACTCTTAGTTCTGACCATAGGGACTTGATTTATATTTAGCTAATCCAAATAACTGAATTCTTCAATCCTTGCTACTGAAATTTGGTTCTGTAAACATACTCTACACAGAAGGAAGGGAGAGGCAGCGTAACTCGGTGGAAATATGCACAGCAGAGGGAGAAATAGCCAACGACACTCTTTTCTTGCTTTACTTAAGATGACGGGTCCTTTAAAGAGCTTTAGAGCATCATACTGAAGTATCAGTAGGGCAAGGGGGCAACTCTTACTCTTTTCAAGTATCAACTTCGGGATGGGCTGAAAGAGTGGTGGCAAAGACTTTCGCTGGTATTGATGATGCCCCCACATGGGCCTCACCTCTCAGGTCTAGCACTGAATTGGCCAAGGAGCTGAAGTTACTCTTCCTCCCCCGCAAGGAAGTAGGAGCGCTCTGACCTGCTCCTTGGGTCTTTCTCACGGGCAGTTGCAGAGCTGAGAGGACACCCTTGTGGAGAAGGCTGAGACTGTTTTTTTCTAAGTGGATGGGGTAGATTTCAAAAGGTACAATTGAGGGGTCAGAACATGTACTCAGTAAGTAAACCTGTCCTTTCTTGTCCACCCCGGCTATCCAGGAGTATGACATGACATGTGTGGTCCAGTGGCTGAAATTATGCTGATCTTTTCCATAGCTCTAGTGTCACGATTCTGCCTCGACAGTGTGTCTGCAGCTACTAATCATGCTGTTTGGGGCTGACTCAGTTGCTTTGCAACTTCAGGTCTCTGTTCTGAGCAAATGGGAGGCAGCCAATTATCTACGAATAACAGTGTGCACAGAGGAGGGTTTGATGAATTACAGACGATCTCTGCTGACACAACAGGGTGTGGAGACCTGCTTCACTCTGACTTGCCATCAGGGTCGGGTGATGCTTGCAGATTTTACAAACAACACACCCCACCAAATTCCATCACGGAACGGGAGTGGGGACAGGAAGTGGTAATGTACAAGGGTGCCTAGAGGCAGCCAACCCAAGAATTAAATACCTAGAGGGAAATTTACAAAGAAGAAAAAAAAAAACAAAAACAAAAACAGCAACTGTGTTCCAGGAAGGGCTTCTCTGGTGGCTCAGCTGGTAAAGAATCCACCCGCCATGTGGGAGACCTGGGTTTGATCCCTAGGTTGGGAAGATGCCCTGGAGAAGGAAAAGGCAACCCACTCCAGTATTCTGGCCTGGAAAGTTCCATGGGCTGTATAGTCCATGGGGTCGCAAACAGTCAGACATGACTGAGCAACTTTCACCTCACTTTCACTAACTGCAAAGTTAGTTAAGAAAGGCAGATCCACTGCCATCTAATGTGATTTAGAACAAAGACTATAAGCCGTTGCAAAACACCTTCCCAGGAACTCAGCCCTGCGCGGGGAGACGATGCCTAAATTCACTTAAGCAGAAGGCACATGCTGAATTCCTGGAACCAGAATTGGTGACCTCATCAGGGACCCGTCGTGTGGACGGTGAGACCACCGCAGCTTCATCCTCGACCCCTAGGCTGTTGCGGGCTGTTGCTGGCTCTTCCCCTGAGTGCTGAAGGCAGCATCTGCCTTGTGCTATTGCTTAAGCAACTGCCAACTCACAGCTACTCTTCTGCTCAGCCAAGGACTCAGAGTGGCCAAAACACCAAGGCATCCCTTAGGGTTATATGGAAAGATCAGGAAAAGTCTTCTGCACAACTAAGCCCATGTTGGCACTGTGGTGGCTTCAAGAGGCAGAGGACGCAGTTTCTAGTTTGGGAATGTTTGCCTCTGTGGTTGTGTGGTGGACAGGCTGAGGATTAATCCAGGCCTATGTGTAAGGAAGCTGTAGAACAGGTTTGGTGACTTCCTGAGGTGCTGCTAGATTTTCCCACACCAGACACTACATAGAGAGTGGTTGCCTATCACAGTCCATCTCCTAGCTGGGGCATCTTCGAGCAGAAGGCTGCACACTGCTCTGCAGTATGCTGGCCGCTAAGGCAGATGAGTGGCGAACAAACAGATCCAGTCGGCCCAGGGACTGAGGGTGCCTGTGGGGGGGCAGTGAGGTGTGGCGCAGAGCTTCCTACCTGGAGTCCTCCACTTCTTGTCCCCAGGGAAGCTCATTCTGGCTTCCCCCATGTACTTGTCTCCTCCTCGTACTGGGTGAGAGACTCTGGAAGCACGAGCTCAGGGGTAGGAACAGGTCTAAAGTCAGCTTTGTCCAGGTTTGGACTCTGACCTCTACTGCTGTTTTCCTGAGATGGACATCACTGGCCTAAGATCATTTTAGCTGGTGTCCATGAAACCCCTCTGTAGATAATTCTCTTTTAAATCCTTTTGATTAGGGCAAATGGAAAATCTTGGATTGGTGTCACCCTCTCTAAGGATGACCAGCCTCTCAGCTTAACAAAGAAGAACCTCAGTCAGGTAGCTCCAGGCAAGCAGCTATGCAGAGATGGAATTCATCAGCACTGTTTCTCTTTCATATTTACTTTTATGCTTAACTTCTAATGGTAAATAATAAGTAATATTCATTTGTCTTGTGGCTAAGATATAAAGTTTAAGATACACTGAATTTTTAAAAGTGAATCTGGTAAATAGTAAGTGGTACACAAAGATTGAAAAAGCATGCCAAGGTGGAAAGAAATGAAATTGGCGAGACACTCACATGCCCAAGGTCCCATGACTTAGGCAGGTGGTCAAATAAATGGTGGAGAAGAGAGGGCAGACAGCCCTGGCAGGAGTCAGCACAGTGTGGAACACCTTTCAAGCAGAGTGAAGTAGCTGGTTCAGCCATCTAGGGCTGAAGCAAGTTCAGCCCACTAGGGTTCCTGTGGCCTGGCTGCCATGTGACCAGGGAGGCAGGTGCCCGAGTGGGTGGGATTGACAATAATGGTAAGAAAGTCCAGCAGGGGAGGGGCATCCTCACAGAGGGTGGCCAGCAGACCAGGTGAAGAGGCTGAAGACACGACTTGGAAGATATAGGAGCACTGGGAGAGGGTGGCATTGCTGACTGGAGCCTCAGGCTCTTCTACGCAAGGTGAACAGTAAGAGATGAAGGCAAAGCCCTTTGAGGTGGGGCTGTCTGGGTTCAAATCTGAGCTCCACCACTTACTAGCCATTTACCGTGCAACAGCACTTGGCATCACTGAGTCTTGTCATCGCTTGCAAGGAGGGATAATAAGAGAACCTATGTTGTCCATCAAGTCTCAGTAATGCTGGTGGTGATCATCCATTCGGGAGCTGAGCCCTGCCGTCTCTGCCTCCCCGTGTGCTGTCAAGTGTGTGGTCCTGCAGAGTGAGAAGCACAGGGGTCTTCAGACTGGCTCTGCCCGACACTGACTTGCTGATGAGGGAATACTCAGGAAGGCCTGGAGAGGCCAAGGATATCTGGATTTCAGATACTGTGTGAAGGCTGGGTATGTCCGTGTCTTGCAGAACAGCCCTATTTATTAACCAATTTCAAAAAATTTCACGAACCCCTTAATACTGTAGAAACATTTGGTGCGTAGATGCATTTTGAAAAGGAAAGAGAGTGGATATCAAAGAACCAGATTAACCAACCCCATGATCAGGTTTCCTGAAAGGAATGTTTCCTTTCTCTTTGCCTCTAAAGAGAACCACACACGGTCTCTCTCTCATACTATAGGAGGTGATGCCCTTGGCAAAATCTGTGTGGCTGTTCAGTTACTCAGTCGTGTCCGACTCCTTGTGACCCCATGGACTGCAGCACGCCAGGCTTCCCTGTCCATCAGCATCTCCTGGAGCTCACTCAAACTCATGTCCATTGAGTCCATGATGCCATCCAAACCATCTCGCCCTCTATCGCTCTGCTCTTTCCCAGTAGCATACTGGGCACCTCCCGAGCCGGGGGGCTCACCTTCTGGTGTCATATCATTTTGCTTTCTCATACTGTTCATGGGGTTCTCGAGGCAAGAATATGGAAGTGGTTTGCCATTCCCTTCTCTAGGTGGTGAAATCTTAGGCCTAGTTTAGTCCCTCGCCTCCAAGTTTGTCATCCTGTGCTCTTTGGCCTCCCTCCCATTTCCACTTCCCACATCTGGCTGCTGGGAAACTGAAGGTGATTTGTTTGGTCTGTAGCCAAACCTCCTTAAAGAGAGATGTTACTGTGAGTTCACTCAGAAGCCCACAGGCTCTCTGGCAGTAGTTGGTGTAACAAGTTAAGGGGAATATCTTTCTGAAAAGACTTCCAGGTGAATCAACTTGCCTTGTAAGACAGGCGATGTTAGGCCCCACGGCAAGACAGAAGCAAAAGCTGACAAAGCAAAGCATACCAGAAACTCAGGTATGAAGTTTAAATTCTCTTAAACAGTCTAGAAAACACACTGTAAGAAAGACAGAATCCTACAACTGAGCAAGCCTCAGGAAGAGCCTGCAGCGTTCCTGCCTCGCCCTGGAAGTGCCTGTTACATAAGAAAGCCAGAAAGGGAACATAAAAAAAACAAAAAACTCAGCCTAGAAAGTGGTGACACCATTTGAAGAGGACAAAGAGCTTGCAGAAGAGGAATAGAAAGACATCTGTAGTCACGCCCATAGGCCTGTGTTCCTAGGCAAACTAGCTTGGTCCTAGGGTGAAGAGAGAAGGGAAGAAAGGGGGAAATGAGAAGGTGAACAGTGGTGGAAAAGATTAAAAATAAAATATCAGTTCATATGGATGTATGGCAAAAACCATCACAGTATTGTAAAGCATTTATTGTAAAGTGATGATCCTCTAATTAAAATAAATAAAAATTTAAAAAGTCAGCTTCCACTCCCACCACGCTATATCCCTGCAGGCAACTGGGTGCAGAGCTGACAAGCCACTGACTTGGAGAAGGCAGTACGCTTTCTAGAATGCCAAGGCCTGAGACAGCAGTGATGTGAACAATCACAGAGGGTGTGAGGGGGTGGGTATTTGATACTGGGTCCCTAAGGAATTAGAATATTATTAAAAAGAGGGTGGCAGGGAAAAAGACCAGGAAATGCATTTATTTTAAGCTAACTAAAACAGACTTGAATCTCCAAATGAAAACCTAATACCACAACCAATGTTTTGTAGCTAAAAACCATGCTCATTAAGTGCTTGATACAATTTTATATAATGCAATTGCTACCAATATTTGTTCACTAATTGCATTTTTAATTTGTATCTGATATACTTCAGCTGCTTATAATATAAACACATTTATACAGACCAGATAAAGCAGACAGTTTAAAAACAGAAAAACAATGTAGAGAAGAGGCTCTTTATCTGGGGTCCATAATCCCTGCAGAGATTTATTAACAGGGCTGTCAGATTTTAGATAACAAATAATTCTTTTACTCAAAGTAAGCCTCAATACTGTTTATTAATATTGATACCTTTCAGAAGATGCCTGAACTCCTTAACAATGTGTACAAATGTGAAAAGGAGATTGGCTATCGCTTTCTATCAGTCTCAAATCGGTGATCTCCCAGAAGTTAAACATCATTAATGTGAAGAGGTAATTCTCTTTCCCTGTGCTCTGATCTTCCTGATAGCCCAAGCTGAAGGGAAACAGAAAGAAAATTTACCAAACAGCTGCCAGGAGAGGTGTGTGTGTGTGCTTAGTCTCTCAGTAATGTCCATCTCTTTGTGACCCCATGGACTGTAGCCCGCCAGGCTCCTCTGTCCATCGGATTCTCCAGGCAAGAATACTAGAGGGGTTGGGTTGCCATGCCCTCCTCCAGGGGATCTTCCCCACCCAGGGCTCGAATCCAGGTCTCCTGCATTACAGGTGGATTCTTTACCTTGAGAACCACCAGAGGAGACCCAGTGAAAGCAGAGCCTGACTGGGCGTGGCTGAGCTGGTTGTGAGCTCTAGGCTGCAGGCTTGAATTGGAAATCTGAGACTTGGGCCTAAGGGCAGTGTGACTTCCTGGGAGGGTTTAGATTTTTCTTTTTCTTAGTTGGTGAATAATTGCTTTACAATATTGTGATGGTTTCTGCCCTACATCAACATGAACCAGTCATAGGTACACAGATCGTCCCTTCCACCTCGATCCTCCCTCCCGCCGCTCCAGATCGTTATAGAGCACCTCTTGTTATTTAGCGACTTCTCAGTAGCTAGCTATTTACACATGGTAATGTATATACTTCAATGCTGCTCTCTCAATCTGTCCACCCTCTTATGCCCCGTAGTGGGATGGTGAGTCATATGGGTAGTTTAATTCTTAGTCTGTAAGAAAAACCTCTTTAAAAACTATCTCCAGTTGCTTTGTAAAGAGTAGATTAGGGAGGACAGAGGGGACAAGGGCATGGGCAGGCACAGAGGGGAGAGCTGTAGCGAGGGGGTGTGGTGGTGAGACCCCAAGGTTGGAATAAGTGCCTCAAGGGTCAGAGTCCTCCCCACTCTGGCTGGGAGTAGGCGGCGCTGCTTCCCTGCCCCCCCAGCAGTGAGCCCCGTTTCCTGGGGAGGCGCCAGGAGGGTCTGCGCGATGTTGAAGTAAACTGCAGTCTTACCTGCATCAATGAAAGTAGCCCCTCAGCGCTGCAGCCTCAGCCGCCATTTCCTCCTCTGACAGCCACGAGGCTGGGGAGTCTTGATCCTCTCTGTCGTGTTTCTGGAGCTTTGGAGAAAAAAAAAAAAAAGATTCCTGTGGGATCTTCCTTTGGAACAATTATTGTGGGGCAGCAGAACAGCATTTGCAAATCAGCGGCTCGGGGCACACTATCTTTTCATTGTATTATTTGGCAAAGAATCCCCCTGCAATGCAGGAGACCCAGGTTCGATCCCTGGATTGGGAAGATCCTCTGGAGAAGGGCATGGCAACCCACTCCAGAATTCTTGCCTGGAGAATCCCACGGATAGAGGAGCCTGGTGGGCTACAGTCCGTGGGGTTGCAAAGGGTTGGACAGGACTGAGGGACTAAGCACAATTACTTGCTGAAATCCAAAAATGGGAAGGGTTTTGTGTAAAAATGCACGTTTCTAACTTTTGTAACACAATAACTAGATTAGGCTATGCTGGGGGTGGTTCACCGCCTTGTAATGATCCACTGATGTTGGGAGCGGTGGTCATAGACTGGGGGGCATCCTGCCATTTACCCCAAAACCCCCACCACCTTCTAAAATTATGCTTGACCAGCATCATCCATTCTTTTTACTTCCCAGCCCCTGAAGACACTGGGTTGGCCACCTACCCACAATCATTTCCCCAGCTCGCCTGTGGTTAACGTACATTCTCTTCAGCTTAGCCTCTCTCATATGAGCTCTGAGCAGTTTTGCTTACTGAACCAAAATGGCCCAGGCTAATTGATAATAATAATAGAAGGGCCGCGAGTACTGAGTAAGAAATAAGAGTTGGTGCGGCAGTTTAGTCGCTCAGTTGTGTCTGATTCTTTTGCCACCCATGGACTGTAGCCCACCAGAGTCCTCTGTCCACTGGATTCTCCAGGCAAGAACACTGGAGTGAGTTGCCATTTCCTACCTCAGAGGATGCTCCTGGATTCTTTACCAGTGAGTCACCTGCGAATTCTGAAGAAATAAGAGTATGTACATTAAAAGAGGCTTCAAGCCTGCAAATGGTAAAAAACAAACAAAAAACACTGAGGAGAAGAATTAAATGAGGAAGTATCAAAAAATCAACACTTGGTCTTAGTCAAAAGAACCCTTTTAAAATCTTCTTCATATACCCCTATTTATTAAAAAAAAATTTTGTGTATGTCTCAGGTTTACATAGTGAGTGAATAAAATTTCAGTTCCATCAGAGAGAAAGAGAGAGGGGATGCTGTCAGAATGTTCTTCATTGGAAGAGCTCAATTCCCCCTTAATCTCCTATGCAGTTTAGTTTTATTAACTAAATTTGTTATTCCTGTCTGTAGCTGTAGACACTGTAAAATGCTGAAGGCATACATTTCTCCACAGGAGGCACAATGCAGTATTTCACGTTAAGTCATCTGAGGAAACTGGGGCCAGCTATTTAACAGCACGGATGATGGCTAGTATTTACGATGCGAAGGGCCATTTCTTCCTCTTCCTGTATTATTTTCTCTTGCATCATTTCACTTAATTCTTATAAGGGCCCATACACGAGGCAGGCACTACCTCGCTCCTTCTTCAGTTCAGTCGCTCAGTCGTGTCCGACTCTTTGTGACGCCAGGCTTCCCTGTCCGTCACCAACTCCTGGAGCTTGCTCAAACTCATGTCCATCGAGTCAGTGATGCTGACTCCTCCTTACCAAGGAAGACGCTGAAGTCTGAGGAGGTGCAGTCACCTATCAGAGATCACCCAGCTAGGAGCAGTAGTGCTAGTGGGTGTTCCCCACAGGTGTTGCCTTTTTAAACTCTCTCCTGGAAGAAGGGCAGTGCCACCAAAGAGACAACAGTTTCACAGCTCCCGCCCCCCAGGTACCATCACCCATTAGTCAGGTCCTCCGACAAAGAATCTTGCCGACTCAGGCAAGTCGCACAATTAAAACAGCAGAGTTTGCAATCTAAGGTCCCAGTCACTCCCACTCTAACCCAGAGACCCCACCCCAGCAGCTTGCAGCAAATGGAGAAATGTGCCCATTGTTTCAGAACCAACTTTGATACAGAAGGCAAAACAGGGAGGGGACCTAGATGCTGGTGGGGTAAGTTTGAGCCTAAATGAGGTTCATTAGCATATACCCCAGCCATGAATATGTTTATGAGGGTCATGGATCTTCTGCTCCATATCGGGCTGCCAGCACGCTGGTTTGACACTTTGTCACATAGATTTAATTTTCCTTAGTGGAAGAAAACCACATTAAGAACTCATTTCCTTCCTTGCAGAGGCAGAGAGGACGCAATGGCTACAGGCGAGTCAAACGGGATTGCTATTTTTCTCCTCAAGAACTAATTTCCATTTTGATACCAGCTTTAGGTCTGTTATAAACCCATCTTGTTACTATTTCAACAGGATGACAGAGAGCAATGCAAAGCCCCCAAAATATGGCCTCCGTACTTCTGGTGCTGCCGTCGGAAGACGCAGAAATCAAGCATTACGCGGCCTCATCAGGGCAGATCGCACCAGATGAATCCAAATAATTTAGAGCCTGAAAACGTTAATGCCTCCTTGGTTATCAGGCTACCGTCTGTTATTGTCAGATGCCTCCCAGATGGCAGCATCATGCCAGTGCTTAGCCGTTGTTTATGGGAAATAGGAAATAAGTAAAACAAAATCTAATGGTATTTGCAAAGCTCTATGGTACATGGTTTTTAAAACCTAGGGTTTTCTAGTCCTAAAAGTCCCCCATGGAAGCACGTGGCTTTCTTCAGAACAGCCATGCTCAACCCCGGCCGCCCATCTCTCTGTGATCAGAAAGAACTTTAAAAGCAACCGATGGTGGCTCTGCCCCAGGGGTTCAGGGTTAATTGGTCTAAGGGGGGCGGCCTGGCAGTGGGGACTGTTCTCCAACCTCTCAGGAAGTTCTCAGATGCACTTGCAGTCAAGAAACAGTGTGTTTGGGAGAAGTTTGTGTGCACAGATACAACCCATATACATTACAGCAAGAATATTATACATTTGCCTTTAAGCCCATTGCTTGTGACTCAGCAGTATGGAGGCTCTCCTTGGCAAACCCTGCTCTGGAATTGCCCTTCTTCTCTATCCAAGGATCGTCTGAGCCACAAGGATCTTTTCCCAGCAACATCAGGATGCTGGTCTGGTGTGGGAGCTTTTGAATGCATGTAGCGTCTGCAGGAATAGGGAGCCTGGGAGAGGCCTGGTGGGCAAGCGTCATGTCCTGGAAGAGCTGCCCAGGTGAGCTGGAAGTAAATCGTGCTGTGGGTCATAGTGAGGTTCTGTTTCCCCAAGCAGCCCAAGCATCTGCTGGCTGGAAACCACTGCCTAGCCTACTAACAGATAAGCCCTGATCATGACTTACCCAAAGGCACTGCTTGCTTCAGGTGACCTTCAATGGTGGAGGAGGGCACGGCCGCCCACTCCAGTGTTCTTTTCTGGAGAATCCCCTGGACAGAGGAGCCCGGCGGGCTACAGTCCATGGGGGTGCAAAGAGACAGACATGACTGAGCACGCATGCACCCATGAGCTTTAATGGAGGGGTTTCACTTCAGAAGAACTTTCCAGATTACCTTAGACTGTCCACAGCGACAGACAGTGACTACTTACTCATCCGCCAGATACTTATGGTGTCCTTGCAATGCCAGGAGACAGCCCTGGCACCCATGCACCTTCCCTGACTGACCCCTCTACTGCCCTCTTGCACCACCCAGGTGGGAAGGGTAAACAGCAAGTGGTTCCTTACAGACGCGATGGGCATTACCACGTGAGAACAGTGCTAGGAGGGGCTCACCTAGCCTGAAAGGCTTCTGAGAGGAGACTCGTTTGCATGAGGAAAGAGACTGTTAGAATAAAGAGTGATGCTGGCGGCAGAGTGACAACTACCCCAAGGGACAACCAGCAAGGGCTCTCCCAGAAGATGGGCTTAGGCCCAGACACGAACAGTGAGAAATGCAAGCTCTCCAAGCTCTCTGTGCCTCAGCTCCCCCCTCCGTAAGAGTAGGGAAGAGGTCTTTATGCTGATAGGCAAGACACGCAGTGAGGGGTGCCGGGTGTTTGCGGCCGCCGCTGCTGTTACTGTCGTCACGGCGGTTGTTAGAGGCTGGGGACACTGTCCCCTGACAGTGACCAGTGGTCAACCCGCCGAGGTCGTCTCTATGCATAAGAGACTTTTACTATCTTCATGGTTCTCCAGGGACCTTTATCTTTTAAACCTTAACTACTGTGTGAAAGGATTAGCAGTCATGATCAGAATTAAAACTGAACCAACTCATCTCATGAGACATTCAGGTCTGAGGAGGAAATTCAGCCCCTGCAGTCGTGAAATGCTGGTAATAACCCCTTCCTCTCAGAGTGGCTGTAAGAAGCGAACGAGGTATTAATGGAGGCTCCTGACTGGTAAAGGTTAAGACCCTGGAGTGAAAGCTTGTGGAGAAAGTCAAATGCAGTCACAATTACCCTGGGAAGACAGATGCCAGATTCAGCAAATGAGAATTTGTTTTTAGGATATCTCAGGCACTATTTGGGACATACTTATACTAAAAAATATTCAGAGTTTATCTGAAATTCAAATTTAACTGGACATCCTGTATTTTATCTGGCAACTCAGGGTCTCAGAGACCCCTTGGAAAGGTACACTTGGAATAGGAAATGCTGGTTTTATTTCAGTTGTTCCCTAAACTGCCTAGCTATGAATCCTGGAAAAGATAGAGAAGACTATCCGAAGGAAGGTCAGATTCAAGGCTAGCATTTTATGCATTCTGGGGCTTATTATTATTTTTGTATGAAATGCAGAGGAAATTACCAGCACTGTTTAAATGGCAAAATTCATCTGTTCTCAGATGCACGGTTGTTCACATTTTAACATCTGTGAAATCATAGCATGTCCTACCATCAATGGTCTCACATAATTTCATTGACAGTGTTTTTCTTTCTTATTAGTACATAAAATAATGGTCTGAATTAGCTTCTTTCAAATACAGTGTCTGGGATTCCAAGTCCCAGAGCTCTGCCTCTTGCCCCTTTGCGACGGGGCCACAGCATCAAATGATGAATACAATGCACTCGGCACAGAGGCTCCTGGAACACCTATGCCTTCTCTTATCTTTATGCAACAAGGAGACTTGAAACTCTTTTCAGAAGCATGGTTCTTTGGAGTAAGGCTCATGCCAAAGTTACAAAGTTTGCAGAAACTGGAACCAAAGTCTTTGTTCACATTCTACACAGGGGAGTCTGTGAGGGCTCTGCGAAGTGAATTCTATTTCTATACAACTTTGAAAAGAGATTCAAGAGAAAAAAAAAAACTGTATCTGCAGTCATCCTGCTTTATCTGCCTGAAATGATTTCTGGGGAAGGTAGTGTTAACAGGATTTCTGACTGAAGTACGGATACGTGTCAGCTTTGACACCGGGCTGCTTCCTGTCTTTCAAGTGTGTTCTCACGAGGCGTGAGGGGCAGTGATTAATTCCCCAATGTAATGCTCAACCTGCCTTGACTGTTGACATCTTTATAGCTCTGTAACGGAATACAGTAGGAGGAAAGATTCACAATAATTTAAATGTTTTCTCAGAATTTAGAACTAATCTGTAGTAGAATGCAGAAGTGTCTTCAGGGAGCAGACAAATAATTTTAAGCCACTCCTTAAAGAAGCCAGTGGCTGAATACAAACTTGGGTGGTGTTCTAAAAATCATTAGTATCTTTCCTTGTTGTTAGTTTTATAAAACAATATAAAAAGCAGAGAAACCATTTCTTATGGTTGGTGGTTCTGTTTAGACAGGTGTTTGTTTATTTTCCTTGAAATGTTTATATTAATATAATTTCAGTGGGAAGTAAATTTTTTTTTAGATCTGATTTTCTATTACTACTTTGAGTTTAGACAAGAAGCATTTCTTGACCACATGATATATTCCAGGCACTGTTCTAGGTCTTATGAAAGGTATAAAGATGTAGGAGACAAAAATCTTTGCCTGCTGGAGTCTTGCCACCCAACAGGACAGAGAGATTCATACACACATCACTTAGTCCAAGTCAGTATGGAACCAGAAGTTCTCCCATAGAGCTCTCAGGATATATGAAGGAGAGAGTAATTCTTACTGGGGTAGGGTCTGCAGTTGACTTTGAAAAATCAGGATTTGCCCTGGTTTCAAAGATGGTGATGGGATTTTAAGGACAAAGTTGTTTTGGGGGATGAGAATACCTTCAGAAAATGCATGAGGCATTTGCCAGCTCTCTTGTAACTTGTGCCATTGCCAGCCTCACCATCCACTCGTACTGCTCTTTACTTCCTGACGAACCCTGCCTTGGCATCCCAGCCATGCTCACCCATCTGTCAAAGTTGTTGAGAGATCATGCACTCAGTTGCCTTTTTGTGAAGCCTTAGCATTCCATCGTTAAAAGATGGGACCCACAGCCCAGTGGCCCAGCGATGGCCTCCAGTCCTGCAGTTCAGAGCTGCACACACGACAGATGTGTGTGGGCCTCCATGCTAGGTTCTGTAGTCTTGTCCAACCCCATGGACTGCAGCCCCCAGGCTCCTCTGTCCATGGGGTTTCCCAGGCAAGAGTACTGGAGTGGGTTGCCATTGCCTTCTCCAGGGGATCTTCCCAACCAAGGGATTGGACCCACGTAGCCTGCATTTACCACTTAGCACCACGTGGGAAACCCTACTGAGATAGATGCTCCATTCCTAATCACCTTTTTGCTGAGTAATCTAAGGATCTGTTGGTACCAGCTTGCCCTGAAGATGGTACCAGTGTGACTTCTACCGGAATGAGAGGCGACATCCAGACTCTAGCTAAAATACAGGACTGCTTTGTGTGGATCTTACTTATTTGAGGCTTATCTCCCATTTATGATGTCATCTCAAATTTCCCTTTAAAGTAAATTTAAGTTAGAAATGAGTTGATTTAGACAACGTACGAAGTGAAAACGTGGGAAATATGGTATAAAACACGGCATTAACCTTGGAAGTTAACCTTGGGAGAAGTGCTCGGAATCATGAAGGCTGGGCCTCTGAGAACATGCACCAGACCCATGGGGAGTGGTTGTGTCTACTGAGTTGAGCAAAAGGCATCAGAATATTTTTTCTTTTTAATGATAGATGCTTAGAAGTCAAAATGATGTTGTCGTGTAAGAGATCTGAGGAGAATCAGAGCATAGTGATATGCAGGGGTGGTGGAGCTTTGGGCAGGGGGTTTGAAGCAAGGTCACACGCAGAGGTGACACTTCAGCTGCGACATGAGCAATGATTAGACGTCTGTAAAGCAAGAGGCGCGGCAGACAGCAAGTACAGAGCCTCGAGGGAAAAGGAAGCTTGGCATTTGAGTAACCGGCTAGAAGAGTGAGTGCAGGAGCTAGCTGGTCATTTACAGCTGGTGGGAATGGCTAGGGGGTGTGGATTTTATTTTTGGTGTGATACTAGTCACTAGTCCTGTCCAGTTCTTTGCAATGCCATGGACTGTAGCCCGCCAGGTTCCTCTATCTGTGGAGTTCTCCAGGAGAGAATACTGGAGTGGGTTGCCATTTCCTTTTCCAGGGGATCTTTCCCAACCCAGGGATCAAACCCGGGTCTCCTGCAATGCAGGCAGATTGTTTACCGTCTCTGCCACCAGGGGATTGATGAGAAGATGTTAAAGGTGTAGAAGCAGAGAAGTAAAAGCACCAGAGTAACTTTTCATCAAGAGTAGCCTGGCTGGGGCTGTAGAGGGGGACACGATAGTGCAGCAGCCAGAGAAGGGATGGAGGGAGCTGGGAGGGAGGGATGAGGAAGCGAGGGGGCGGGTTAGTGAGGTGTGTGCAGCTTGTGAGCGCTTGGCCTCCGCCTGCATATAGACGCTCTCATTCCCCTCTGGTGCTTCCTTCCTCTGGGCACTCTGCGAGGCGCACATTGATCCTCGCTCCCCGTGCTCACGGCTGCCCGGAACCAGTGTGAAAAGCACTGTTCCTGCCCATCTCCCTTTAAGCACACACTCCCCTTCCCGCCCCTTCAGATGGGCAGCGGGTGGCAGTTCACATCTGGATGCCTTTCACTTTCTCTGCGGCTCTCATACACAGCCAGTGAGTGCCCTGAGAGCGCATGTTGTCCGCAAACACTGAATAACCAGTGCTGGTTACTGAGCAGACTGTCACCACTCTGGCTTTTCTTGGTGTCCAAATGAATCACCTCTTGCTTTCATTTGAGGCAAAAAAAAAAAAGGTCTTGTGTCATCAAACTCGTACTTAGAACCCTGAGATTCTTCGAATATCTATTTGTGTAAAACTACGTTAATTTCTTCCCTTTTTTCTCTTAATGGGAGGGATCCTGTAACTGGACTACACACTAGATCACTGCAACCACATTGCCTCTGATTCCCTCTGTCCACTGCTGAGTTGCAAAGCCCAGGTCTTTGCTCTTCCTGGAGAGAAATTCTAGTAATCGATGGAGCATTCATCATCTGATTAGTTGCCGGAGCTTTGACTTGAGTGTTAACGTGCTTGAGTAAAAGCACAAGTTGCTTTAGTGCTGCCAATGGGGCCAAAATGCTGAAATAAGCTATTACATTAATTAATGGCATCCTACTTTAAGGCGTATAGAGTGTTGACGTTTAAGAATTTGTAACCCCCCAAAGTATTTATGAACTAGAAAATCACAGCAGTGGAAAATAATTATGCCAAACCACTGTACTATAACAGAACCCAATTGCTTATCCAATTATACATTAAAGTATCACGTTGTCAAGCTGATTGCCAAAGCAGCAAATGAGACTGCCTGCATCAGTCTGGATGGGATTACCATCTACCGACTAAACTGCGAGTGGTCTTCACAGCTCCCCTCACGCCCGCTAAACCCACACTAACCAAGGCAGACAGTGCCACTTTGTGAGAGTGCACACCCACCTACCATCAAAAAATCACTTTAATTGGCAGGGCAGTAAAGTTTGCAGGCTTCCATAAGAAGCTTGTTAGGAACAAGCCAGCAAAAAAGCAGCTGTGGCTCTGGGCCCTATGTAGAGTTGATTTCGATGAAAACATAAGTGGGATCACGTCCTGTCAGGGGAACAAGCAGTGAGGCCGACCCCAGGTGGGCATCTGAGAAGGGGTGGCTGTTGTGCTGAATCACGGTTGGCTGTCCCCCAGAGCTTCCTGACAGTGTGACATCAGGGCCACTGAGTAACAGGACTCAGCGACGGGGCTGCAAGGGGAGGTGGGGGTTGCTACAGGGGGTCACTACGCTTGAGAATCTTCAGCGTAGACTGACGAGAGACTCTCTAAATTTCTGGAAATACTCCTTTGTTTAACACTGTTGCAAACAGGGGTGATAAAGCAGTCCAAAAGAAAGCCAAAGTCACAGACAGAGATCAGCCTCTGAGCTGGGGTCAGGATCCACCCGAGGGGGCCTCCTCCCGGGGGGAGTTGTCTCCCAGGGAACACGGTTTGCAGTAAAATGATCACCAAAGCCTCACCCCAGGCTCCGTGCTGTGTGTGCTTGCCTGGTTTCTTTGTGGGTAGGAAATTAGAGAAGGCAATGGCAACCCACTCCAGTATTCTTGCCTGGAGAATCCCATGGACAGAGGAGCTGCTGGCAGGCTACAGTCCGTGGGGTTGCGAAGACTCAGACACGAATGAGTGACTGAGTGTAAGAATGCAGGAAATTAGTACAGTCACAGGGACTAGAGACTTCTACCAGTTTGACCGCCTCAGGCCTTCTGTTTCTGGAAACATGCTCACCAAGAAATGAAGAGCCCTCTATACAGGAGGTTTGTGAGGAAGCAAACTGCAGAGACGGAAGCATTTATTCAAAAAGCAATTTCCTCAGCTGGTTATGTTCTATAAGCTTCCCCACCACCCCACCCTGTGTTGAGGATATTGGTGTTTGAGCAGGAGTGTTCTCCCTTATTCCTAGAGTGATGTCAACCTGAGGTGCTCAGGATGAGGAAAGGGGAAAGGCAAACGGTTCTGTCTGAATCTCCTGAGCACTTCCTTCTCTACTTGCTCCTGCTACAGTATGGCTTCTTTTTCCAAAGTCACCTTAAAGAACCTTTAGCAGCGAGGTCCAGGCAAGACAACCATCCCCAAGGAGGGTGCTGAGCCAGGACACAGCACACAAGCTAAGCTGACACACAACCAAAACCACACTCCATACACACAGCCTCAGAATCCTGCTTAACACGGGGTATCCGGGGGCAGTTACTGGGACCTCAAAACAAAACCCATTTGGAGAAGCCGAACTAGGTGAAGGGGATTGTACATCTTTCAAACACTGGAAGTTCATTTGTCTGTAGAACTCATTAGATTATTCAACAAATAGTACTTTGTCTTCTACTTGCTGGCACGGTACATGGAGCCAGCACTGGTGAGCGGGCTGGACAAGGTTGTGAGCATTCAGGAGGTTTACATTCCAGGAGAGTAGGTAGGCAAATAACAGGAATCAAAGCTGTTAGAACCATGAGTGACGGGATGGTCAAGGAAGACTGCCTGGAGAGGTGACAGGCAGGCTGAGCGTGATCAGCAGGTGCAGATCCCCAGGGAAGGCCAGTGACTGAAGCTGTGTAAGGAAGCACCCAGAGAGAGGGTAACAGAGGCAGGCAGGTGAGAGGAGTTCGGAAACTCCTCTCCAAATGCCCAGTCTCTGCCCGGCAGAGCTGAAAGAACTCCCCTAGCACCAGCGGCCAGGTGCCCGGCACCAAGACTACACATTAGCTGGTGAGAAGTGACTAATGGAAAATCTATATTCCAGGGATGCCCATCACTCGCCTGGATTGCTCCTGCTTCTTTCTCTTTATAAGACGATCGTTCTGCCACCGTACCCTCTGAAGCTGCTCTGCACCCCTTGGAAGTCGCCTACCCTCTGTGACTAAGGAACCCACTCCTTTCTGATGGAGCGGTTCCAGCGCCCTTCAAAGAACTTGGTCTGTGTCTGTTGCACAAACAAATGAGGAGCCAGCCTCTCCCAAATGCCTCTCTCTATTTCATTTAAAAATTTTCTTTAATGAAGACATAAAGCCTTGGATGTGGCTGAAATACTAAGCTTACCAGGCATGACAACAAACAGATCTTTGTCACAGAGGATTTCAAATGGCTTTAAAAAAAAGAATACTTAAAAGAAATTGAGATGGGGCTCACGTGTTCAATTTCTACACTCTATAAGTGGCCATAACTCAGAAATCAGCACAGACAATAGAGATATGAGGCAACGGCAAACACACACACACAGCTTTGCCAAGGTGAAAACTTAAAACATACTGCCAGGCTTGGGACTACATTGAAGCATCAGACTTAAAAAGAGAGATCTTCACCTTTTTCAGGTTCTTCTTGCGTGTCTCAAAATTATTTATTACTGAGATAATCAACAGGCACTATACAGATGCACATGTATACACAAAAATCCTGGGCTTGGCATACACACACACACACACACACGACTTGATTTTAAAATATTAGTATCTTTGATGTTCCCATTAAAGCTGAAAATATTGTTGTTGGGAGTTATAACTTTATGTATGAAAAAATACATAAAAATCTTTCAAGAGTCCTAATCTTTTAATTAATCTCATCTCAGTACTACTCAAGGGTTTAAAGGAATTTATTTGGTTGGTTTTAAACAGTAAAAGATCAAAATGCTTTAAAATAGTGTCTTATAATTTCAGGTATCTATTTAAAGGTCCAGAAACAAATATATGAAAACAGCTTGATGCTAGCATCAGGGTTTGAAACACATTTTAAAGCTCTCGAGTCTGAACGCCCACGTGACACCTGTACCCCTTCAGCCACATTGCGTCCAGGGGCGGGCATGCCCTGGGCTGAAAGTTCCAGAGATCGGCAGCTTAGTGCTCCTCAGACAGTCTGACTCCAGTTGACAAGGTGTGCTAGGAGACCATTCTTCCTCAGCCTGAGTCTAAATCCACCCCCCCAACTTCTACTTGTGAGTCCTAACTTCAGCTCTGAGAATCACAGCACACAAGGTCAAGTTACCATAAAGATATTGCTTCTAAGTACTGACAACTTTGAGCTCTACCTAAATGGTGATATGGTGGGTGAGAGAAGATACAAACCTTCAGGAGAGCTCCAGCATTACCAGTGAGAGAACAGATCAGAGCAACGTCTTTGGAAAACCGTCTGCCCTTCTCTTCGAAAGTTGGCATCCATGGTTCCCCAAAACCTGGCAGTGCTATATACCCAGGTATGTACTTGAGAGAAATTCTTGTCCACATCCATAAGAATCTTCCAAGTAGCTCTGATTAAAATAGTGAAAGCCTGGACATGACCACTGCTATTCAGAAAGCATGTGAGTAAAATGCGGTATATTCATATGATGGAATATTGCTCAGTGATCAAAACTGCTTGATAGAGACAACTAGCCCATAGGGACTAAGCTTAATAACATACTATTAAGGAACAAAGATAAGATGCAGTATGATACTTTTTTATAAACTTAAAAGTATGTATATGCAATTGTTCTTTAGGAATGCAGAGAGATGCCTAAAAGGATTTAATAAGTGAAGGGGTGGGGACCGTAGGACTCAGGGTGATGGGCGGATTAGTGCAGGAGAGCGAGTGTGGGGTATAGATCAGCCACATGGTTAGACAGAGGATGTGGTAGACATATACAATGGGATGTTGTTCAGTCATAAAAAAAGAACAAATTAATGCCATTTGCAGCTATGTGGCTGGACCTAGAGACTACATGAAGAAAGACAAAGACAATATGATATCGCTGCTATGTGGAATCTAAAAAAAATGGTACAAATGAACTTACTTACAAAATAGAAATAGAGTCACAGACGTAGAAAACAACCTTATGGTTACCAGGGGGTCATGTGAGAGGGGAGGGATAAACTGGGAAGCTGGAATTGACGCACACACACTGCTGTACATAAAACAGATAACTAATAAGGACCGAGTGTATAGCACAGGGAACTCTATTAAGTGTTCTAAAATGACCCATATGGGGACAGAATCTAAAAAAGAGTGGATATATGTGTAAGTGATTCACTTTGCTATACGCCTGAAACTCACATAACATTGTAAATCAACAATACTTCAATTGATGAAAAATAATATAGAAAAAAATGAAAAATAATGCCTCAAATACTGTGCATTTTACTGCATCACAGGCCAGAAGCAACCAAAATGTCCACAGGCAGATGGATGGATAAAGAAGATACGGTACACAGATGCACAATGGAATATGACTCAGCTATAAAAAAAGAATGAAATAATGCCTTCGTCAGCAACGTGCATAGACCTGGCGATGATCATCGTAACTGAAGGAAGTCAGAGAGAGAAAGACAAATAGCCTAGGGTATCACTTAGGGGTCGAAGAGAAAAATCGGTATCAGTGACTCATCTACAAAACAGAAGCAGACTCACCGACTTAGGTAACTTCTGGTCACCAAAGGGGAAAGGTGGGGTGGACGGAGGGATAAGTTAGGTGGCCAGGTTTACCATATTCACAGTAACGCGGGTACAAGAGAGGATCCACAAGGGCCTGTGGCTAGCACGGGGGCTCTGCCCGGCAGTCTGTAATAACCCACGTGGGGGAGAGTCTGACTCGGGTCTGCATCACTGACCCAGGCTGCTGAGCACCCGAAGCACACTCTCCCTGGTCAGTCAACTCAAGTATAAGATAAAAATTACATTTAAAAATACAAGAAAGGCCAGCGATATCCCCCTCAGACCTGGGTGACCTGGGCTGCTTGCACATCGAGGGAGCTGGGGAGGATGTGCCGGAAAAGGAGCCCCTGCCCGGACCTGAGCGATTGGTCCCCTGCGGATGAGACCCCAATCTCCAAACCCAGGCGGGCCCTCCGAGAGCTCACCCAAGCCTAGGCCACACAGAAAACAGTGGGCCTGCTGGGCAGGAAGAGCTTTGACAGGGCACCTGGTCTCCTGGGGGTGGGGTTCCCACCGGCAGTCTCCTTCCAAAGAGTCACCCCACATAAGTACCACAGTCCCCTCAGCAGGGCAGTTTGGGGAGGACTTGGGATTTCTCTGGGGTGCAGGGGAAGGGCAAGAAAGCCTTAGATACAAGCCCCGGCCCATTCCGCTCTTCTACAGCCCGGCAAGAGGACGTTCTCTGGGGCTCCAGTGCCTAAGGAACCCAAGTGGGGTATGCCAAGGGCTGCCGCCTTGTGGGCATTTCCTGTAACAGCAACTTGAAAACCGGTGTGAAAGCTGGGTGTGTCTGACTCTTTGCGATCCCATGGACCGTAGCCCGCCAGGCTCCTCTGTCCATGAAATTCTCCAGGCAAGAATACTGGAGTGGGTTTCCATGCCCTCCACCAGGGGATCTTCCCGACCCAGGGACTGAACCCCAGGCTCCTGCATTGCAGGCTTATTCTTTACCGATGAGCGACCAGCTAAGCCCCCGGTAATGAAAAAGCCATTCAAAAGAGGAGTGACCTTCAGGAAGCCAATCTCAAGAGGTCTATTTAACTCACACTGTTCTTTTTGTTTGTTTGTTTGTTTGTTTTTGGAGACACATGAAAAGATGTCTCACATCGGTAAATATTAGAGAACTGCAAATCGAAACTACAAAGAGATATCAATAAACACCGGTCAGAATGGCCATTCTCAAAAAGACTACAGACAGTAAAAGTGGAAGAGGGTGTGGAAAAAAGGGAACCCTCCTGCTCTGTTTTTGGGAATGTAAATTGGTAACAGCTACGACAGTGCACACGAGGGAGGTTTGTCAAAATTTAAACACTGAGCTACTACAGGATCTGGCGTTCTCACTCCTGGGCCTCTCCATGGAGAAACTGTGCTTCTAAAAGGCACAGGCACCCCAGTGTTCACTGCAGCACTATTTACATTAGCCAAGGCTTGGAAGCCACCAAAATGTCCATCAGCAGATGGATAAAAACGATGAGGTATACACACAAACACACACAGCCCATTCTTTATCCTGTGGTATATATACCACATCTTCTTTATCCATTTGCCAGGACAGGGAGGCCTGGTGGGTTACAGTCTATGGGGTCGCAAAGAGTCTGACACAACTGGGAAACTGAACAATCACAACTGTATCTGTATCTATACATACACACACACACACATATATATATATATGGGATGTGACTTGGCCATAAAACACAATGAACTAATGCCTTTGTCAACAACATCAATGGGCCTGGAGATGATCCTACTAAGTGAAGGAAGTCAGACAGAGAAGGACAAAGAGCCTAGGATATCACTTATGGGTCAAATAGAAAACTCAGTACAAATGAACTCGCAAACAGACTCACAGACTTAGATAAGTTACTTCTGGTCAGCAAAGGGGAAAGGCAGGGTGGAGGGAGGGATAAGTTAGGAAACTGGGGTTAACATATACAGAGAGATGTATGTAAAATAGATAGTCCACAAGGACCTACTGTGTAACACAGGGACCTCTACTCAACACTCTGTAATACCCCAGATGAGAAAGGAGTCCAAAGGTACAGTGATGCAGACACATACAAGAGTCTGTGTAACTGAACGGGGTTGATCCACACCCAAAGCAAACACCGCTCGTAAATCAGCTCTACTCCAACATACAGAAAATTAAGTTTAAGACAAAACAACAAAAGAAAAACGCCAAGAGTGTTCCTCTCGGGCCTGGGCAACCTGGGCTGGTGTCACATCCCTGGAGCCTGAGCAGCCCTGGGTCTCATGGTTGGCCTGGAGCGGGGCAGAGCTGAGGAAGCTGGGGAGGATGTACCAGCAAAGGAGGCCCCGTTGGAGTGACTGGTCCCTGGGAACGGAACCCCAGTCTCCAGACCCAGTCCCTCCTACGGCTCAAGCACGCCTAGTTCCCTTAACGATTGGCAGACCCTCTGGGCTGCACGAGCTCTGAAAATGCCCCCACCTAAGGTGTACAACACCCTCAGCATCACTGTTTCAGCAGGACTTGGGATCTGTCCGGCAGTGCAGCAGAAGGGGAAAAAAGTAATGCCACCGGAGCCCCGGGGTTTCCCACTCGATAGTCTCCAAAGACGAGGCATGAGTTTCCCTAAGGCTCCTGTTGCCATAGGAAACCTCCTGGGGCACGAGGAAGTGCTGCCGCCTTGTGGACATGTCCGGTAACAACAACTTGAAAAACGGTGCTCGAGGGACTAGACCTGATAGAGTGCCTGAAGAACTGCGGCAAGAGGTTTGTGGCACTGTAAAGGAGACGGTGACCAAAACCCTATCCAAGAAAAAGAAATGCAAGAAGGCAAACTGGTTGTCTGAGGGGGCCTTACAAATAGCTGAGAAAAGAAGAGAAGCAAAAGGCAAAGGAGAAAGGGAAAGATATACCAAACTGAATCTGGAGAATAGCAAGGAAAAATAAAGTGTTAGTAAGTAAACAATGCAAAGAAATAGAAAATAATAGAATGGGAAAGACTAGAGATCGCTTCAAGAAAACTGAAGATACCAAGGGAATATTTCATGCAAAGATGGATACCATACAGGGCAGAAATGGCAAGAACCTAACAGAAGCAGAAGAGATTAAAAAGTGGCAAGAATACATAGAAGACCTGTACAAAAAAGGACTTAATGATCCAGATAACCACGATGGTGTGGTCACTAGCCTAGAGCCAGACATCCTGGAATGTGAAGTCAAGTGGGCCTTAGGAAGCATCACTACGACAAACCTAGTGGAGGTAATGAAATTTCAGCTGAGCTATCTCAAATCCTAAAAGATGATGCTGTGAAAGTGCTGCACTCAACATGCCAGGAAATTTGGAAAACTCAGCAGTTGCCAAAGGACTGAAAAGGTTAGTTTTCATTCCAGTCTGAAAGAAAGACAATGCCAAAGAATGTTCAAACTACCATCCAGTTGCACTCATTTCACAAGCTAGCAAGGTGATGCTCAAAATCCTTCATGCTAGGCTTAAACAGTACATGAACTGAAAACTTCCAGATGTCCAAGCTGGATTTAGGAAAGGCAGAGGAACCAGAGATCAAATTTTCAACAGCCCTTGGATCATATAAAAAGCAAGAGAATTCCAGAAAAACATCTACTTCTGCTTCATTGCCTATGCCAAAGCCTTAGACACAACAAACTGGGGAAAATTCTTAAACAGATCAGAATACCAGACCACCTTGTCTTCTGAGAAACCTGTATACAGGTCAGGAAGAAACAGTTAGAACCAGACATGGAACAATGGACTGGCTCCAAACTAGGAAAGGAGTACCTCAAGGCTGCATATGGTAACCCTGCTTATTTAAGTTAAATACAGAGTGTATCACTGGAAATGCCAGGCTGGATGAAGCTCAAGCTGGAATCAAGATTGCCAGGAGAAATATCAATAACCTCAGATATACTGATGACACAACCCTTATGGCAGAAAGTAAAGAGGAAATAAATAGCCTCTTGATGAAGGTGGAAAAGGAAAGTGAAAAAGCTGCCTTAAAACCTGACATTCAAAAAATTAAGATCATGGCATCTGGTCCCATTACTTCATGGGAAATAGAAGTGGAAGCAGTGATAGATTTTATTTTCTTGGGTTCCAAAATCTACTGATGGTGACTGCAGCCAAGAAATTAAAAGATGCTTGCTACTTGGAAGAAAAGCTACGACAAACCTAGACAGCCTATTAAAAAGTAGAGACATCACTTTGCTGACAAAGGTTCCTGTAGTGAAAGTTATGATTTTTCCAGTAGTTATGTATTGACATGAGAGCTGGACCATAAAGAAGGCTGAGCACCAAAGAATTGATATTTGTGAATATAGTGCTGGAGAAGACTTTTAAGAGTCTCTTGGACAGCAAGAAGAGAAAACCAGTCAGTCCTAAAGGAAGTCAACCCTGAATATTCATTGGAAGGACTGGTGCTTAAACTGAAGCTCCAGTACTTTGGCCACCAGATGAGAAGAGCTGACTCATTGGAAAAGACCCAGATGCTGGGAAAGATTGAGGGCAGGAGGAGAAGGGGGTGACAGAAGATGCGATGGTTGGATGACATCACTGACTCAATGGACACGAGTCTGAGCAAACTCTGAGAAATAGTGAAGGACAGGGAAGCCTTGTGTGCTGCAGTCCATGGGGTTGCAAAGAGTCGGACACGACTGAGCGACTGAACCATAACAGAGGTCACTTCATAGTCACAAAGTGTGCCGGACAGTAAAGAACACCTGACCCCAAGCATCGTCCTGCCCATAGGTAACTGAAATACAATTCAAAACATGGGAGACCTTCAAGAAGTCAAATCTCAAGAGATCACTTTAACTCACACAGTTTTTGCTTTTATTTTGAGCCACCTGAAACTATGCTCAACATCACTTATTACAGGAGAACTGAAAATGGCACCTGCCGTGAGGTAGGACCTCACACCAGTCGGAATGCCCATCCCCCAAAGGCCACAGGAGTAGTTTTGGGGGAACCGAGACCTGGAAGTGTATGGTTGAGTCTCTGCTCTGCACCTGAAACTCTCACAGCATTGTTAATTGGCTACAGTCAAGTATAAAGTACAGAGTCAAACCGAACGAAGACTACAGAGAGTAAGCGGGGGAGACTGCATGGAGAAAAGAGAGACCTCCTATGCTTTGGGGGAGTGTAAATTGGTCACAGTCACGACACACAATAGTATGGAGGTTCCTTAAAAAACTAAAAGGAGAGTGACCACAGGATCCAGCCTTCTCACTCCTGGACCTCTATGGGTTGTGTGGGGGACCTTACAATGCAAACCCACATACACCCCAACATTCCCTGCAGCACTGATTACATTAGCAAAAAAAAAAAAGGGGGGGGAGCACTCTAAGTATCCACAGAAGACAGATGGATCCAGAAACTGTGGTGTGTCTGTACGACGGAATGTGACACCGCCATAAAAGAGAATGAACTAATGCCTTTGTCGTTGACACCGACAGACCTGGAGAGATGTTCGTACTAAGTGAAGGAAGTCAGAGGAGGACAAAAACCCAGGGGCATCACTTGTGGGTCAAATAGAAAAGTCGGTACAAATGAACTCATCTATAAAACAGAAATAGACTCACAGACTAAGAAAAGAAATTTCTGGTTACCAAAGTTTCAAGGTGGGGTGGAGGGAGAGATAAACCAGGAGGTTGGGATTAATATGTAACTGTACTATATGTAAAATAGACAATCCACAAGGACCTACTCTATGGCACAGGGAACTGTACTCAATACTCCGGAATGGCCTATATGGGAAAAGAATCTAAAGAAGGGTAGATCTATGTATAACTGATCCACTTTGCTGTATATCAGAAACTAACACAGCGGTGTCAATCAACTACAATAAAATGCTTTTAAAACAAGAAAGAAAACCGTCGGAGCTTTTGTTTTGGGTGATGGCTGTGAAGACACTTATTAGTCTTCAAGCACAACTACTTAAGTAACTACAGGGAAGCAGGTCATGAATGAAAGCAAACAAAGAGGACCATCCTGGGTCAACACTAAGGATTACCACTCTGGATGATAGCAGTTCCCCTCACTATGGAAATCCAGCTTCTACGCTGAGAGCCTCTGTAAGAATTACGAGATCGTAGCATTTGCCATGTAAAAGCACTGAAGTTATTAATTGGATTCCAGATGTCTGAAATTGATGTATCCCTTCACCAAGTGCCCCCCTCAGGATCTATTTTGGGTGTAACACTTCACACAGGATGCTGTTCTTAATTAACACTGCTCTGCCTTAAGAGCTTTATGTCTGCCAGAGTCATCCAAACACTCTCCTCGCCATAAATTTGCCCTGATGTCCTATTTCTGAAGCAAAAGTAATACTTGCCTGGATTTTAATAAACATGTCTGCAGTAGTAATATAAATTGCACATGCTTTCTACATTTCATAATATCTGTTAGTTCCTTTCTCTATGCTGATTGCCACGCCTGGACCGTATTTTAAAAGGTCTGTAGCTGTTCTGTCTCCACTTCTGCTGCCCATCACGGGGGGCAACACACCGTATGCTGATGGCTGTTTAGGTAGAAAGCACAGACATGGTGTTGGAAAAGCCATTAAAATACCTGAGCTGTTTTGTTCCTCTCCCTCTTTTTGATTTTGACGCCAGTTACTGACACTAGACTGAAGCAGAGTAACTAAGTTATCAGTCCAAGATCTGCAAGTGTTCCTAATTGGTTCTCAGACACCAAAATTAAACATTTTTTAAACGAAGCAAACTGTTTTTGTACCCAAGAGGCAAAGCAGTTTGCTGATGGACTCGTTCTTTCACTCCGAAAATAGTCATCTTAGCCTTGGCTGGAGAGGCAACTCATCCACCTATAAAAGGAGTCAAATTTGGGACTCGATTCTTCTGCCAAAAGGCAGCGGAATCACGGGAAATAAACACTGCTCTGTGGCAGGGGAACCCCCGCCCCTGGCTGGGGACAGAGATGCTCTTGGTCCAGCACTGGGGACCCTTCTGTTCTGGGGACGTGGGAACATCAAACGATGGGAGCCCAGAATAACGGCGCCCTAACTGTGTTGTCGTTCTGCTTGTTTGTTTACCATTGATGGAATGCTGTTGAGTGCTTGCCGAGTGTACAGGATATCTCATTAAACCCTCTTAAGAGCACCAACCACACCGTGCTGCCAACCCCCTTCTCAGATGAGGGGCCTGGGGCCCCTACAGTCCCCAGGTGGTGGGACCAGGGCCCGCTCCTTCAGCCAGCATTCCCTGTCTCTAAAACTGGTGCTGAGCATCTGCTCAGCAGCAGGGCTAGGCTAAGGTGTTGCCCTCAAAGTACTTTCACCTCTGGAACCTCCTTGGATGAGCTTTGGGGGAGGGAGAGGCACAGTGCTATTATTTTCATTTTACAGAGAAGGAAACAAAGGCCCAAAGAGATGAAGTGAATTGCTGGGTCTTCTGCGGTCTGAAGACTGAAAGCCGATGTGTTTCTCTACTGAAAAGGACCCTCAGTTAAAAAATAACAGGGTGGCCTGCCTGTAGTTTCTGAACTGCAGCGCCACAACCGAAGTGCGTATTGGGGTGTTTCTAAGTACACTCTAGGCCGTGGGCCAAGGCTGTTTCACCTCAGTCTTTAAACCCCGGCCATCTGTTCTCTGGCCCTGAGATGCTGGTCCTTGACACGGCTTTCTTGGCACGGTAGGTACCCGTTTACCATTTCACCCTCCTCGCTCAACCCTCTGCACTCTCTCCACCCTGAGCAGCGGTGGTTCTTTAAACAACCTGTCTCCTCTTTTACCACCAGCCTTTGCCTGGTACTACTCTCTCTGCACCGAGTACATCTCCCCTCTTCCACCAAGGCTAGAGGAGGTGACTCCTCAGTATGCTCCTATCTTCCCCACCAAAATTAAGGCAAAACCGTGCCCGTGAGCAGTGTTGATTCTTCCTTGAATCTTCAAAGCATTACTGCCACGTGGGTCAACCGAATATCTTAGCCGATGACCTTACCAAACCGGAGCTCGACTCATAGTTCACTCAACACCTCTTGCCCAAATGAACCAACTATAACAGATGTTTAGAAGGGTGACACGGCTATAACCATCCTCAGTCCTCAGAGAAAGGTTTGATTCTGTTCTCTTAAGCCAAATGTTATACAACTAATACAGAAACAGAGATGCGTCCTGTGAAAGAGGATTGAGGACAAGATGTCTTTGTAGCCCTCATCAATCTGAAATGCGTCTCCCTTTGCCTGATGGCATGTCTATGGTATATAAACTTAGGAAGACTCTGAGCAGAGAGCCAGACACTGGGTGTGCCTTGTCTTGGCCCACGGACCCTCAATGGCATCGCCCCTCTTTCAAGAACAGCTGGAGAGAAAACGACACAGCGAGTAGAAGGGCAAATGAAAGATGCGTTTGTCCCCGCTAAGAGGTCAGCACCCTACCCTTATTTGTGATCGACAAGTAATGCTCATTTCCTGTTTTCAGAGTCTGGAAAAATACCAAGGCAGCTGACTTCGGCTGTCCCGTGGATCATCATACTTCGAAGGAGAAGCTTGAGAGAAAATAAACAATAGGGCGGCACCCAGGCTGTGGTGGGGAGTATGCTTCAGGTGGGCCATGGGCATCCAGGCCCCGTCGTCCTGCTGAGCTGACCCTGTCCTGACACCCTCTCACCTTGTACTGGGTGAAGTGGCATTAGCAGGCCACCCTGCAAAGACCTGGCACGATGCCCACCTGTTCCTGCAACGTTCCTTCTCTGTGTGGACACTCTCCTGTGTGGATTCCTATTCGTATGTGTGCACAGGCCATGTCCAAAGGAGTTTCCTTTGCCTTTGCTCACAGCATATTGCATTTTTAATCAGTATATATAATTACTTACCACAAGCTGCCAGGCCAGATTTTCTGAGCATTAGTCTAATTAACTTAGGCTTGATAATTATGTTTTGGATACCATAGCAGTATCCACAGAATTTACAGATCACACCACCAATTTATTTGATTCCAGTAACATGTCTTCTCAGGTAGTAGGTTAGTTTTAATTTTTTTTTTAAATGGCCATCTGATAATTACTTAGTTTTCAAAGTATGCCCTCAAAAAAATCATTCTGCCATTTAAGGTCACTTTTCAAATAATTATAATTTCTGTGCATTTTTATACACATATTTTTCAAACTAATATCAGCACAAGCTGATGAAATATTAAAATACCAAGAATCCCGATGGTCACATGACAGAACCTTCCATGTTTGGACTGGTCTGTGTTTTGCCTTTTCCATTTATACTTGCTTTTGGGTTGATGAAAAGTAAGAGGGGAAAAAAAAGAAAAAGAAACAGAAAACCTTCAAGACTTACTCAGATGGTAAAGAATCCACCCCCAGTGCAGGACACCTGGGTTTGATCCCTGGGTTGGGAAGATTCCCTGGAGAAGAAAATGACAACCCACACCAATATTCTTGCCTGGAAAATCCCATGGACAGAGGAGCCTGGTGGGCTACAGTCCATGGGGTCATGAAGAGTTGGACATGACTGAACAACTTTCACTTCTCTTACTTTTTTGGATTGATGAAAAATAGGAGGAAAGATAAAAAACCAAAAAAACCAAAAGAGAAAATCTGCAAGACTTGTAGGCAAGAAAGATCAGCTTCTGGTTAAATTATGGAATGATAAATTCTTGGGCTCAAAAATCACTGTGGAGAGTGACTACAACCACAAAGTTAAAAGATACTTGTTCCTCGGAAGAAAAGCTATGGCAAACCTAGACAGCACACTAAAAAGCAGAGACATTACTTTGCCGACAAAGGTCTATATAGTCAAAGCTATGCTCTTTTCAGTAGTCATGTAGTGATGTGAGAGCTGGACCATAATGAAGGTTAACCACTGAATTGATGCTTTTGAACTGTGATGTTGGAGGAGACTCTTGAGAGTCTCAAGGACAGCAAAGAGATCAAGCCAGTTAATCCTAAAGGAAATCAACCCTGAACATTCATTGGAAGGACTGATGCTGAAGCTGAAGCTCCAATATTTGGCCACCCGATGCAAAGAGCTGACTCACTGCAAGAGACCCTGATTCTGGGAAAGATTGAAGGCCGAAGGAGAAGTGTGCGACAGAGGATGAGATGGTGGGATGGCATCACTGACCCAATGGACATGAGTTTGAATAAGCTCCAGGAGACAGGAAGCACAGGGAAGCCTGGCATGCTGCTGTCCATGGGGTCGCAAAGAGTCAGACACGACTGAGTGCCTGAACAACAACTGTGCCACCAAAGTGAACACACCTGAAGGCTCCTCAGCCAGTGTCTCCTCTGCCTATGGTGGCGGCACACACACTGTCCTTTCTTTACCACAGTCCCCGTCCATCTTGTGTCTGAGGTCTCCCCACTGTAAAGTTTTCAGTGCATCCACAGCCATGACGTATCCTGGATGGAACGCCAAGTGAAAGGCCCCTCTTGGCTCCCAGGCAGTCAAATGGTGCAGGCTGTGGACAGAGCCATGCCGACAAGCGCCACGCCTGCCTTCACAGAGGTCATGACCCTGAAAATAATCCACCCCCACAGAAAGTGTGGAAGGTGCTGTGAGGAGGACAGTGTGGGCAACTATGGGGCACAGACTCAGGGAGAATAATCGAGCCTGCGTGGGAGCGGTCAACGACCTGTGTATCTCGGCATTATAACAGCCCCCCCCGAGATGCCAGGCTGAGCTCAGTGCTGAGTGTCTGCAAGCTGACCTCCCTCCTCCAGGACATTGTGAATTCAGCTTACACCACTTTCTCCCCTGTCTTTTTCTTAGTCAGCTCCTCCTGATCCTCTGGGTTTTGACTTTTAAAGAGCCTTCCTTGCATCCCGTAACTGGCTACCTGCTTCCAGTACCATTGTGGTATGTCCCCAGCAGAGGGTGGCTACCAGCAGCCTTGGACCCCCGTGTGGACCACAGACCAGCACTGTCTGGGGGCGTGTCAGAAACGCACTGTCTGTGATTCCAGCCCGGGTGAGGGTTAAGTACTGTAAAGTTGCCTTGCCCAGCAGCGGCAGCCACCAGCCCCACTTGAAACACTTGAAATCAGAGCTGATGTGCACTATAAGTATAAAAGCACACACCAGATCTAGAATGTGAAACAGCACAGTAATCATTTTCATACTGATCATTATTGAAATGATCATATTTTGGGTATCCTGTGTTAAGTAAAACTATTGGCAACATTAATTCTCTATGTCCTTTTTCCTTTGTTGTTGTTTAGTCACTAAGTCATGGCCGACTCTTTGTGATCCCATGGACTATAGCCCACCAGGCTATCTGTTCTTTTTTAAAACATGGCTACTACAGAGTTTCAAATTGCATGTGTGGCTCACCTTGTATCGACATTGGACAAGGCTGCTTTAAAACGTGACAAACGCTGGTTTAGGATAATGGTCGAAGTGGATGTTCTTGGCAAATGATGGCCTGAGGGTCCACAGTGGCTCAGGGCCAGTTCTGCTAAACAAACTTTTATCAGAACAGGGTCACACTCACTCCTTACGTATTGTCTATGACTGCCTTTGTGCTCCAAGAGCACAATTAAGTAGGTGCGATAGAAACTGAATGGCTCGCAGGGCCTAAGCTATTGACCAGCTGGCCCTTCTCAGGAAGAGCTTGCTGACCCCTAGTCGGAGCATGGGTTCCAGAGGCGGATGCCTGGCCCCAAATCCTGTCTCCTCTGGTACGTGAGGTTGGGCAAGAGACTTCCTGCCTGTCTCTCAGCTTCTGTATCTGAGAACAGGGATAAGAGTAGTAAGTAAGGTCATAAGCTATGTGACCAAGGGCTTATAAAGATTAAGTCAGTTTCTCAATTGTGCCTTGACCTGAAGAGGTTCTCAATAAACATTAGCCCCCAGGGTTTCCCTGGCGGCTCAGTGGTAAAGAATCTGCCCACAATGCGGGAGATAACAGTTCAGTCTCTGGGTAGGGAAGATCCTCTGGAACAGGAAATGGCAACTTACTCTAGGATTCTTGCCTGGGAAATCTTGGACACAGGAGCCTGGCAGGCTACAGTCCATAGCGTAGCAAAGAGTCAGACACGACTGAAGTGACTGAGCATGGTACTTTTGCTAGCAATCTTAACAAATCATAATAAGTAGGCAGTTTAGCATTGTTACCTTTTTCCTGATATGTCGCCCTACCAGGGTACAAACCCCAGGAGAGCAGGGACATTTTCTATGTTGTTCCAGCTATTTAACTAAGCACACTGGAGAAATTCAAAAAAATATTTGCTGAAGGGAAGGAACGAGGCACAGAGTCAGTAAGTGGCCAGGACTTGAGCCCAGTTCTTTCTGTTCCCCAAACGCGCAACCTCTCCTGCTGTATACCACATGTGGTCTCTGACCGGCAGCATCATCTGCGAGCTCATTAGAAATGCAGAATCTTGGGTAGCACCCAGACCCACTGGAATCAAAGACTCTGTACTTTAACAAGACCCCCAAGAGATTCATGGACAAACATTTAAGTTTGGAAAGTACTGCTCTGGGCTATAATTCCCAGTAAAGACTCTGCTTATTCACTCAACAAGTAATTAGTGTAACATCAGTCTTCCCCCCCCCCCCAGCACTCTGTTCAACCCCCTAAACCAGAGCCAATTATTTCTATTCTCCCTAGTAAGGGCCTCGGGGTGCTGAGGTTCTGCAGTAAACATTACTGTGCTGTGCCTGAAAGGGCCCTTCGCCTGCCAGGTTCAAACTGCTGCAACACAGGAATGACCTCTCTGCCCGGAAACCTGCTTCACATTCTATGCCAGCTTCTAGTAGCCTGGCCACGGGCCTGGAGGACGCAGGGGGTCAAAAATCTACTCCTAAATAATGTTCCTTTGGGCGGCCACCTCTGTGAATGGGTTCTCCTCTGTGTTTTACACAACAGTGGGCCTGCACCCACCACAACCACACAGCCATTCCTCCATGGAATAACTCAGGCACCTTCCTTTTTGATTCTTACAGATGAAAGCAAGTCAGCAACTCATCCTACAAACCAACTAAAATTCTCTCCCCATGGAATCTTGTCTTACTCCCTGCCTGGCTCCGAGGTCCTGTGTTCTTTGCCTAACTATTTCCTTAGAGATGACCCATTCCGCACGCAGCACGTCAGAGGACCAGGGTGCTTCAGGTTAGCACACCATCTTCCATTGCATTCCCCTTTGTCACAGGAGACGTTTCCAACTGTGGTCATCAGTCGGACACTTTAAATGAGAAAAAGACTGATTAGCATAATTCCTAAAGGTCTGAATTCTCAACTCACAGATGGCCTCTGAGCGAATTGATGGCACATAAAGGAGATTAGGGTAAATCTAATTAGTTGGGGGTGTTTCTGTTTCTGGAGTCAAGTGGTGAGCAATGGAAAAGAAGTGATGGATGGACAGATGGATCTAATGAAGCCCTATTAAAGTCTTTTTGATTCTCTCTTGCAGTGATAGAGCACATTATCCCATTAATAGTCCTCTGAGCTAACACAAAGTTTGGCGCTATGACCTCGAAAATGAATCTGAATTGCCTGCCCAGCTCTTTACACGTGTCCATGGGATTTAAATGAGCCTGAAATCTCCATGTGAGTTTCATGGAGGCCTCTCTACAGCAGGGGCTGCAAGCCCCACTAGGGACCACTTTCCTCCTGGCTAGCTTCTGAAGGCACTCAAGCAGAGGCCTCCCAGCTTTCCTGTTCCCATTGCTCTACAACTCGACTTTCCCAGATCAGTGGCCCCCAACCTTTTTGGCACCAGGGACTGGTTTTGTGGAAGACAACTTTCCTAAAGACTGGGGGTGGAGGATGGTTCTGAGATGATTCCAGAGCATTTACATTTATCATGCACTTTATTTCTAATCCGATGCCACCACTGATCTGACAGGGGGTACTGGTGCCTGGCCCAGAGGTTGGGGACCACTGTCCTGGAAATGTGCGGTGCTGGTGTGTTCATTCTGTGATGAGGTGTGGATTGCTGTTCTTTTCATGGGCGGGTGTGATGGCTACATATTGTCACGACCGCATGCTGATTGGGGATGCAAGGGCAGGTTCTGAGGAAGGAAAGTGGCAAAAGTGCCCTTCTCTTGAGGGTCTTGTGGCCCCATCATGAACATGTGAGATACACAACATAGGTCATGTCACAGCTGGTGCGAGACGATAGCGAGACTGGCTCCGAGGCCCAAAGAACAGAGTGGAAACGGCGGTGGTCCATGGGGGGATCCATGGCAAGAGGTGGGCTTCCCCATTTCTCCCTGAGATGACCGCCTAAATGTCTCTCTTCTTCTACTGTTGAACCTCCAATGTTCAGTGTCATTTAAAAATGTAAATCATATCACATGACTCTCTCCAATAATAAATCGGAGTTGACATTTGTTGAACACTGACCATTCACTCAGCACTGATCTAGACATACTTCCTACATCATTTCAATTAGTCTTCACAGCAGCCCTGTGTGGAAGGTACTAGTAGCATCTCTCTATTACAGATGGGAGGTAACAGAGGGAGCTTTGGTAATAGCTTTTGGTAATAGCCAAAGCTATCTTCATACAGAGCAATAAAAGGCCTAGATCCTCTGCTCTGGACACACTGAGGCAGCCTTGCTCCCATACCAAGAAGTCCTCAAGCACTCCCACTGGGCCATCTCCCCACTTCATCTCTCGCCACCTCCATTTCAGCTGGACCACAAGTGTACAACAGGGCCTGGGACCCTCAGCTCAGGCGGCAGAGAACACACAGCACTCAGCAGTGTTCACAGAAACATACGAGCAACACACGAATGATAGGGAAACTCCCAAACCGTCAGAGTGCCAGGGTGCTGAAAGGCATGGTCACGAACGTGCAGGGACACAGAGTTAGGGCCCGTCTCTACGGGAAGGAGGGTAAAACCAACTTTGTGGAACCGCCTCCGGGCAGGAGGCACACTGTGCTCACGGCTTTCCCCTGCCACGTTACTGAACGTCCCCATCATCCCAGCAAAGCCAGGATTTCTAGTCCGTAATTGTGTAGACACTCTTATTTCCTCAAATGAAGACACGCCGCCCACACTGAAATGCTGCGGTGGGAATTCCACAAGCTATGCTGCCTGGTAAGTCTGTAGTCAGCCTGGGGTTTGACACGGAAGGGTTCGGTGGATGGCAGCTTCTGCCATTATGGCTTCATCCTTGTTACAGATGGAGAAATTGAGGCTGCCTGGGCTCCGGCGGCCAGGCCAAGCTGCAGAATGTGTCACAGCTGGGGCAGGACCCACTGGGTCTCATTTCTTCTCTAGTTACAGGAAGGGATAAGGAGAGCAAGCGGCCCCACCCTCCTCTGCTCTCTGCCTTTTCAGCTTTAGCCCCAGGAGTCCCAGAGCTTTCTCAGGATGGCCATAAACTCTGCTCTAAGTGCTACACAGAAGGTTAGAAAACAGATTATACATCCATTATATTGTACATGCTAGACTTCTATGATACCTAATATATAGTATATTTAAATAGAATGTACATTTATAAGTGTATATAATTAGAACTCAAAGATGTGGCTCAGCAGTAAAGAAACTGCCTGCAACGTAGGAGCCCCAGCTGACATATGTTTGATCCCTGGGTGAGGAAGATCCCCTGAAGGAGGAAATGGCAAGCCACTCCAGTATTCTTGCCTGGAGAATCCCATGGACAGAGGAGCCTGGAGGACTACACTCCATAGGGTCACAAAGAAGTGGATCTGACTAAAGCAACTTAACAGCCACAGCATAAACAGAACTCCAAGACAATTCTTTGCGTAACAGACTAGAATACGGATCCTTCCCTTAAAAATAAGTCCTTCTACACTGAGCGCATGTACCGACGTTAGTTAAGCCGGTTTTCCTCTCCCAGGTAAAGACCCTTAGAATCTTAAAGGCACTAGTGGGCTGCGTTCCGTGAACAGGGCCTGACCTGGAATGATATATAAGGTCACTAGTGAAATGGGCTCCAAACATGCAGCCACAGGCCTTCAAAATGCCCAGGCATCCGTGGAAAATGAAAGCGTAGCTGGGCATATGACTAACAAGCCTGAAAGGCCTTTGCACTTGCCAGACAGACGAGGCAGTTTGCAAAGGGAAGTCAAGATGCATTTGCTAGCTGACTGTGTCCCTTGGCCTGCTTAGTGGTGCTACTTGGTTCATAAGCCAGGGATTAAGGCAATTTTCATTTCGGCATTTTATTTCACCTTTAAGCAACCCCTAAGGTTTCCAGAAGAATTCTGTTTGACCTTTAGCTAAAGTTCAACCTCTACCAAGTTACCGAGTTTGGATGGTCCCTGAGTGATCACTTAAGGCAGATTTCACTATAATTCAATGAAAAGATAATCCCTGGCCTAAGAGTTCACAAAGGGAGGACTCCTGGTAGGCTCAGGGATGGCATAAGTTACGAGTTTACCCCTGCTAATGAATTCGAGTGGTATTTTCATTGTGTAACATCGATCACTGAAGTCAGCCTGGGTACATCTGCTGGACGTTGAACCCAGGGCATTTCTTTACCCTCACCTGGTCCCAAAGGACGGTTCGCTCAGGGAGGCAAGTACTCTTGGCCCTAGAAAGAAGATGGGCCCACTGGACGTGATGCCTTTGGAAGCTGTCATTAACTCCCAAAGTTACCATGGGAATGTTAAACCCATCACTGGACTTGGACCTTGATGCTCAAACTAAGTGGCATGTCTTAGTTTGCTGCAAGCAGATACACTTTAGACCTGCATTTCTCTAACACCTAGTTTTCAAAATTCCTCAGCCACACTCAGGAGATGTGGAGGAGGGTGGTGGAGCGAGAGGCAGGCTCTTCTGATTTAAAGTGGAGAGTCGGTGTTTTCTTCTCATCTACCCTGACTTATTTTGTCTACTGGATCTGCCTGATTCCTCAGGAAGTATGTAAAGGTTTCTCAGTATGTGTATAAATTTAATCAGAGTTGTTTCCCGCCCCCTCACATATTTGTGATTATGTAGTTACCGAGTATGGAGAGGGAAATGGCAACCCACTCCAGTATTCTTGTCTGGGGAATCCCATGGACAGAGGAGCCCGGTGGGTTACAGTCCACGGGGTCACAAAGAGTCAGACACGACTGAAGTGACTAAGTGCGCACGCCATTAGCTACACCATGGAGACAGCACCGCCTGGGTTCCCACTCCCAGTCTGCGTGAAAGGTGATCCCTTTCTAGCCACAGACTGCATCCAGTGTCCAGCTCACTCGGGAATCACAATAGGATGTCTCCTCACAGACACAGAAGAGAAAGGTGAGGTTACCAAAGGGCAAAGGGAGTTGGGGAAGGATAAATCACGAGTTTGAGATTATCAGATACAAACTACTACTCTATAAAAACATTGTATAGGGACTTCTCTAGTGGTCTGCTGGTTAAGAGTACCCCTTACAGTTCAAGGGACATGGGTTCGATCCCTGGCCCAGGAACTAAGATTCCACATACCGTGGGGCAGCTAAGCCCATGTGCCGCAACTGCTAAAGCCTTCAAGCCTAGAGCCTCTGCTCTGCAACAAGAGAAGCCACCATAACAAGAAGCCCTTGCACCAGAACTAGAGAGTAGCCCCACTCACCACAACTAGAGAAAGCCCACGCGAAGCAACGAAGGCCAAAGCCCCGACCTGAGAAACAAGCCACTGTATATAACAAGGTCCTACTGTGTAGTTTCCTACAGGGAACTATATTAAATATCCAAAAATAAACCATAATGGAAAATACTACGAAAAGAATGTATAAATTTATAACTGAATCACTTTGCTTTGTATACCCGAAACTAATGGAACATTGAAAATCAACTATACTCCAATAGCAAACTGAAAAACAGGGTGTCTGTACCTGCCACTTCTCTGACTTCCCAGTCCTGTGGGAGCACAGTGCTCCTCCCGCCCCCAGTATCTCCGGGGACAGGAGGATGCTCATTTTAGAGGAAAGGTTCCTAGCTTTCTGCAGAGAGTTCAATAGCATGATGTGTCAGATTCACCTTCCTGCATTCTTTTTCTTCCTGATTGGCATACCTCAGGCTATTAGGTTTATTAATTGCATGATAATTTTTTTTTGGGGGGGTGAGTATACAAAGAGATAAATGTCTCACAAATAGACTCAAAGCTTGTAGGCAGAAGACATGCAGCGATTTACAAAGTGTTTATCATCCTGGCATTTTTTTTTTTTTAACCCCAGGAAAAAGTAATTGTTGCTGCCATCCTCTGAAGACAGAGATGCTTGTTTCCCGGGAGGGCCTGCAGACTAGCCAAGAAATTCTGGAGGTTTCAACACACCTGCTGGAGTGCTGGGCTGAGCGAGTGGCCCCTGTGGATGCACTGGAACTGGTAAAGAGTCACCCCGAGGCCTCCTCCGGCCCCGTGAGAGCCGCCGCAGCAGAGCCTGAGGCATCTGGGAGCTAGTACGGGGGCTTACCTGGAGCTGCTACCTCTCTGATGGGCCACCTGGCTCTGGTGTGCTCCTAATTCTGGACAGCCTTCCCTCCTGTTTCCACACGTCCATTCTCTCCTTCGGCATCTCTACTCCTGCCCTGCAAGTACGTTCATCTGTCCCACTTTTCTAACACATGTATGTGGGATCTAGGAAAATCATTCAGAGCACGTTGAGTTTGGTGTTCCTCTGTCATTCACGTGGCTCTAATGCTTGATGGTCTCGCATTTTGTACCAGAAAAGAAAAGCACACTCTTCAGATCAAACCACAGGATCCAGAAGAAATTTAATAACACCAGTTTATTGTTCATTGTATTTCCTTTTGTAGTTGCCTTCTACTTATGGCATGTTACACTGCTTTTCTGTTACAAGAATGACAGACTCTTTCCTTTTTCAATCAATTGAAAAGGCAGGTAAAAGAAGTTGATTTGAAAAAACATAAATAGTAGTAGAAGCTGTTCCTAACTGTTGCAGAAACTGTGTTAAATGGTTGATTTGGGGGAAATAAGGAGTTACTTGGATTTACATCAGGCTCTTCCACATTGATGCTGTAAAGAACAATACTGCATAGGAACCTGGAATGTTCACTCAGTGAACTAAAATGGATGGGAATGGGCAAATTTAATTCAGATGACCATTATATCTACTACCGTGGGCAAGAATCCCTTAGAAGAAATGGAGTAGCCCTCATAGTCAACAAAAGAGTCCAAAATGCAATACTTGGGTACAATCCCAAAAATGATTGAATGATCTTGGTTAATTTCCAAGGCAAACCATTCACTATCACAGTAATCCAAGTCTATGCCCCAACCAGTAATGCTAAAGCTGAAGGGTTCTATGAAGACCTACAAGACCTTCCAGAACTAACACCACAAAAAGATATCCTTTTCATCATGGGGGACTGGAATGCAAAAGTAGGAAGTCAAGAGATACCTGGAGTAACAGACCAAGTTTGGCCTTGGAGTACAAAATGAGGCAGGACAAAGACTAACAGAGTTTTGCCAAGAGAATGCACTGGTCATAGCAAACATCCTCTTCCAACAACATAAGAGATGACTCTCCACATAGACATCACAATACCAAAATCAGATTGATTAATTTCTTTGTAGCCAAAGATGCAGACCCTCTATACAGAAGGCAAAAACAAGACCAGGAGCTGCCTGTGGCTCTGATCATGAACTCCCTTTGCAAGATGTAGGCTTCAGTTGAAGAAAGTAGGGAAACCATTAAGCCATTCAGGTATGACCTAAATAAAATCCCTTATGAGTATACAGTGAAAGTGACAAATAGATTCAAGGGATTAAATCTGATAGACAGAGTGCCTCAAGAGTCTTCTCCAACACCACATTTCAAAAGCATCAATTCTTTGGCACTCAGCTTTCTTTATAGTCATGTACATCTATACATGACTCTGGAAAAACCATAGCCCTGAGAGTCCCTTGAACTGCAGGAGATCCAACCAGTCCATCCTAAAGGAGATCAGTCCTGGGTGTTCATTGGAAAGACTGATGTTGAAGCTGAAACCCCAATACTTTGGCCACCTGAGGTGAAGAGCTGACTCACTGGAAAAGACCCTGATGCTGGGAAAGATTGGGGGCAGGAGGAGAAGGGGATGACAGAAGATGAGATGGCTGGATGGCATCCAACTCGATGGACATGGGTTTGGGTGAACTCTGGGAGTTGGTGATGGACAGGGAGGCCTGGCGTGCTACAGTTCATGGGGCTGCAAAGAGTCGGACACAACTGAGTGACTGAACTGAACTGAACTGATTAGATGGACCTTTCTTGGCAAGGTAATGTAATAATGTATCTGCTTTTTAATATACTGTCCAGGTTGGTCATAACTTTCCTGCCAAAGAGTAGGTGCCTTTTAATTTCATGTCTTCAGTCATCATCTGCAGTGATTTTGGGCCCCCTCTCCCAAAAAAATTAAGTCTGCCACTGTTTCCACTGTCTCCCCATCTATTTGCCATGAGGTGATAGAACCTAATGCCATATCTTAGTTTTTTGAATGTTGAGCTTTAAGCCAACTTTTTCACTCTCCTCTTTCACTTTCATCAGGAGGCGCTTTAGTTCTTCTTCACTTTCTGCCATAAGGGTGGTGTCATCTGCATATCTGAGGCTATTGATATTTCTCCTGGCAATCTTGATTCCAGCTTGTGCTTCATCCACTCCAACATTTCTCATGATGCACTATGCATCAAAGTTAAATAAGCAGGTTGACAATTTACAGCCTTGACCTACTCCTTCTTCTATTTGGAACCAGTCTGTTTTTCCACATCCAGTTCTAACTGTTACTTCCTGACCTGCATACAGATTTCTCAAGAGACAGGTCAGGTGGTCTGCTATTCCGTTGTCTTTCAGAATTTTCCACAGTTTATTGTGATACACACAGTCAAAGGATTTGGCATAGTCAATAAGCAGAAATATATATTTTTCTGGAACTCTCTTGATTTTTTGATGATCCATCGGATGTTGGCAATTTGAACTCTGATTCCTCTGCCTTTTCTGAAACCAGCTTGAACATCTGGAATTTCATAGTTCATGTATTGTTGAAGCCTGGCTTGGAGAGTTTTGAGCATTACTAGCATGTGAGATGAGTGCAGTTGTGCAGTAGTTTGAGCATTCTTTGGCATTGCCTTCCTTTGGGATTGGAATGAAAACTGACCTTTTCCAGTCCTGTGGCCACTGCTGAGTTTTCCAAATTTGCTGGCATATTGAGTGCAGCACTTTCACAGCATCATCTTTTAGGATTTGACATAGCTCAACTGAATTCCATCACCTCCACTAACTTTGTTCATAGTGATTCTTCCTAAGGCCCACTTGATCTACAGAGTAGTCCAAAATTGAGAAAGGAGTACATCAAGACTATATATTGTCACCCTTCTTATTAACTTATATACAGAGTACATCATGGGAAATGCCCAGCTGGATAAAGCACAAGCTGGAATCAAGATTACCCAGAAAAATATTAACAACGTCAGATATGCAGACGGCACCACCTTAATGGCAGAAAGTGAAGAGGAACTAAAAAGCCTCTTGATGAAGGTGAAAAAGGAGAGTGAAAAAGCTGGCTTAAAACTGGGACTTCCCTGGTGGTCTAGTAGTTAAGACTCTGCCTTCCAGTGCAGAGGGTTTGGGCTCAATCTCTGGTCAGGGAGCTAAGATCCCACATGCCTCATAGCCAAAAAAACAAAACATAAAAAAAAAAAAAAAAAGAAAGGAAAGGAAAGCAACAAATTCAGTAAAGATGAAAAAACTACAACATTCAGAAAACCAAGACCATGGCATCGAGTCCCATCACTTCATGGTAAATAGATGGGGAAACAATGGAAACAGTGAGAGACTTTATTTTCTTGGGCTCCAAAACCACTGCAGGTGGTGACTGCAGCCATGAAATTAAAAGATACTTGCTCCTTGGAAGAACAGCTGTGACCAACAGCATATTTAACAGTTAGAGACAGCACTTTGCTGACAAAGGTGCGAATAGTCAAAGCTATGGTTTTTCCAGTAGTCACATACGAATGTGAGAGTTGGACCATAACGAAGGCTGAGTGCTGAAGAATGATGCTTTTGAGCTGTGGTGTTGGAGAAAATTCTTGAGAGACACGTGGAGAGCAAGGATATCAAGCCAGTCAATTGTTAAGGAAATCAACCTTGAATACTGGATGAACTGATGCTGAAGCTGAAGCTTCAATACTTCAGCCCTCTGATGCAAACAGCTGACTCGTTTGAAAAGACCCTGATGCTGGGAAAGGTTGAAGGCAGGAGGGGAAGGGGATGACAGAGGATGAGATGGTGGGATGGCATCACTGACTCAATGGACGTGAGTCTGGGTAAACTCCAGGAGTTGATTAGGCACAGGGAGGCCTGGTGTGCTGCAGTCCATGGGGCCGCAAAGAGTCAGATGCAACTGAGTCAGAGCACAACTTCCACATCTCTGGCTTTACTGTCACTCTGACTCTCTAACAAGGTGGAGTGGGCAAGAGCAGAGGGCCAGGGCTGTTTCTGGTAATCTCATGCATTCTTAGGAGTTTGATGTAGACATCACTCCATCAAAATCTGAGTAAGCCCCCCGCCTATGTGCTGGACACCGCCCCTGACATCCCCATCACTGACCTGCGATCTGTGGATTCATGACTGTCAATGTTACTGTGGTCTCCACAGTGCCTGGTAAGATCGTGGCAGAAACAAGATGCCGGGAAGATATATCTTGGTTGGATGAATGAAATGGAGAGAAACATGCAACCTCTTTTAGCCAGGTCTGGACCACACCAAGAGAAAGGCACAATGAGGTGACCAGAGAATCGGCGTCAGTGAAGACGTAAACCTATTTCCTGGGATAATAGAGACGGAGGGGTTGGTGGAAGCTACACGGGTGCTGCTTCCGCTTCTCCTTCTACTTGGAGCATCAGAACTCTGCCTCTCTGGGCCACTGAAATGCTCTTGTACCTTGGCCCGGTTGCATCTTGTGCCCCAACAGAGAACACCGCAAAGAACACACGGAAACCAGCCAGACATAAGCCTGCTAGTTTCTCTTCTTGCTTTCTACCTGGAGCTTTAACCTTTACAGATTTGTAACACTTGAAGGTATGTTTCCCCAGCCAGTTCTGAATTGTAACAATTCCTTTTGTCCTACTGACAAAATCTGAAACTTAGCCTGGAGCACTTTCCTGCCAAGGAGAGAACCGTGTCAGGCTTGCGATGCGTGATAAAATACCACGGTAATGTGGAATAATGCTTTGAAATGTTGCCAGGGTGAGCATGCATGCAGAATGATTGAGACCGCCCGCAAATACAAATGGTAGCTCTGTGGCTCATCTATAACCTCGACGTAGGAAAACTGAGATGTTCTTCTCCCTCCTCTGCAATTCTGCACTGCCTCTCGTCGGAAACTATGGCGATGATGCCACTGAAAGTAATGGCCATGTTTACTCCACACACAGATTTTCCTAACGAATACAACCTCCCCGTGTAGTCATCGGTCTTGTGAGGGTCCCTCGATATGCCAAGCTCTTCCCACAGATGCTGCCCCGAATGCCTCGTTGAAATAATCACAGCGCTAAACACAAATGCTTTGAGGGAGGGGGTGGAGGTCACTTTTGCAGGGATGCAAATAACACCCAGTGTGCCCATCTTAGAAACAGAGGCTGTATAACTCAGTGGGATTTGGTCCCCGCTCCCTCTCCGTCCACACACGTGACGGTGAATTCAGTGGGATTCATCAGCTGGGTGAGCGGCATAATCACCAGAGCCGACACCATGGGGTACTTACTTTTATGAGTCAGGCACCGTGCCCTGTTTTAGGTGACTCTCATGACATCCTACATGATACATAGAAATGTCTCCATTTTAACGTTGAGAAAACAGACAGAAGCGGTAACTGATTTGCTCAAGTTTTCATTTGGTAACTTGTGTTCCAGTCAGGATTTACTTTCCAGGTCTGTCTGGCTCCAAAGCTTGGATTCTTTTCATAATGAGCATTTGCTCAACTAAAGCCAATCCCTCTCCTTTAGTTGTGTTTATACCTTTATTATTTGTGGATCTTAAACATTATTTGCTGGTTGGCCTGTACCCATAACTAGCAGGATACATGAACCAGGGAGAAGTCACTTATTCGTGAAGAGCCAGTAGCCTAAGTAATTTCTCATGCACAAAATATGAACAAGCAGTAGAAGAAAAAGGTTTCTCAGCACATTTCAAGGACATCTATCTGAATTTTTCATGAAAAGGGAAACATCTTTTCCTTTTTCTACAAATGGAAATTAGAAAACCCAAAAAATGAACTTAGTGACTGAGTAGTTCAACTCTGCTCAGGTAACAATGAGCTCCCCTGGGGGCTCAGCGGTGAAGAATCCACCTGCCAATGCAGGAGACAGAGGTTTGATCCCTGGGTCAGGAAGATCCCCTGGAGAAGGGACTGGGTCCCCGCTCCAGTACTCTTTCCTAGAGAATTCCATGGACAGAGGAGCAGAGTGGGCCACAGTCTGTGGGGTTGAAGAAGTCAGACACGACTTAGTGGCCAGACGACAACAAGGTCATGATGGTTACTATGGGTCAGGCACTTCCGTAAGCCAGGAACCACCCGGAGCACTTTACATGAAGGATGACATAACCCTTGTGACCCAGAGATGGAGGCCCTACTGTCAGCCCCACTGGGCAAACGTGGAAACTGGGGCTCAGAGCTTGAATGTCTTGGCAAGGTTGGGCAGGGAGGTCAGGATTCACCCAGCTCTCCCGATGATGTCAGTCAATCCCAAGGGCTTCCTGGGCACCCAGACAGTGTAGCCAGAGCTGAAATTACTTCCCTAGTCACCTCACTCCTTCCCCGGGCTCCAGGCCCCTGACCTTCTTTCAGGTCTCCACAGGGCTCCCTGCCACCTAGGAACTCATACACCCTGCTCACCCACCGGGACCACCTCACCTTCCCCGCCCCCTGAGGCCGGCTGCTTTGCCACCTTCACGTCTCAGCTGCAGGATGCCTGGCCTGACCCCTTGACTAACACCACCGAGCCTCCTTCATCGTGGATTGACCCTTTTGGCTCCTGTTTGTTCAGATGGATCCATGCTGGGTCTCCCACTAGACCCACTTTTGTGTCCCCAAGCACCTAACCCACCACCTAACTCAGGGGGGCCTCTCAACACCTGCTGGTGGAAGCGCTGGCATACAGATCCCCACCCACACCTCTTTTCCCATGTTGACAAGGGGTAAGAGGTACAACGGTAAACCCATTTCCAGCGGGGTTACAAGACCAGGTCTCCTCTCCATCCACCAAGCAATGTCCGAGAACCATGTTCTCTGCTGAGTTAATTTTCATGTTTTTCTCTCCCATCTCCACAAACAGCAAGTGATCTTGCCAATCAATGCCTGAGACCAGAGACTTATGGAATGCTGAGAAGATTATGCACATAAATGTACCAACCATGACAGCCACGCTAAGAAGAATAGTAATACTGTGCCGCGTGCTAGTTTATCAATCTTTGCCACTTACAAAATTCACAGCCAATTTAATTAAAAATATAACAGCTCTGAAAGCTGGTAAAATGACTACAACAACAATCAATCATTTTGTAATAGTGTTGAAGATCCATTAGGGATGTCGCACTAGATGCCAAAATTTTTTAAGCCCTGATAGTAGGGGCATTTCATTCTGCACAATTAATGTCACTGCATTAAAATATTGACTGTCTATAAAGAAGAAAATACTGAACATCTTTATAACCCACATTTTTTTATGCTCAAAACTTGCTTAGAAAGGTGCTTTGAATTTATTTGTTATAAGCTGCACATTTCACATTCAGAAAATTGAAATGGTTTCTACTGACTAACTCATTTAATCATTTAGTTGATTTAATGAAAAGCACTACGCATTTTTCTCTTCTAGGTTGCTAAGATGAAACTTTCTATTCATTAGCAATCAAATATTGCAGGAAGGTTTACATCTTATTCTCACTTAACTCATTGCCTTTTATTCCCCCAAAATTCTAATAGAGTTTAAATGGTATATTTTAAATCACTTTGAAATTTTTCTCTTGGTAACTCACCTCGTCTTCTGGAAGATACATTTCTAGTAGTGACACTGAGACATTTATCCCCAACTTCCTTTTCCAATCTTTCTTTTTTGAGTTTGGGGAGGGGGCATGTATATAGAGGAGAGAGAGGGCAGACTTGAGGAAAAATGATGAATCAAGCTTCGAGTGCCCCTAATTCATTAATACATCAGCAACATCAGAGCATCCCTTGAAAGTCTGTTAAGAAGGGCTCTTTGATTTATTATTGGGATTTTATGAGCTATCTGGGAGAATGAACCCATTAAAAATGTTAACTGATAAGCATCTGGCTTTCATTTAATAAAGAAGTGCAGCCACAGTGTAGAAGAGAATCCTCGCACACACAACACACCTCTCTCCTCAAACACAAAGATTCCCCTCAGAAACGCCGCCTCATCAGAGGTGTGGTCCACAGCCGTGGGCTCCTCCCTGCTCCCCGTCCCTATTCACAGCACTGTGTAGGTGGGCAAGGCAGTCCCTCACCCTTGAAGTACTGACTAAGGCAGATTCCACAGTGGAACCTTTCCGTGACCAGAGTGATTATGCAACAGTATAATCAATTTAAATTACTGAATAACTGAGTCCGTAGTTTAAAAGCAGCATCTCCAGATGTGCATTGCCTCCCTATCAAAGAATGTGTGCTGAACCCCCAATGCTTGATGAGAGGAAATGACAAAGGGCAGATGATAGTGTTTATACCAAACAGAATTACAGTGGGTTAAGGATGCAGGGTGTCAGAAGAGAAGAAAGCACCGACTCTGAACCGCTAAGAGGGTGAGGACAGATGAACCATTTGGGCTGTGTGAAAATGGTAGCTTTCAAAGAGGCGACTGTCTAAGTACAGGAACACATGTTTCCCTATTTTTTACTCTCCATTTCAAGGTGTTTTCTGCTTCTCTTGTGTGAGTCCATGCCCTTGAGTGTGAGTGAATAAATTAAGCCAGTGTTTCCCAGTGTGTTCCAGTATTGTTGGTTGGTGTGGGAGTGGGGACATGCCGTGTTCTTTCCCACTTTTATGATGGGAGAACTGTAGCACAAGGCACCAGTGTGCTTCAACCCTGCCACGGGGAGTTTTCCTTCTCAGCACTTCTGGAAAAATGATTACTCTATCGTTTGTGCAATTACGGGTTTCCTGTTTCTCCCCCAACAGATTTTAAGATCCAGGGGAGACAGGGCAGTGTCTGTCTTGTTCGTCCCAACTGTCCTAGCACTGACATGGACCCTGGTACACAGCTGGTAGACGCTAAGTCCATTCTTTTTGAATAGCTGAATATTACTGTCCCAGGCCATTCCTATTGGAGCATTAGCACAGCAAGACTAGACTACAGGTCACCTTTCTGTAGTATTGTTGACTTTTTATTTGCACTTCAGGATTCTGTTCAAACGACACCCCCATTCTGTGAAGCATTTCTGAGCTTTCTTCCCCACTGCTTTTCTGGAGATCCTTTAATGCTTTTTGCCCAAACCTCTGTATGTCCAGCTTTCCCTCTGCCACCTTCTTTCTCAAGATCCTTTCTTTCCTTCCTGGGGAACTATTCTATTTCTTGTGCTTAGTCGCTCAGTTGTGTCCCACTCTTTGCAACTCCATGGACTGCAGCCAGCCAGGCTCCTCTGTCTATGGAATTCTCCAGGCAAGAATACTGGAGTGGGTTGCCATGCCCTCCTCCAGGGGATCTTCCCAACCCAGGGACTGAACCCAGGTCTCTTGTATTGCAGGTGGATTCTTTACCATCTGCGCACAAGGGAAGCCTTGTGCTTTGCATGGGGATGATTCCATTTCTGCCTGGCTGCAGGGTACACTTAGGATCCATATCTCATTTCACAGGGCACCCCATCCCTCTGGCAATGGTTCTTGGTTCAGCAATGGGCCTGTGACTCAAGTTAGGCCAGAGTTCTCTGAGCACATCTGAGAAAAGCAGTCTTTCCACTGTAAGTTAGTGAGATGGGTTCAATCCTAGGGTCTGAAGATCCCTTGGAGGAAGAAATGGCAACCCACTCCAGTATTCTTGCCTGGAACAATCCATGGACAGAGGAGCCTGGCAGGCTGCTGTCCATGAGGTCGCAGAGTGTCGCACATGACTGAGCATACAAGCCTCAAGCTGCTGGCATTTATAACACCTTCGTTGGGGAGAGGCCCCCTGATGAATGCAGAGACCCAAAGCCCAGGTGACATCCTGGGCTCCTAGATCCAACCATGTCTCTCTCAACTCTTCCATGAGACTTTCCTGCTTCATGAGCTAACCTGTTCTGTCTCTTGCCCTTTTAGCAGTTTGAGTTGGTTCTCGTCACATGCAGTTGAAGGAGCTCTTCATTTCCTAGGGCTGTAGTCTGCTGACCATGGCTTCTTGAGAGCTGGCCTGCCTCTTTTCTGTCGCACCAGAGCCTAGTACATGCCCTGCCCTCGTGAAAGCTTGCTCAATGAACAGACCGCATACTGCCAGGGCAAGGACATTTCCATGCAGTCAGGTGTTTGGTGGGTGGGTGGGGGGTGCAGGGGGTTATGAACAAGAGCTGCCTTTGATATTTTGGATCAAAGGCTCATATAATAAGGAAGAGATCACATGGACACTCAGGATTTCAAGTGTCAAAGTCAACTGGAAGAGAAGGAAAAGGGCATTGAGCCAGACAAGGAGGATCTTATAGGAGCTTAGAATAAGACAGTAGGAGCTGGGCAGGCACAAGATGGATTTCGCATTTCTGCATTCCTGTGATGACTAAGTCTTAATCATTATGACAGTATTTCTGCAGCAAATGGAATTAACAACCCCACGTGCTTTGGAAATGTTAAATTGTTAATAAATCCCTTGGAGCTTGGCTTCTTCTTTGAACTCCAGTACTGGTTCAGGGCCAAACATAGGTGTGTTAAACCATCATCACTTTGAACTGGTAACTCAGGGCCTCTCGATGATGCCTAGGAGAGAGTCCTTTCCACTGTGGGGAGAAACAGATGGTACTGACATTTGATTCTTGTTTTTAAATCTAAAGCCTGGCCATATCTGGCAAAAGAAGTCAAGAAAACATCACTTTCCAACCTGTTTGGAAGTTAAGGGTTCTAGGTATCCCTTCAGTTCAGTTCAGTCACTTAGTTGTGTCCTACTCTTTGCGACCCCATGAACTGCAGCATGCCAGGCCTCCCTGTCCATCACCAACTCCCGGAGTCTACCCAAACCCATGTCCATAGAGTCGGTGATGCTATCCAGCCATCTCATCTTCTGTCGTTCCCTTCTCCTCCTGCCCCCAATTCTTCCCAGCATCAGGGTCTTTTCAAATGAGTCAGTTCTTCATATCAGGTGGCCAAAGTACTAGAGTTTCAGTTTCAACATCAGTCCTTCCAATGAACACCCAGAACTGATCTCCTTTAGGATGGACTTGTTGGATCTCCTTGCAGTCCAAGGGACTCTCAAGAGTCTTCTCCAACACCACAGTTCAAAAGCATTGATTCTTCGGCGCTTAGCCTTTTTCACTATCCAACTCTCACATCCATACATGACTACTGGAAAAACCATAGCCTTGACCAGACGGACCTTTGTTGGCAAAGTAATGTCTCTGCTTTTCAATATGATATCCAGGTTGGCCATAACTTTCCTTCCAAGGAGTGTCTTTGGTATCCCTTCACCATGATCCAGAAATCTACACTATAGCAAAGCTTCACCCAGATTTGGGTTTCGATCCTGGATTTGGGGGTTGAAAGACCTTAAACAGATAACTTAATGCCCATGTGTCCTGGTGGTCTCATGTGTAAAACTGTAGCACTTCCTTGCAGACATTTTACGAAGACTACACGAGACTGCTGGTGTTAAGTGCTTAGTAAGACAAGAAGTCCACAATAAGAGCTCTATGTACAGCAGGGGCGATTGTGATGACAATGATCAACAGCATTTCGAAACTTTAAACCAGACTTTGCAGTGATGGCTGAACATCCTAAGTGTGTTTTTCCACCTGCCACCCTTTCTCCAGGCATGGCCCACACCAGCCCCATGCATGTCAGATTCCCTTTCCTTTTGTTCACAGGTTCTTATCCTTTGTTTAAGGTCATGGACTCTCTTGAGCTTCTGATGGAGGCTGAGTGAGGAGCTCCCTCTCTCAAGCTCCAAAAGCACCTTGCTCTACCTGACCCCACCGCTCCTCTCAACTGCTGCCCCATGAGTCCCCATTTACTTGCTTCTAGCATCTTCCTGATTAAAGTGGAGGTTTGGGGGACTTCCCTGTTGGCACAGTGGATAAGAATCCACCTGCCAATGCAGGGGAACATGGGTTCAACCCCTGATTTGGGAACATGCCACATGACGCGGAGCGACAAAGCCCATGAGCTGCAACCACTGAAGCCCGCGTTCCTAGAGCCGGTGCTCCGCAATAGGAGAAGCCACCACGTGGCACACCCACAACAAAGAGCAGGCCCCCGCTCACCGCACCTGGAGAAAGCCCTTGCGAAGCAATGAAGACCCAGTGCAGCCAAAAATTAAATAAATGAAAATAAATAAATAGCTTTACAAAATACAATAAAATGGAGGCTCTGAGGGGTCATGTACTGTCTTTACTCAGATCCCCATTTTATTTCCGATGCTGAGCTCAGTATCTGGCAGAGAATAGGTGTTCAATATTCACTGAGTGAATAAATGAAAATCGTAAAACCTCCCCTTACCCCTTAAATAGTCACTTATACTCAAGCTTTAGCAGCTAATTTCAGGGTCTGTCTGGGGACTCCAGGGTAACGACCTCTATTTTAGGTGATCATTAAAAATGAAGTAGGGCAATTTCCAAGACAAATAAAGAAGCAGGCTTTCTTTATTATAAACCAAAAAAAAAAAAAAAGGCAAATCAAGCATCAGTCTCAAGAAAGGAAGGGCAAAGATGGCGCTGACACAGTGTAATAGATGCAGGAAACCTCTGTCCAAATCCCTCATTTCATTCTAGGTGGCAGTGAGAGTCAAATCTCCCCCAAGGTCACGTGGCTGGAGGCACTGAGGACCCAGGCCTCCTGGCTTCCAGACCATCATCAAGCCTCACCTCTCCTGTCCCTTGCCACCTTCCTCAAAGCGCAGTCACTACAATAATTCAATATAGCTTCCCTTCAGAGCATTGCCAGAGGATAATTTGAGGAAATGCAGGATTTGCAAGACCTCGGGTTCATCAGGGGACAGGCCTTTACAAGAAAGAGCTGATTCAAATTCATGAAAATCTCTGGAGTAAAGTGCTTACCTTACTGCCTCATTTGAAAGATCATACCAGTCTCTATTTTTCACTGGTGGGAACGTGACTTCAGAGGGCAGAAGACCTAGCGCTTGAGAGCAAGTCCAGTAAAGTCAGCGATCGTCTCTTTTTCTCCTTCAGGTCCAGTGTGACTGTCAGCCTGCCTCAAAACATCCCCATAGCACTTCTCAACTGGGCTTCCCCATCATGTGAACCCTCAGGGAACTTTGTTACATGGTCCACATTTTCAGAACCCATGAATCTCACTGCCCCATATGCTGGATGCTTTGCATAAACTTAGGCAGGATTTTTTTTTTTTTCAAACAGAGAGAAAAAGAAACTTTACACCCCTCATCATACCAGATGCTCTATCAGATAAATATCACACAGTTTTGGTTTTGTTCTTTTTTGAGAGAGAGAAATATTATGTGATTTGAGAACATCTGCATTTCTCTAGAAAGTATTGTTGCCAGAAGTTGACTTAAACTAAGTATTACACATCAGACTTTCCTTCAAAGGTCTTGCACTAAATTTTCCCATTACAGCTCAAATGGCTTCTTTGAAACAGTATCAGACAGAATTAGAAATGTGGCAGCCCATTAGCATTACCGCGACGCCGTCTCGGATACACTCACGTTATCAATAACGGTGCTCATTCCTGTTTCAGAAATGAAAATGTAAAAGAGAGATGAATGACTTTTCCCCAGTTGTTACTCTGATTTGCAAAGGGTGTTATAAATTCAAGCCATCATTTGTTCTTAGATTAACAAGAGTAGCCATCACTTTTTACACAGTCTGGGAAAACCCCAGGCTGTGTGCTAAGTGCTTTACACACTGAGTCTTCCTAATCCCCTCAGCAGTCCCATAGGATGATGATGCCATGGCTATTATCTGCCCTCCCAGGTCCCTGAGGACCAGTGGCCCAGTGACGTGGTTTGTAGAGAACTTGCTGTGTGTGAGGCACCCTGCTGTGTGTCTCATTTAACTCTCACTTAATCTCACCAAAACCCTGTGAGGTCAGTGCCATCATGAATTTACAGTTGAAGAAACCAAGATGGGTCTCAAACCCAGTCTCAATTTACTCCAAAGTTCAGGCACACTGCTCCCTTTGACACTAAGTGGGAGGGGCACTTGTTGGTTAAGGGTAAGGACTCTGTAGATCAGCCACCTGGACTCCACCCTTGCTAACTGCATGGAGGTGGGCATGCACTGGTTCATCTTTCTGTGGCTAAGCTTCCTCATCTGCAAAGCAACAAAATGACAGTACCTACCTCACAGGGTTCAGAGGATGCTGTGCAAATGCAACTGTATAGCACATAGTAATTACTCTACAAATTGTTACTATGATACATAATAATAATGACAATAATAGCTCTTATTTTCATATAAAATAAGGCTACCTCCTAAAGCATATGGGGATTAAAATTAAAACCAAAACAGCAAAGTCTGTGTCAGCTTTTGTGTTGATGACTAAGTGTGGCTTTGTGTGTAAAGAGATGCTTCACAACGCAGAATGCTGCTGCATTCAGTGAGAAACAGGGCCTGTAAAGGCGTGCCTTCTCTCACTAGCTCAAACAGGCTCCTGTATCTGCCTCCTTTCAGGATGTCATATGTTGCTCAAGGGTCGCTGTAACACACAAGAAGCTTCTCTGCATTTTCATCTCTACCAGATTCTCTACTGATTGTCCTTCCCTGTGGTCCTAACTCTGGTACTTGGATACATTCTAGTCCGTGGCTCTAGGGAAGGGATGGAGACAGGAAACACCATCTCTGAGTTCAAGAGGGTAGAAGTGTGTACCTGCAGCAAGACATGGTTCACTACCGTCTACACTGAAGACAAAATCACGTCTACTGACTGGATGCGTTCACACTGTAGTGGGGGCAGGATGTGGTGTCTTCTCTCTGTGCCCACAATTTATTGGGTGAGGTCACTCCTTGCTTATGCAGATGACACCACCCTTACGGCAGAAAGTGAGGAAGAACTAAAGAGTCTCTTGATGAAAGTGAAAGAGGAGATGAAAAAGTTGGCTTAAAACTCAACATTCAGAAAACTAAGATCATGGCATCTGGTCCCATCACTTCATGGAAAATAGATGGGGAAACAGTGGCTGACTTTTATTTTGGGGTGGCTCCAAAATCACTACAGGTGGTGACTGTCCGCCATGAAATTAAAAGACGCTTGGCTCCTTGGAAGAAAATTTATGACCAAGCTAGACAGCACATTAAGAAGCAGAGACATTACTTTGCCATCAAAGGTCTGTCTAGTCAAAGCTTTGGTTTTTTCAGTAGTCATGTATGGATGTGAGAGTTGGGCTATAAAGAAAGCTGCGTACCAAAGAATTGATGCTTTTGAACTGTGGTGTTGGAGAAGACTCTTGAGAGTCTCTTGGACTGCAAGGAGATCCAACCAGTCCATCCTAAAGGAGATCAGTCCTGAATATTCTTTGGAAGGACTGATGCTGAAGCTGAAACTCCAATACTTTGGCTACCTGATACAAAGAACTGACTCATTGGAAAAGACCCTGATGCTGGGAAAGATTGGGGGCAGGAGAAGGGGACAACAGAGGATGAGATGGTTGGATGGCATCACTGACTCAATCAACATGAGTTTGAGTAGGCTGGTGATGGACAGGGAAGCCTGGCGTGCTGCAGTCCATGGGGCTGTAAAGAGTTGGACACGGCTGAGCAACTCAACTGAATTGAACTGAACTCCTTGCTTAATGCTCTCCGAGGGGGTGTTCAATAAAGAGAGAGAGAGAGAGAGAGAGAAACAAAAAATTCCAGACCCTTTCCCACAGTCCTCCCCATCCTGCCTCTCTCCTTCCTCTAAGACCCATTCATGAGTTTCTCCTAAATACAAGGGCTCCTTCCTTCATAAGATCTTTACACCAGCCCCTCTCCCTCTGTCTCTGCTTGACTCCCCGTCCCAAGATTTTTCATTATGGCTCCTTCTTCTGGACCTCAGCTCAAAAGTCCATCTTCAAAGAGACCTTCCTTGCAAGCCCCCAGACCACCACAATTCTCTATTCTTTTCTTCATGGGGTTCATTGCTACCTGAAATCATCCTATTTAGTATATGTGCTTGCTTGCCGAAGCAAGCACAAAACCATCTTATTTATCTGTGAGTTTATTGGCTATCTCCTCCTCCAGAATGGAGATTCCCCGAGGGAAGAGATCATGCCTGTCTAGGCCATTGCTGAATATCCTGTGCCTGAAACATAGAAAGTGCTCAATGGATACTTCTAGAAAGCAAATGAATGAAAACCAGACAGAATGATGAAAAGACCAGGAGTCAGGAGCTGTGTCTTTTCATCCTAAATGACTTGTTACCAGCTCTGGGCCCTGATTCAGTCCCTTCCTTACTGAATCTTGCTAAATAGGACTGATGATGCTCATACTTTTCTCACAAAATGTCTTTCATTCAAATGTCTATGAAAATATTTAATAAATTGTGAGTGATTAGCAGGAATGCACAAGTGAAAAGTGCAAGTTAAAGTCGCTCAGTCGTGTCCGACTCTTTGTGACCCCATGGACTATACAGTCCATGGAATTCTCCAGGCCAGAATACTGGAGTAGGTAGCCATTCCCTTCTCCAGGGGATCTTCCCAACCCACCCAAGGATCAAATCCAAGTATCCTGCACTGCAGGTGAATTCTTTACCATCTGAGCTACCAGGGAAGCCCACAGGGATGGAAAGTAGGTTACAATTCCCCCATTAAATCCTATAAGATAGGTTTACATGAAGCACAGGCCTGTAAGAGACCCCAAGGCTGCTCTGTTCTTAGTGAGAAAGGGTGCAGCAATTGCTTAGTCATGTCTGCTGTAAGACAGGGAGAGGGGATTAGAAGTGTGTGTGTCACACGTGTGTTATCTGTGCTAAACAAATGTCAAACACGAAAATGCAAAAACTGATCATTTACAGTTTTTTCAAGCTTATAACAAGGACCATGCTGGAAAGTAGGATTTACTAGTTTACCCTCTTCCCTCCACACAGTTGTAGTTTACTCCCTTGACTGTATTACTTTTGTACTGCAAACAAATTATTAAAAAGCTCTTCAATGATTCCATCCTACATACAATACCACTACTAAAATTCTAACATTACTTTAGCAAATCATCAGAAGAGAAAACAGATAGGAGACAGTCAAGAAAGAAAACAGAAGCCTTCCCTGTATAAGAGTGTAACTCACCGCAAAGTCTCATTTTGATATAATGAATTTCCTGAATAGTCAAAGGCAGACAGAGTGTTATTTATCCTTCCTTTCAAACAAAGCACAAATGTATAAGGCAGACGTTTTAAAGAGTTTCCCTCTTTTATCCTTCAGCAACCAATCACAGTGTTCCCTCTGACGCCACTGTTACATAATTGTGAAGATATCCAGACAGATTTTAATTCATTTAATAATTAGGTCAATAAAAACCATTATAGCTGAGAGCTCCATTAAAAGCCCATAATGTTACCTTAATGGGGGAAAAACTAATATAGTTCTGCTGGAATTTCTCCATGAAATTAATATTGGCAAATTTTAGTGGGTGTTTTAAATAGCTTCAATAGACATTTTTATTAACGGAACTAATCATGGATTAAAAAAAAATGAAAATCATTACATTTGCTATGATAAAGTATCCATGTTCTCAGGATTTTTATCAGGCCTGTTCCTGTGAAGAACCTGAGCATTTACCACCGCAAGAGCAGTCTATTAACCTTGCCTGGCTGGCTGCTCATGGTCCCCAGAGGGTGCCCATTGTGTTGCGGTGATCGCCTTGTGAACATTAGGGCTCTCGTTTCTCAGAGCTTCTCTGCTGGGAGATGTTCCAGAATCATGGCCACCTCCAATCAAAATCCTTCTCTCAGGCCCTCTCTCTGGTTGGTAGTACTGATACAATAGCTGAAACAGCTCCGAGAAAGCCAAGACACTGAATGGAATCGACCCAACCCAGAGATGCTGTATTCATGAGTGTAGTCACTGAAGGTAAAGAACAAGATGAAGTAGCCTGCAGCACAGTATTCTGTGATTTGGGTCAATTCTGAGCTAGATCCTGGGAGGGAAGAAAACCAAACCAACGGCTCACTCTCTCACCACATGAGCCCCACACCTCTATGAGTTACTGACACATAAGTCCCTGTGTATGGCAGCATCACTGCTACTGGGGTATTGGCAACTCTTTTCATTTGTCAGAACCACACACTACGGCTTCCCAGGTGGTGTTAGTGGTGAAGAACCTGCTCGCCAGTGCGGGAGATGTACGAGACATGGGTTCGATCTGTAGCTCAGGAAGTTCCTCTGGAAAAAGAAACGACAACCCACTCCAGTATTCTTGCCTGGAGAACCCCATGGACAGAGCAGCCTGGCAGGCTACAGGCCAGAGGGTTGCAGAGAGTCTGACCCGACTGAAGTGACGGGGCACACGTGCACGCACCAGCACTGCATGGACTCAGGGGTGATCGAGGCTGATCAAAGGCCAGGGTCAAAGAGACACGCAACGCCCTTCTACGTTGACAGGACATGCGCTGATACACACAAAGAGGTCGTGGCTGGAGCACGGGTGGGCACATGATGAGCATGGGATACTGGAATAGAAAAACCTGTATTTAATCTCTGCTCCTCTGCTCCCAATAGTGTGACCATGGAAAGTCATCTCACCTCTCTACCCTTCAACTGAAGCATCTGGAAAATGTGGGATAAACAGAGTCTGTGATGGTGGGGAGACTCGTAAGAGACTGCTGACGAAAAATATCTAGAACTGTGGCCGGCAGAGAATAAGCTGTGATTTCCTGTGGAAAGGGAGCCCTCTAAAAGGGTACTTGCACAGATTCCAGGCCTTATTTCTCAGGACACATTTCAAATATGAATGGGACAGATGGGACAGAAGCTTCAGCTGATCCCCAGCCACTCTGGTGTGTGCTTGGAGCTCGGATAGCGAATGCACGGCCAGTCACGCTGGAACCTCATCAACCAGAGGGAAGATGGATGTCTCTACCATCACTCCATCTCTTCCCCTGGAACGATTTTCAGCAGAAAGCAAATCCTACCAAAATATTTTGAGTTTTATTTGGTTTTAAACAACATTTGTCAGAACATCCCATCTTGTAGTTAAAAGGTCTTCCTTTGAAGGTGCATATAGGCTGATAAAGGGACTTCCCTGGGGGCTCGGTGGTAAAGTACCTGCCTGTGATGCAGGAGACACAGGAGATGCGGGTTCGATCCCTGGGTTGGGAAGATCCTCTGGAGAAGGAAATGACAACCCACTCCAGTATTCTTGCCTGGAGAATCTCATGGACTGAAGAGCCTGGCAGGCTGCAGTGCATGGGGTCACAAAGGGTCAGATGCAGCTGAAGCGACTGGGCACAGCACAGCACATTGCACACAGGCTGTGTTTGTGCACCATCTGCAGCTGTCAGCCTTGCAGGTGACGAGGCAGGCCTTGGGACCCGGGAGGCCCAGTGAAAATGAACAGCTTCACTTGACTTTCCTGATTTTTGATCAAGAGTTCATCCCGGGGAGGATGCAGACAGGTCATTTGGGATAAGGTTATTGTTGTTGTTGTTCAGTTGCTCAGTCATGTCTGACTCTTTTGCAGCCCCATGAACTGGAGCCTTCCAGGCTCCTCTGTCCATGGGATTTCCCAGGCAAGAACACTGGAGTGGGTTGCCAGGTTATAAAACCATGCAAAGTGGAGAGAAAGACATCTTAAGGAAAACAAAACAACTAACGGTAGAACTCACACAATTCCTTTCTCAAGGCTTATAATCTTCAGGGCACCAAGAAATGGGCATCATCTGTGTTTTTTGTGCAGGGGAAGGAGAAGAGAAAAAGTAGAAAAAGTTGAAATAGCAACAATGTGAAGTCTCAGATTTGGAAACCAACTGGGACATGTTGCCCTGAAGCAACCAATTCCTGGGAAGAAACCTGATAGCTGCGAAGTCCCATGAAAGAATGTTCTAGAATCATCCGATAAACTTTATTTTGGAGAGGGATGTTGCAGAGAAGAGACCGTTTCTACAATTTATTTCCTTTCATTTGTGATAGCACTGGGCATTAGCGTGGGATTCACTATCCCTGTAGCAAGTACTTACTTTTGCTAAAAATTACCAAATATTCTGTGGAACTGAGAATCTTATCAGAAAATTGATCTCTAATACATAAAGGCATCTTGCAAGAAAAAAAATCCTTTGGGGGGATTTTTTTTTAATGGTTCACTGCAGGCCTTTCACAATCTTATGGAAATTTGGAGATTGCTCAGATATTGTTTCCATGGAAGGAGGAAAAAAGGGACAAAGAGAGACATAATACTTGTGACTTTGGAGGCTACTACCATTTTTTCATTTATTCAGGGCAGGCAGCGGAGGTTAATAACAAGGAAGTAAAAACCATTCAGGAATAGAGAATTATTTACAAAAAAAAGCCAGTATGCACATTGCATTCTTTCCTGTCATTCCACCAGTTGCCGAGAAGTGTGACGGTGCTTGCTCAGTATTATTTAAATTAAATTATCAAATGCAAATGCTAAATATGAACCTCTCAGCAAAGCACTAGATTATAACACCACATTCCCTATTCATACTAAAAGCTGATTACTGGTTCTGGAGCTATAAACATGTCAGACAATAATTTAATTGCTTTGCAGGTAGACAAATATGCAGCATTCTTGTTCTCATTCTGGAACTCGACGAGACTCTTAATACAATATAATGATCATAAACACACACACAGCCTTCGCTTGACACCTGCTTTATGGCAAAAAGGAGCTATGGCAGACTCCAGTAAAGCTCAAAGAACGAGGCAGCGCCGGACTTTTTCACCACTAAGCAAAATGGGTTTCTCACCAAGAGGCCCAGGCTTTTCACTCTGGCTCACAGACTTACAGATGCATTTTCAAAATGCGTTTGAATCTATAATGCATTTCAGGTGCAAAGGACCACCTTCAAACAGCTGATTTGCTTCCTGTCTTCAACCGAGCTATGAACCAGAGGCAGCCAACACGTGCAGCCATTCTTGGGCCACAGACGAACACAAACGTCGCCATCAAGACTCATCCGCTCCAGGATCAGGATCGGAATGGTACTCAGGAAAAGAGGTGGGGTCTACAATGTAACTGGGAGGACTGTGTAAGCATGGTCTGAATACTCCAGTTGCTGAGGGTTAAACCCAAACAGGAGAGGAGTGGAGAGGTCCTGGGAGAGAACGCTGAGGGGGAAGAGAAGTGGGCAGATGCAAGAACATTTGCTGGCTTCCTCTGTCCCCAGAACTCTCCTGCCATCTGCTCATGAAATCCCCAAGGATCCTGGGTGGCTGGTAGAACCATGTATGTCTTGCAGATGTGAAAACAGAGGCTTGGAGGAACTCATCTCATAGCACACCGTTCAAAAACGACAGCACTACATCATGAGTCAAGGTCATCTCCCCTTCCCCAGTTCACTACAAACAGGTGGTAACTCTTTATTTGCCAACTGGGGATGAAGAGGAGACCTTGAAGTCTAGGGCCCAACTTGCATGTTAGACTTCCACCAAATGCTGTATGGAACTTATTTCTAGAATCATACAATTGTACCTACTAATTTGTAACTCACTGCTAACTATTGGGTTGGCCAAAAAGTTTGCTTGGGTTTTTCTGTAGCATCTTATGGAAAAACCCAGATGAACTTTTTGGCAACCCTATGCTAGGATCTAACACTGACTGGGCACCCTTTTCCACGCCCTGTGCTACTTAATTGCTTATTTAATCCTCAAAGCAACCCCATAAGCTTATAGGAAACATCCTTTCTTATATCTTTAATGCATATAAGGCTGTCTGAAATGATACACATCCAATATAATTAATGTTAGGACATAAATATCCAACATAATTAATTATTTTAGGACATAAATGTTTGTCTTTAATTTTTGTACTGTATTATTTTTAAACAAATTTTTATGAGGAATATGTATCATTTTTCACAAAATCAAGAATAATTTCTTTATCAAAAAAGGCTGAATGTAAATACAGATCTGCCAAGAGCTTAACTGTGGCTAAATTAATTCTTTGTGATCTTATGGACTGTAGCCCACCAGGCTCCCCTGTCCATGGAATTCTCCAGGCAAGAATACTAGAGTGGATTGCTGTGACCTTCTCCAGGAGATCTTCCCAACCCAGGGATCGAACCCAGTCTCCTGCATTGCAGGCAGATTCCTTACTGTCTGAGCCACCAGGGAAGCCTGGGAAAAAATGTAGATGATCCTTTTCTTCTTTGTACTTTTCAGAATATTTAGCCTTCATAAATAAGTGAAAACAATCTTTACAAAAGACTTTTTTTTTTAGTCTTGAAATATAGAATTTTATTTTAAAACTGCTTAAAGTAGGGGGAAAACACCTTATCAAGAAAGAAAACTGGGTTCCCAATAAACTGGAACTTTAGGGCAACTAATATCTACATGGCCACAAAAGAGAAATAGCACCCTGTTATTTGAACAGTGACTCATTACTTTAACTTTGCGGCATTATAAGTCACTGAATCAACTCTGAATATTTATTAGAAGGACTGTTGCTGAAGCACCAATACTTTGGCCACCTGATGCAAAGAGCTGATCCATTGGAAAAGACCCTGATGCTGGGAAAGATGAAGGCAGGAGAAGAATGGGGCTACAGACATGGAGATGGTTGGATGGCAAAACTGATTCAATGGACATGAGTTTGAGCAACCTCTGGGAGATAGTAAAGGACAGGGAAGCCTGGCATGCTACAGTCCATGGGCTTGCAAAGAGTTGGACACAACTGAGCAACAACAAAATAATAGACTAGGAGGAAGAAATTTAACCTCCAAATCTTTTTGATCTCAAAAATAAGAGGATTTTTTTTTTTTTTTTTTTGGAGGCAGGGAGTGGGATGGGAGTATGCTTCCCATTCAGTCTCTAGCTCAGTCTGGTAGCCCTTTATGAAAAGTACAATTTGCTTTTATTAAAGTAAGCGGGTCTGCTTATGTGAGTACCACAGATATAACTAGGATTTGTTTCATGGGTCGTCCCAGAAGACTGAGCAGACTTCTGGCTCCTGTGGACATAGGGTGGATGGGATGAAGTCAGCTCTGCAACTGAATAACAACAATCATTGAATATGAGTTTTCCTCTGAATTCTGCACAGCACATGCGCTACAAAATTTTATCATGAAATAACTGCTTGCTACACACATTTCAGGACAAGCTGCCACCAGAAACAAATCAATACAAATACACAGCGGGGTTGAACCATCTCAGTTGTGGGAGACACACATTTTGCAGAATTCTGCTATATAAAGGAACTGAATTGACTGTGGGCAAAGCAAATGTGGGAGTTAAGGAATGAGGTATTTTAAATCGTTATATAATTAATTCAGACATGGTATTGTGTTTTCTGCAAAAGAAAATTAACATTTAGGAACATGCTAACATTTTTATCTCCAAAGAGTTTAGTGCACTGGCAAAGTATTCTGAGAACAGTGAACAGAGAGAGGCCCAAGTTTCTTAGTAAGAGAAGGAAGAACCAGTACCTATTACTCTGTGGCAGTGCTGGATATACTGCCAGGCATTTTCCACGGGTGACCCCATCAACTCCTTCCTCACAGACACAGGAATACAATGGAGATTGCCGTTCTCATTGTACAGAGGAGGATGTGGAGGTTTCAAGCGGGTCAGTGGCCCGCAGGGGGTCACTGACTATGCGGCATCCATTAACGTCTCTGGCCTGGGGTTCCGTGGCTGCTCCCCTGACCCTTCTTAGACCCTGGGCTCCTGACCACGACCTCCAAGTTCCCAGGTCCACACGTCTGCTCACTCTGCTCCTGCCTCTGTCCATCCCTCCAGAGCCGTAGCAAATGTCCCTCCTTCCATGAGATTTCCCCGAGACGCCTCGTTGTCCTAACGCACCTCTCCCCCACATTCCCCAAGGTGCGCATCAGAGTGTGCCCAGCAGCAGGCTCCCAGCAAGTTCAGGCCCTCCGAATGCTTCAGATGGCTTATCTAGTGTTTGGAGAACTTAACGATCAATACTCACAAATTGAGAGATTTTTACACAACACCTCTATTATCTAGTGGCCCAAGCCCCCTAGCTTGACAGTCATGACTTGTAGCCAAGTGACCACGGCTCTGTCTAGACAGCAAGTGCTGGCTCCAGTTCTAGTAATCTTCCATTACTTTTGCTTACCCTTGACCCATGTCTCATCACTCACTGCTACTGCCTGACCCCTCTGGACTGGTATGTCTGAGGCCTTCGCGCACAGCACACCTTGCCAGGGGTGGTTGTTTTGTAGGTACTTTATCTCTGCCTCTCTGCTCACAGACGAACCTGGCATATGCCCGGTGCTCCCTGCCCTCTATGGCCCGGCACAAAGTAGGTGCTCAGTGAAGACCAGACAACACTCAAATCATGATTGCTCTAATCCCAGGGACAGAGAACAGTGACATGAGAGAAAAGAAGAAAAAGAATGACTCTTTGGAAATGACAGCTTTTACCCATTTCTTTTAACACTTTCTGCCTTGGGCTGTGGTAGTATGGATGCATGTCTCACCCATTCTACTAGCCTGACCCCTCCATAAAGCACTGTGACAGGAGTTTTTGCCCCGAGACACTCCTAGTGCAGCCCAGAGGCATGGTGCAGACTTACTAGGTACTAGGGGGATATTATCGAAAACTTTAGTCCTGAAACCCAGCACTTAATGTTTCCACTACATTTTGTTGTTATTTAGTTGCTAAGTCGTGTCTGACTCTTTCCCAACACCACAGACTGTACCCTGCCAGGCTCCTCTGTCCATGGGATTTCCCAGGCAGGAATACTGGAGTGGGTTGCCATTTCCTTCTCCAGGGGATCTTCCCGACCCAGGGATCCATCCTGGGGGTGGGTGCAAGTGGATTCATGATCACTGAGCCACCAGGGAAGCCCCATTCTGCTACATTTAGGAATCAACAAAACACACACCCTTCCCTCCCACTCATTCAACGGACAGCTCAATATGTCAGTTATCTGAATTACAGTCAAGAGCCCAGGCTATTCCTTCCACTTTGTAGACAGGGACTGGCCTAATTTTTTCCAGGTTGTTGGGACAGAAAGAAGACCAAAGAACGATGACCTTAAAGGCGGGCATAGGGCAGTCCGGGTTCCGGTTTCCCTGTCATCTCATACGCTCATTAGTGATGCTCTTCATCTGGGTGAATAGGAGCGTCTTCACTGATGGGGATGTGAACTGCCTCCCGTCGCATTAATAGTCCCCAAATGTGATTTGGCAGTGGCACAGGTCTCATTAGAGTGGAAGGACGTATGCAAAGGCAGACAGCCTCCCCTTTCTAAGAAAACACTTTGCATGTGAACAAAGGTGGAAGGATGTTGGGCTTGTACAGAGCATCTGTATCTCACTCATCCCTTGGCAAAGTCCTCTGGAGACCGCTAAATAAAGAACTCTGTGACCTTTTCAAGGTATCAGAGGTGACCCAGTAAGGCTCAGGGGACTTTGTTCCCCAAGTTTCTTTTCACCGGTTGCCTCCAACAACCAAGCCTGAACAAAACAGCCTCCGGGAGACCGCCACATAATAACTCCCTATTTGCTTCAGCAAAGAGCAGCTCAAAGAAAGGATTTTTTTTTAAAGAAGAAAAAGAATATCAGAATGAAAGGAGGAACAAGGAATCTGACGATTCAGGACACACAGATCTGGAGTAGTGATGCATATACCCGGGGACCCGTTGTCAGGGTGAGGTCTCCGAGCATTTCTAACGAGCAGCCTGGCATCCAGCAAGATGTGGATGTTCTTCACTGGTGTGACTATATTCCTGGAAGATTCTGCATCCTTGAGCGGGGAAGGGCCTCAAAAGCAGCTTGCACAGTGACCATTACACCAGGTCACCTTGCCTTTGATGCTTTTGGGGAAAGAAGGGAATCATAGAAACCACAAGAGGGGACTCACAACTTCTCACGTGTAAATCCAGGCAGAGATGCAGTGGGTTGGTCACGTTAGAAGGAATGTTCAAATGTAGAAAATGGGCCATATGTTTCTATACCACAGCGCTGTAGAGTCAATATCTGGTTGTCTTCCCAGCCCACACGGCTGGGATTTCCCTTGAGGAAGAAGGCACAGCCATCTTGGTCTTGCTGAGCAATTCTTTGCTGACTCTCTTTCCCAGGAACAGCAAGGCACCTTCTTTATACATGGATTTTTTAAAAATAATTTTTATTGGAGTGTACTTGCTTAAAGTGTTGTGTTAGTTTCTGCTGTATAGCACAATCAGCCGCACGTGCATATACCCTCGGTTTTGGATCTCCTTCCCATGTAGCTCCCCTCAGAGCGCTAAGCAGAGTGCCCTGTGCCGTGCAGTAGGCTCTCATCAGGTACGTTTTACACGTGGTATCAATAGTGTATATATGCCGACCCCCATCTCCCAATTCATCCCCGCTCCATGTTCTTTCTCTGTGTGGACTGCTCATGGCTACATCAGCACTTTCAGTGTGGAGCTTCTAGATCCCCGGGGGCATCTCCGACCAGTGTGACCTTTGTCCGCGTGCCCCTTTCCCATCACCCACAATCACTGCTGCCCCGTATGAGCACTGCAGGCTAACAAACGACACACGTCCCCGTAGGCAGGCCCCGACGTGGCTGTGGAACATGAGGCAGTCCTCCTGGTGACTTGGCCCCACTCACCACTGGAGCAACAATAAAAAAAAAAAAATCTAATACAGACTGCAGATCACAGGCCTTTGCCATCTCAAGATAAAGCAAGGGACAGAGACCTTTGGAAATCTCTATGGGACAGTCACAAACAGGGATGGGGGGATGCGGAGAACACGTGGATGAGGGTCTCCCTTGGACTATCACAGGCTCTGGCTGTGCCTCCTCTCATTCAAAACTCTACAGGGACCTGTTTGACGACATGCAGAGAGTTCTGGATCTCAGCAAAATCATAGGACTATAAACAGGTTAGATATTGCAATCAATCTGTAAAATTTTATTTTGGAATGTTGTGCCATATCTAATTATATGGGATTTAATCAAAATCCCAGGAAAGCTTTCATCTGTCCTCCCAAAGCAGATATCATTCATTTGGGATGGGCCGGGTGAGGGAGGGCAGATCTCCCTTAAGGCTAGTGAGACTTGGAATCCCTCGGCTAACTTTCAGCTGGAGTTGTCGTGGGGAGGTGAGGAGTGCTAAACAGGAATTCACTCTTGGGTGCCATCGGCTGGAATGAGGTCCAGAGCAAGGCAGCAGGATATAAAGTTTCAGAGCAGAAAAGACGTTGGAAGTCCTTTCAATTTATAAATGAAGGAACGGAGGCTCAGAGAGGCTGACTGACTTTTTGAAGGATGCACAGTGAATTCAAGTTAGGACCCAGGCTGAGACCCAAATGTTACAAGTCCCAGGCCAAAGCAGGTGATTATTCCATCGTAACACATGTCGGCCACATGTCACAGCAGCAGTAAACTCCAGGGGCAGTATCATCTCAGAAAAGCGGTGGAAAAGGGGGTGCATCTAGTGGAAGTTACCCACCCTGGATAAGGGACTTCAAAGATGAAAAACTGAAGGAAACAAGGTGTGATGATGCCTGCAGAGGTAGGGGAACAAAAGCTGGCCCTTTAAAAGGTGGCTCCATGGACAAGCAATTAGAGCTCAGTTGGTTTCATGAGGCAAACAGAGAACCAGTGGGTAGACTGGAAGGAAGGTTTTGTTTTGTTTTTATATTGTGGGGAAATGCACATAACATAGGGTTTCACTGGTGGCTCGGCAGTAAAGAATCTACCTGCAGTACAGGAGATGAAGGGGTCGAGGGTTGGATCCCTAGGTCGGGAAGATCCCCTGGAGGAGGGAATGGAAACCCACTCCAGTATTCTTGCCTGGAGAATCCCCATGGACAGAGGAACCCAGCAAGTTGCAGTCCATGTGGTAAAGAGTTGGACATGACTGAAGCAGCTGAGCACGCAGGCACACATAACATAAAATTCACCATTTTATCCAATTTAAAGTGTACAGTTCACTGATATTTAGTACAGTCACAATGTTGTGAAACAATCACCACCATCTAGTTGGTGGTGATTTCATACCTCAAAGGGCAATCTCTTAGCCATTAAGCAGCAATCCCTCCACCGGCCCCTCCCTCCAGTCCCTGGAAACCGCTACTCTGCTTCTGTCTATCCATCTGCCTGCTGGGTATTTCATACAGATGGAATCACACGGTAAGTGGCCATTAGTCTCTGGGGAAGCTGGTGTGTCTTGTACCTAGAAGGGCAGGAGAATCGTGTACTCTGAGAGGCTTCTGTGTAGTCAGTCTGAGTTCTATGATCCTTGATTTCAGGCCAAGGCTAGAAGTCTGCATGCTGGGGGCTCAGGTCCAACAAGTGGGTGAGAAAGGATGTCTAGTCAGGGCTTCTGGACAAGCCCCTCCCTCCCCTGGGCTTGTCACCCCCTCCTTCCCCACTACCCTGAGCCTACCCCTGCGGCCACCCTCAGCTATACACCGTGACACCCCGATCCTCCCCCACCCCTCTCCTGATGCTCTCCTCCCACCTCCTGTTCTGTTGACACTTGCCTGCAGATTTGCCTGACACATCACAGAACATCTTCTCACTCAGGTGTTTGAGCTGAATGCACAGCTTTCTGTGGAGCTGATCTGCAGTTTCAGCTAGCTATGGGTGCAGCCAGGGACAGAAAAGGGGCATCTGGATGTCTGATTTGGCCCAAAAAGCTCAGAGACGGGCTGTCGTCTATAAAGCCCGACAGCAAGGGCAATAAAACAGCTGCAGAGGGACTACAGGGTAGCAACATTGCCTTCAACTGCTCAGGGCCAACACCCCATCACACATAAGAGCCGCTATAAATGCTGATTCAAGTCTTCCAACAGTCTGGAGGACAGGCAACGTGTTTGAGAAGCTGGATGAAAACATCAGAGAGGATCTAGGGGGATCACAGAAGGGTCACTTTCCAGTGATAACAGATTTCATCCATGACCTGGAAATCATTTTAGATCAACAACATCAGCCCTGCTTTGTGTTCAGGATCACAAGGTAAAAAGTTCTTAAAAAAAAAAAAAGTAGCTAAGGGGACTTCCCTGATGGTCCAGTGGTTAGGAATCTGCCTGCCAAAGCAAGAGACACCAGTTTGATTCCCGGTCCAAGAATATCCCACGTGCTCTGGAGCAACTAAGCCCACGTGCCACACTACTAAGCATGTGCTCTAGAGGCCGGGAGCGGCAGCAAGGGAAACCACGGCCATTGGAAGCCCACACACCACGACAAAGAGTTAGCCCTGCTCTCTGCGACTAGGCAAAGTCCAAGCACAGCAGTGAGGACCCAGCACAGCCAAAAGTAACTATAAACAAATAAATGAAGCCATGTTGCACACGTAACGAATCCACTGAAGCCTGTGTCTTTTGTGTACATGTAACAGAAGAAAAGATCAATGCTTAAAAAAAAAAAAATTAGCTAAGGAACATGTAACTGGGTTGAACAGAGCGTCCAAAAACTCACGTCTCTGTGAAACCTCAGCATGTGACATGAGATGGAAATAGGGTGTTTGGAGATGTGTTTAGTTATGTGAAGTCATACCGGGTTAGACTGGGCCCTGAATCCAGTGTCCTCATAAAGAGAGGGGGATTTGAAGCCACAAAGATATTCGCAGAGGGAAGGAGGCAGAAATAGGAGTGGTGCAGCTGTAAGCCAGAGAGGCCAGGCAGTGCCAGCCACCTCCAGAGGCGGGGGGCAGAAGGGTAAGAACTCTTTCCCGACAACAGCAGAGGGAGCGTGGCCCTGCTGATGCCCTGATTTTGGACTTCTAGCCTCCAAAATTCAAAGAGAATCACCTCCTGCTTTCTCACACCACTCAGCATGTGGTGATTTGTTCCAGTAGCCCTTGCAAACTATATAGAATACGCCTGATTCCCTCTTTTAAGCAATTGTTCAAACCTATTTTAAAACCGGTGGAAAAGACGTTAGCCCTTACGTGTTACATTTGGAGTTTGACCTCTGAACATAGCTTCAGAAATGAGCACAGCTTCTAGTTCCTCTGACTCAAGAAGGGCTTTCTTTCTACAGAGCAGGACTCATTTTATTTGTCTGGTTGTTCGGTCTGTTTGCCGGTGAAGGCAAGGACTGGTCCTTAGACCCCTTTGTCTCCACAACTGCTCCTCCTCCGCTGGAATCCAATTCCTTGAGCCACCAGACAGAGTCTTGCCCACTGCTGCTCATCCTTTGTGCTGACTTCTCTTTTTCCAGAGAGACAGACCTAGACCTCAGAGGCAAGCCCACACTGGGCTGGCTGAGCTGTGATTCCTCCATGTTGATTTTACTTTTTATCACATTATATGGGATCCCTCTGGTGGTTACTAAGAGACACGTCAGTTTGGAGAGATTAGAGGCAAAGGAAAGAGTCTTCAAATCCAGAGGCTAAGGGACGTGGGCTTTACAAGTTCCTGTGAGGCAAACTGATGCTCAACTGCTCTGGGGCCCTCCCTGGGTCTGTGAGAAAAAACCTGGGGCCCGGGGAGGGTTCCATTGATCTGGGGTGTGACAGGCTGCATGGGTGATGCTTGAAAGCCATCACATTTGCGTTACTGGGAACAGTAGATGCAGAGCTGTCTGGCCATGAGAAAAACAGCACAGAGGATCCCAGTCACATCTGAGTGGTTTCTGGCTGTCGGGGCTCAGAGACAGTGACGAAGAAAGATTGACGTGAGGTCCATGGGAATGCATGTTGGCATGGGGCGTGTTTCTAAGCATCTCATCAAATGTCTACACAAACTGCCCCTGCTACTGACCCTCCAAAGTCAGTCAAAGCCAGCCCCCTTTCTTACTTATGGCTTCAGTTTAAAAACATCCATCTGGCAGGACCTGGCCTGTCCCTTGGTTTGTCACAGTGACAGAATGAGAAATCACTTACGAAATGAGTGCATTTTCTTGACCGCCTGGGCACTCTGAGTTGAGGCTGGGAAGGCTTTATTAAGATGCCTTTATGTCCTGAGATGTATAGATATGTTCATTTATAGTATATTCATCAGAAGACCTAAGTTAATTGCTCTCTGATGAATTGTATAACACCTCCTTTCTGCTCCTCCACCCTCCCCACCTCAAAGCACACTGAAAAGGTCAATGGCCCTCTCACATGCAACACACTTCAACTTCCTTCCAGGCTTATAATGAAAGCTAATTAGTAGTTTTGGTAATTAGCACATGTAAGCTCTCCACTCTCTGAATTAATAAGACTTACTGAGGTTTTGAGCCATGTAGACTTTTTACTCCCTGGTTCTGAGTCCTGAGCTGCCTGTGGTTGGTTAATTTAAAGCGTTTCCCTGGGTCAGGAAGATCCCCTGGAGGAGGAAATGGCAACTCACTCCAGTATCCTTGCCGGGAAAATCCCATGGACAGAGAAGCCTGGCTACAGTTCATGGGGCTGCAAAGAGTCGTATATGACTGAATATGCCAAAAGTGGAATACTGGGAAAACTATTCCTTTTTAGGGCCTACCCTCAAGACAAGAGTGTGAGTTAGCGAGAGACAAAAGTGGAATTATTGTCACCAGATAAGATCAGAGCCTTTTAGCATCTCTAGGAGCCAATTAATCTCAGAATGTGAAATGGTTGTGTCCACTTACTACATCACTTGCACTCAACCCTGCTTCACTGTGTCAACCACTGCCAGCCACAATGAACACATCAGACCTTCTTTAATAAAATGCAGAGGCAATGGCTTGGGATGCCAAGAAATAACTGCTCATTTTGTTTCAAACAGAAATCAAAGAGGAGAAGAATCATTAGTCAAATCAGCTTCTGCTTTTGTGTAGACAAAGTGATTCTCCAAATAGCTTCAGAGGTCCTTTTTTTAGTTAGTATGTGGGCATCCTACAGGCCCAGACAGAATTAAGTGTGTGTGTGTGTGTGTTTTAATCAAGAAGTCTAATCTATATTCTATTAAAAAACAAAAACCTCCATATACACATATACACAATGGAATATTACTCAGCATTAAAAAAAAATTCATTTGAAGCAATTCTACTCAGATGGACGAAATTGGAGCCCATTATCCAGAGTGAAGTAAGCCAGAAGCAAAAACAACAATACAGTATATTAACGCATATATATGGAATTTAGAAAGACAGTAACGAGAACCCAACATGGGAGACAACAAAAGGAACGCAGATATATAGAATAGACTCGTGGACTTTGTGGATGAGGGTAAGGGTGGGATGATATGGGAGAAGGGCATTGAAGCATGTTAATTGTCATGTGTCTAATCAATCGTCAGCCCAGGATTGATGCTCGGGACTGGTGCAGTGAGATTTCCTGGGGGGGAGGGAGGAGGGAGGGGGGATCCGGAGGGGAAGCATATGTAAACCCATGGTGATATCATGACAATGTATGGCAAAAACAAGTAAAATAAATAAATAAATAAAAATTTAAAAAAAAAAACAAAACAAAAACCTCTGTGATATGTTTTCAGACTTTAGAAATAGTTTGAGAAAAATCTTCCATGAGTGAGTTCCTTGTGCCTTCCCCCTCCCCTCAATACAAATCTTAGGTGGAAAAAGAAAAAAAAAATAGAACAGTGATTTACTAGAGTCCTTATAAATCCACAACAATAGAGGTGGTTGCTCATAGCACCAGTCACTTTGAAGCATAAGGAGAAGGCAATAGTCATTTCTGCATGGAGGAGACTATAAGGCAGCCCTGGGTCGCCCGAGGGAATGGTTCTGATTTTAATGGCATAGTTACCGTGGCTGTGACAGCCACATTTGGACCCATAAGGGGCAGTGATCTTAGTTAGGAGCAAAGACACCTTCGATCCCATGGACGGCTGCGACGTGAACATGACTGGGACTATGGGTTTCCACAGCCTCCTGGTCCAGTTCACTGGGGAGCCTTGTCTCCCACTGACTGACGCCCGTTCCAAGACATAAGTAAGTCCCATAAACAGTGGATCTCAGCCAGGGGTGACCCTACCCCCCGGGGACATCTGGCAATGTCTGGATAGACTGGTGATTGTCACAACTCGGGGGGTTTAGTGAGAGTTCCTATGGACATCAAGCGGGTGGTGACCCAGGATGCTGCTAAACATCCGACAATGCTCAGGAGAAACCCTGACAATGAAGGCGATCTGGCCTCAAGAGCCAATAGTGCAGAAATGGAGGCACCCTCAGACAGAAGGCCTGCAGAGGATCTACCCTCCTGACATTCACTATGGAGGAGTCAAACATGAGCCTTCTTGCTCGATGGTGCACTGACCTTGGCCTTCTAACAGCTGGGCTTCCCAGGTGGCATTAGTGGCAAAGAATCTGCCTGCTAATGCAGAGGATGTTAAGAGGTGTGGGTTTGATCCTGGAGAATCTCTCGTGGACAGAGGAGCCTGGTGGGCCACAGTCCTTAGGGTCGCAAGGAGTTAGACATGACTGAAGCAACTAAGCGCGAGAGCTCCCCAGAAGGACTAGAGCTGAGCCAGGCAGGAAGCAGCAGACACACCAGGGTAACCCCAGGCATCCAGAAGCCAAGTGTGGGGCGTTTTCCCCTGCAGCTTAGGGGGACATCTTGCATTATGGATGAGCTCACACGCCATGGCGCACGGTTTAAGAACGATGCTTTTATTTAACGACTCCTAAGTGGTTGATTACTGAGGGTCAAGTTCCCGCTTCCTGTGGGAATTTGACATTTATGAAAAGCCCTGTGCATTAATTATTCAGCGGAGACATCCTTCCTATGGAAATTCGCTATCCTGATGCACTTGACACAGCCCTACCATTCCCTGTCTGCACCAGCTCCTTTGTTGTTAATCCTCCAAGCATTAATTAAATAAAATTTACAATCCTGAGCCAGGATGCATTTACCCACAAATATTATGCAAAAAAGACGGCTAAATGCTCTCTTTTTTCCTGCTAGTAGCCAATCATTACCCATAGCTATTTACGTTCTTCCTTTTGTTCTTTAAAGCATAAACCTGATATCTCTTCCCACTGAGAAGAAAATTCTGCTTAGTAATTAAATTACACCGCATTAAACTTACTTAACTTAAGTTCACCAGCAGGGAAAATTCCATGTCCCTGGGTTTCACAATAACTCCTAATCGCACTTGCAAGCCCTATCTTTTCAGTGACTTGTTATAATTTTCGTTCCTGGAATTCCATTAAAAATGGTAATGTCATTACTCCTGTTAATGCTCAAAACCAACAGCATAATCCTGCATTTTAATTAGTAATTATAATTAATCATTGTTTCATTAATGAAATGTTTAGTCGGTAATTGTCTTTGAGCACCTCGCTCCCTAGGCTTACAAGCATTTCGTAACATCGAATTCACTGCCTCCTTCTGATGAAGAGGTGCTGTCAAACTTATTTTACTTTAACACTTTCACGTGCTCTTCATCCCAGAACCGTGACCTCGCCTGCATATTTACACTTAGGAAATGTGTGGTTTCTGGCTCTCGATAAGGTCTGCATGAAGACTCACTCTCACATGCGGCTCTGCCAACTTAAGAAGGCGAGTCATCACGTTCCCAGTGAGCACAGCGTGTGGAGAGAAAAACAGTTCTTGGAACCTTTCATTAATAACAAATGTGGGATCCAAATCCATGGATTTCTGAGAGAGGATAGAGCAAGGATTTGGAGGTACTCTTTAGAGCATGAAGGTTGATTTTGGAGCTTACAGAATTAAGAATAAACTGAGAGATGTCAAGAATTTCATATGAGGCAGGATTTTTGTTGATCCTTTTGCAATATCATAGATATTCTTATTTACTTGGATTTTTTTTTTTTTTGAGGGGAAGGGAAAAGCCTGTCTTCTCCATGAAAATGTAAACACTGAAGTACGGGTACCCATGTATGCCTCGCACCCGACGGCATTCTGCCTCCTAGAGCAGAACCCAGGAAACACACCACTCAACAACCAGACGTGGGAGTAACTCTTTCAGGGTGGCGTGTGGTTTGGCTGTGGAGAAGGCGAGGTGCCAGACGTAACAAATTCAGCTGCAGTTTTCTGATGGGAGTGAGTTTTTGGATGCTAAGGGTTAAGGACTGGCAGGTTGGTGAGTGACCTGGGGTCAGAGCCGTCCCCTGGAATCCTCAATCAAGACAGATTCATCTTGATGACCTCCATGTAAAATATATCTTAATGTGTGTATACACACACACACACACACACACACACACACACACCTGTCTGTATGTACACACTGCCCCCTATCCCAACACACACACACCACATAAACACCCACCACACACTGAACACAGGGAAGGAAAATCCATTATCCTGAGAAAATTACACAAGGAAGGTTTGAACAAACAAAGGACGTTCAGCTGATATCTCAAGGAAGAACTCACAACTTCCAAGAGAAGCTGAGATACAACATCAGGCTGGCTGGAGAATGCTCCGTGTCTGTTACGTATGTCAGACAAGGCAGTAAGAAACCTCCAAACATACGTTAAGGAAGAAGTGACGGCCAAGAGCTTGGCCTTGGCCCAAATATCAGAGTATGTACAGTTGTGGTCTGAAGTGACAGAAAGACAAGCTCTGAGGTCCAGAGCTTCCCAGTGGTCGTCTTCATTTTACAAAATGAACACATATCAGAGGAAAGCTTAAGTTTTTGTCATCTTCTCTGAATATCTGTATGTAAGTTAATGCTTCAGCACACAGAAGGCACATGACAACTCATATGACCAGCAAGTCAGCTGGTCCTCCCCGCTCCCACCAACCCCCGTGCCTCAGTTTCCTTCCATGTAGAACAGGGACAGCAAGGCCTAGACGCCAGGCTTGCTGGGATGATGGCATGAAAACATGAGCATAAAGGTGAATGCTGTACCTGACACACAGTTAACGCTCAACTGTTATCATACTGTCATCTTCACTGAGATTTGATGTAGGCCTTTTGCTTCCATTAAAAATGTAAACAGCAGCGAGGACAGCAGCAGTGACAGTGGGCTTAGGTTTATACGTCTGTGGGCTCCCTTCTTGGCATGATTTGAACAGGAGGGAGGGACACCCCAATGATGCTCTGAGGTCCTGGGAAGACATGACAGAGAATTCTGCTGTCAGCCTCATCTGCTATCACCAGTGGAGCAAGAAGAGCCACCGGAGCGATCTAAATGCAGTGACAAGAGCTGGAAAGCAGAACACTGGCTGACCGTAGAGCGCAGGCACGCACGTGTGCTGAGTCGCTCAGTCGTGTACAATTCTTGGCGACCCTATGGACTGTAGCCCACCAGGCTCCTCTGTCCATGGGATTCTCCAGGCAAGAATACTGGAGAGGGTTGCCATGCCCTCCTCCTGGGGATCAAACCCGAGTCTCCTGCATCTCCTGCATTGGCAGGCGGATTCTTTACCACTAGCACCACCTGGGAACCACCAGAAGGTAGGGGCAGAGATAATTATTTGCTTATATAAACACAGGATAAGAAAACCGTCTTCTCCAATGGCCATCATACCCTTCTTAAGACACCAACCTTATCCCTCTCCTGAACTATATTCCTGTCTTAGGTGCAGGTCACCCTAATGTTCACATTTACACCCCTTCAAGGATTGACAACTGGATTATGCTCAGGAAATGTTTGCTAAGTAAATAATCTGAGGGTCTGCAGACAATCAGCACCAACCACTACCGCTGTTCCCAGGGCAACAACAGAGATTCGAGTGAGAAAACCAGGGAGGGACAGAAGTTCTCTTGAAAAGCATTTGTTCAAGGTTGGGGATGGATTTATAGGAAGTGGACCAGAGTGACCCTGATCACCGATCTTTCAGTGAGAAAGACTCCCAGGGATCCAGCTGAAGCAGATGGAGTCGGCTCCACAAGCCGCCTGCACTCCCCGCAGACCCCAGAGTCTTTGCAGATCGGAGGTTTAGCAGATGGTGTTTCTGCATTAATTGTCTAAATTACCATGTATAAGTTCCTCTGTTTTCTAAAAACTAGTTGCCTTAAGCCTTGAAGGTTTGAATTTAACTCAAATGTTTGTGTGGAATGATGGTATACCTATTTTGCAAGTTTTCTGTTGTGCAAAATAGGTACACTAGGGGTTGTGTGGAGGACCTGGGGAGGGTGGGTTGGCAGCAGAACCCGGCCTGTAAATCTGTAATCTTGATTCTCAGTGCACTACCTGCCAAGCAGGTGGGGGGCCAGTCTCTGAAGTCAGCCCAGAGGAGCTGCTGTAGTGCAGTCTCCTACTTCGCGGCCACCACAGCATCGGTGTCAGGAAGCAGACAAATTCTGGAGCCACGACATGAGCGGTCTCAGAAACTGTCCTCCAGCTTTGGGGAGGCGCTGAAAAGCCTTGTTCACACTCACAATAGCTTTCACAGCAACTCGGGATGCCAGTTTCATTGGTTTTACTCACAACAGTTTTTTCTCTACAATCCAAACTCCCCTTTCTTTAAAAAAGGAAAAGAAAAAGAAATCTAATCGTCCTTGTTTTACTGTCTAAAAAGGAGGCTGCAGAGCACTTCAAAGAGCCAGTACCAGAGGCTGAGGTTGACAACTTCCAGAGGATTCCAAAAAGACCACCGGAAGGAGCAGGAAGGAGGGGGAGAAACCCTACTGAGGAGAGTGTTGGCACCCCCGCAGGATTCTGAGCTGGTGGAGAGGGGCGCTGTGGGACCGGAAGAAACACATCATGAGGAGGGCACTGTATTAAGACTTTATATGAATTCTGGAAAGAGAGAAAAACAGGCCTTTGATCCACTCCAAAGAGGGAGACATAAAACGTCAAAGCAAAGTAACCATCTCCCTCACTTTGCCCTGCGTTCAGTACAAGGAGTATTCACTGTGGACCAGCTCAGCTGATGCCCCCACCACACACACACCCCCACACACCTACACGCGTGGTGGCTACAGACATGAAATCTGGCTAGTTCAGCCTCGTTGAGAATGCAGCACACGCTAGGTTTAAGAATATAAATACATGAGGCTGCCTGGTCCTAAATGGGGTCAATTCGCTGGCCCCCTCTGATGCTGAAGGAATCCCCACCTAGGACAGTTGCCATTAAATACCAACAAGATTTAATGCAAGATTCAAAAGAAGGAGTGGCGTTTTGTCTCCCTGACACCAGGTGTCACTCAGAGTAACAGGCAACTAAATCATGGTCCATAAAGAAGGCTGAGCAGATAAGAACTGATGCTTTCAAATCGTGGTGCTGGAGAAGACTTCTGAGAGTCCCTTTGGCTACAAGGAGATCAAAACAGTCCATCCTAAAGGAAATCAACCCTGAATATTCATTGGAAGGACTGATGCTGAAGCTGAAGCTCCAGTACCTCATGTGAAGGACTGATTCACCAATGCTAGGAAAGACTGAGGGCAGGAGGAGAAGGGGATGACAGAGGATAAGACGGTTGGATGGCATCATCGCCTCAATGGACATAAGTTTGAGCAAACTCTGGGAGACGGTGAAGGACAGAGAAGCCTGGCATGCTGTAGTCCATGGGTCACAAAAAGTTGGACGTGACTGAGCAACTCAACAACAACAAAATTACAGTTCAGGAGGAAGAAATTTGATCTTTTCAAAATCTTCTTTTTTTTAATTTTAATCTTCTTTTTTATCTCAAAAATAAGAGTTGTTTTATTTTGTTTGTTTGTTTTTTAGGGGGGTAGGAGTGGGATGGGAGTGTGCTTCCCATTCAGTCTCTAGCTCAGCCTGGTAGCCCTTTACAAAAAGTAAAATCTGCTTTTATTAAGGCAAGCAGATCTGCTTATGTGAGCACCACAGACGTAACTGGGGCTTGTTTCCTGGGTTGTCCCAGAAGACCGGGCAGACTTCTGGCTCCCGTGGACACAGGAAGTATGGGATGAGGTCACCGTTGCTCCACTACTTCCTTCTGAAACAGAGCTGGTCACCTGGACAGAGCTGGGGAGACCCCACACACAGGAAATGTTCCCCTCCGCAGCAAGCCCCCCATGAGAGAAATCAGACAACTCGTCAGCACCTGTCTGAGAGCAGCCCTCAGTGTCTTATTTTTTGCAGTGATTCACTTGTATCGGAATCAGTCAAAATGGCAATGCAGAAAAGACAGAGATAAAAAGAAACATCCTGGAGAATTCTCCTGGTTATTTTAAAAATATTGTCTCTGTTGACTTGACGTGGTGTAGAAACAGTTCCATATGCTGTGTTTCTTTTTTCCCCCATTGCATCTTAGAGTTTAAACATAGATCTTCTATCGGATACAACGTCTGTTAACAATATGGCCTACTAGATTAGCAAAGGAGCCGTGTTCCCTGACAGGCTCTGGGTTTAGGAGGGCTGGTAAATCATTGTCCTCATTCCCCTGCTCACATTTAATTGTGGAAAGCATTATACTCAAGTTCTTTGCCAGTCCATTTCTGTAGCACAAACTGAAACAACATACTTGTTTCTCTGGGTTCTTGCCTGGTTTGGACCCAGTTAACTCCCAGAAATCCCCCATCTTAGCAACTGTGTCTCTGTTATTACATATGATACAGTGTTTGTCTGTGTTTCATATTGTGTTCTGGAGATTATTACTGGTGCTGCTTTACCATTTTATTTTTCTTAAAAAATGTTTTCACTTATGCAATCTAATTTACTCACATATTTGTATAATAAAACTTTAAAATAGACACAAGATTAGAATCCCCTTTCACTTCCCTGCCCTGGTTCTCATTCCCTCCCTGGAGGTAACAGTAATACCAGATTGGCTCAAATTGTTGTAAACATTTTTCTGTATATTTGCACAGATCTATGCGTATAGTCACATGTCTTGTTTTTGTTGCTATTGTTGATAGAGAAATAGAACCAGACCCAGAGAATGCATGCTTCATGATTTATTTACTGATTCCACTATTGATGGGTTATATACTTTGCCTGTTAATTCACTAAAACCCTAGGATCCTGTTTGAGTCAGGCTGGAGTTCTAAAAAAGAATACAGAACTAGATTGGATTTTAGGCCGACTCTGTCACTATGTGACACGATGTCTAGGTGGTCTTGGGCAGTCAGGGTCTCCCTAGTATCAGCCTCTGCTGTTGGAGGCTGGGGGATGGTGAGCACAGTGGCCATCAGCCTCTCTGGTCACAGCCCCCAGCCAGAGTGCAAAAAGTATGAGTGGCTCAGTTGTGTCCAACTCTTTGTGACCCCGTGAACTGTAGCCCACCAGGCTCCTCTGTCCATGGGGTTTCCCAGACAAGAATACTGGAGTGGGTTGTCATGCCCTTCTCCAGGGGATCCTTCCGACCCAGGGATTGAACTCGGGTCTCCTGCATTGCAGGCAGATTCTTTACCATCTGAGCCATGAGGGAAGCTCCAGTACCAAGGCCAGACTATTCACATTGCAACGTGAGTGATTTAATTGAAAACAAACATATTGTTTGTGAAAAATGTAACCATATTCTCCATTATTCAAAGGCTTCTACTCTGAGAATTATGCAGGTTTTATAGGGGTTGCTGGCACCACATTCTTGATGGATTGTGGAGTCTATGGACAGATTTTCTCTGAGTCATGCAGAGGTTTTAACTGATTTAATTATCAATATTTTAAAATCAGGCTATTTCCTAGAAAAAATGTCTTATTACTTCTCCTGAGAGAAAATCATCTTTAGTCAAAAGAGGTTTGTACCTCTAGGCAGAGAAAACTTACTAGTTGTATAAGAAAGATGGGATCTCATGATTTAGAAGGATCTTGGTGATGACCCAGACAACATGGAAAGAGGAAAAAGAAAAAGAAAGAAAAAGGAATGATTCAGAATGATTAAGACAAGTATGGAGCTGAGCAATTCTCCCATCCACTCCCCTAAGCCTTCCCCAGTGTTCCTAATCCTCCTTTGCTATTTTATTTTTCTCCCATCATTTCCACAATCCATCTGATATGTCTTATCTTTTATTTATATATCCATCTAGTGTCTGTCTCTCTACTATTTCAATAGTAGCTCCATGAGAGCAAATATTTTTATTCTTTTTATTTATTTTCTAATCTCAACATTAAGAAGGCCTGGTACATAGCAGTCACTCAAAAAACAAGAAGAGTTACTGAATTCATAGAAAACACATGGAAGGATGGATGGAAGGAAGAGAAACACAGTGACCTGGGGCTTGATCCTGGTGGCCATCTTTAGGTGGGCCACGTGTCCTTAAGACAGCTACCAGCTTTGCAGCCCACTCTTCTCCTTTAAATTTCCTTCTTGGCTGACCCTAGAGGCATCTGAGCTCGAGATGCCAGTTCTGCTGCTGCTGCTACTGCTGCTAAGTCACTTCAGTCGTGTCCAACTCTGTACAACCCCACAGACAGCAGCCCACCAGGCTCCCCTGTCCCTGGGATTCTCCAGGCAAGAATAATGGAGTGGGGTGCCATTTCCTTCTTCAATGCATGAAAGTGAAAAGTGAAAGTGAAGTCACTCAGTCGTGTCCGACTCTTAGCAACCCCATGGACTGCAGCCCACCAGGCTCCTCTGTCCATGGGATTTTCCAGGTAAGAGTACTGGAGTGGGGTGCCATTGCCTTCTCCATGCCAGTTCTAGGATCCCTTTGTTAAAATATACCCAAGGAGCCAACCAGGAATCAGCTCCCAGAGAAGCAACCTCAGCAGCAGAGGTGGCGAGTAGAGTGAGGTGAGTGAGGCTGTAGGTCTCTCATTCTTAGGGAGGCACTCCCTCTCAGGAGTGCCTCTGGTGGCCTCAGGTGGTCATCCAGGTGCAGAATTGACAGCTGCATGACCCTAACAGAAAGTGCTTCTTTAAAGTTTGTTTTCTGGGCACCTCACCAGACTTCTGCCCCAGACCCACTCCAGCTAGCAGAGCCTGGACACAGACAGCCTTGAATGCCATTTCATCCCCACTTGGTGCAGGGGGCCTGACAGGCATGGTGACCTGAAGATGCTTCTATCCTTGAAGAGAATCACAGTCCATCTAGGATGAGAAACACCTGGGCTCACAATTACTGAGATAAAGAAGATGAGAAGCATGAGCATCATGAACAGTGTTAGCACAGAGTAGGGGAGAAAGAAATTTAGCCAGAATCGATGAGGGGAGAGTCTCAGAAGAAATGATATCAGAACAGAGCCAGAGAGGAATGACTAGAATCTCTCCAGCTAGAGAAAAGCTAAGAAGGATATCCCATGAGCATGCAGCTCAACGTGCAAAGGGGAGGACATAGGCGCACACCTGGAGGATCTGAGAACAACATCCACGAGCTGGTGGACAGGGCTTGTACAAGAGAAGAGGGTAAGGTGAGTGACACACGGACAGAATCCACAGCCCTTTCTAGTTGACTGAATGTATGAACAGAAAGCAAAGAGTCAACGGTTTCTTATTTCCAACTTGGAACATGAGGAATGCTACTAACCAAGATGGGGATTGTGAAAGGAAAGATGTTTGTGACAAAGTAAGTAGAATCCAAGCTAGGGAACTTCTGAATTCAAGGTGGAGATAGGGACTTCCCTGGCAGTTTAGTGGTTAAGACTTGGTGCTTCCAATGCAGGGGGCCTGAGTTCGATCCCTGGTCAGAGAACTAAGATCCCACATGCCATGCAGCATGGTCAAAAAATTAAATAAAAAAAAAAGTGTTGATAAAGATGCCTAGGAAGCAAAGGGAATATGAAAAAAAAATATGGATAAAGATGCTCAGAAAGCAAGGTAATATGAACCTAATCTTTAGGAAAGAAGTAGGGGCTGACGATAAAGACTCAGGTGCTATTGTCAAGGAGTGGGAGCAGAATTCATGGAGCACACCAGATCAGACCAGACCACACTTGGAGGCAAGTGGGTTCAGGAAGAAATTCTGAGAAACCCCACTGGCTAAGGGGCTGGCCAAGGAGAAACCAAAGGAGCAGCAGTGAGGAGGGTAGGAGAAAATAAAGAGGAATAGATAATATTAGCTGGAATCAAGATTGCTGGAGAAATATCAATAACCTCAGATATGAAGATGACACTACTCTTATGGCAGAAATTGAAGAAGAACCCAAAGAGCCTCTTGACAAAACTGAAAAAGGAGAGGGAAAAAGCTGGCTTAAAGTTCAACATTCATAAAATGGAGATCATGACATCTGGTCCCATTAGTTCATGGCAAATAGATGGGGAAACAATGGAACAGTGACAGACTTTATTTTCTTGGGCTCCAAAATCACTGCAGATGATCTCTACAGCCATGAAATTAAAAAATGCTTGCTCCTTGGAAGAAAAGGTATGGCCAACCTAGACAGCATATTAAAAAGCAGAGACATTACTTTGCCAGCAAAGGTCCACATAGTCAAAGCTATGTGTTTTTCCAGTGGTCATGTATGCATGTGAGAGTTGGACTATGAAGACAGCTGAGCTCCGAAGAACTGATGCTTTTGAACTGTGGTGTTGGAGAAGACTCTTGAGAGTCCCTTTGACTGCAAGGAGATCCAACCAATTGATCCTAAAGGAAATCAGTCCTGAATATTCATTGGAAGGACTGAAGCTGAAGCTGAAGATCCAAAACTTTGGCCACCTGATGTGAAGAACTGACTCATTGGAAAAGACCCTGATGCAGGGAAAGATTGAAGGCCAGAGGAGAAGAGGACGACAGAGGATGAGATGGTTGGATGGCATCACAGACTTGATGGATATGAGTTTGAGCAAGCTCTGGGAGTTGGTGATGGACAGGGAAGCCAGGTGTCTGCAGTCCATGGGGTCTCAAAGAGTCAGACACAACTGAGTGACTGAACTGAACTGAACTGAGTATTTGTGAAAGCGGAGCAACTGATACTGGCTCTGGCGGATTGTCTTTGCTGGGCTCAGGACGCATGCACAAAGGAGAATACCCTGGAAAACCAACCGGGTGCCTCCTGCCTCCTCTGGAAATGTCCGGGGAAAACACCCGCCACCCGTCTTCTCCAAGGAGGCAGCGGCAGTTTTGCCTTTTCATGTGGTTTCCTCACACCACCCCCTGGGAAGTGTGATATGATCTTCCCACGGAGCAGACGGGCTGCTAGCTGGAGCTGCTCCTGCCCAGTAGAGTGCTCCCCAGTGCAGTTCTGGCAGTGCCTCGTAGAGCAGAGGAGGCTGGTGCACCAGTGCCCATGCCCAGTAGCCATTGTGCCAGCCCTGATCGTGCCTGCTTTATACCAACTGACAAAGCGTCCAGTGCCAAGACTGGAACTGCTTCCTTTTGCTCCCAATTCTTAGACTGTTACCTTCTTCATATATTTGGAGAGAGAGAGACAAAAAGAGCAAAAAAGAGACAGAGGGAAAGAAGGAGGGAAGGAAGTACAGAAAAAAGGAGGGAAGGAGAAGGGAAAGAATAGAGGCAGAGGGTTGAAACCGACCAGTGGAGGAGCCAGGGACCTCGTACCTTGCACTGGGGGGTGACGTTCATGAGCTGAGTGCTCTTGGAGGTGCCAGCATAGGCAAGGTCTCTAGCACAATACTGGGCATATTCTGCGCCTCAACATGCGTCTGCTACGACTATGTGGCCGAGTATCCAGGAAGAGCAGGTTGACCTCTGAATGGATAAGACTGTTTGCTAATTTTCACGCAGTCATGCAGCAAAATTCATCTTACATGAGTTGGGGGAATTCTACCTTACAATGCATTATTTCTGCACCCTCAGTGACAAGAGTTTTTGGCTTGAATGGAAGTTGAAAGTATGTAATACTTGAAAGTATGCAACTTGAAAGAATGCAATAATGCCATCTGCAGCAACGTGGATGGACCGAGAGAACGTCATACTAAGTCAGACGGAGGAGGACAAATATCATACGATATCACTTATATGTGGAATCTAAAAAAAAAAAAATGGTACCAGTGAACTTATTTACAAAACAGAAATAGAGCTACAGATGTAGAAAACAAACCTGTGGTTGTTCCCAGAGGGGAAACAGCAGGGAAGGTATAAACTGGGAGACTGGGATTGACATATACACACTACTGTGTACAAAACAGGTAACCCACAAGGACCTACCATACAGCACAGGGAACTTGACTCGGTACTCTGCAGTGACCTATATGGGAAAAGAATCTAAAAAAGAGTGGAAATATGTATATGCATAACTGACTCGCTTTGCTGTACACTTGAACCTAACACAACTCTGTAAATCAACTATACACCAATAATTTTTTTAAAATACTAACTTGCTAAAGTGAGACATAAGCCTACCTTCTTTTATTAATAAAGAGAAATGACAACTACATTAAGACTATGAAGAGCCAGTGTGTTTTATCAATATGTTGGAAGTACTTTAAGTGTCCAAGGCTAGTTTCTAGCTGCTAACTTTACTCTGTCTCCCCACCTCGTCCCTCGCTTTCCCCTTTGTTTTCCACTGCTTTTTCCTTATTCTTTTTATCCATTCTTCTTCCCATCCCAGTTGTGGCTGACTGATTTTGTTGTTGTTGGGGTGGGGGTCAACTTCCTAAGCCTTTGAAAATTTCTCCTTTTTGGAAGCTCTGCTATTAAGATCTTCCAGCTAGTTCTGCAAAGATACTTTCAAAGAACTTTTGAAATCGGCAGCTCTATGTGTGTTTTGGTAAGGGGAAGCGGAGGTTATGTTTGTTTGGTTTGGCATGCTGTTTGAAGTGCTGCAGCCCGGCTCTGCAGCCTCCTACCATCTTCCAACTGGCCCCTCGAGAACAACCTTTCCTGCTGACTTGAAGAGAGCTGTACTCTTTTTCAATAGTGCATATGCTGCTGTATTGTTGCCTGTTTGCTTTAGTTCATATTTCTTCTCTGGATGGATTTTCTATGAAGATCATCCCTACTCATTTGATCTTTAATTTCAGATCTTGTCATTTTCTTTTCGAATGTGCTTATTTTTAAAATGGATGTTTCTTTTGGCAGAATAGCTTCCTACGGGCCTCAGCGGGTGTCAATGGCACTTTCATTTATTCTCATAGACAACTTCAATTTCTAGGGGGGCGGGGTGCAGTCGAGTTCTGTTGTGGTTCACAGGAGAAATAAATCCTCTGGGAATTCTGGCCATCTTATTTCACTTCTGTGGCCTCAGAGAGGGAGAGAACCTGCGAACACTGGCTGCATATGTCCGCGAAGAGTTCTCTGTTATTAATTTGCCCCAGCCTGGAGTATTGAACACTCAGAAAAATGCTCAGGCTCACCTGATTCATTTGGTCTGTAGAAGAGTGAAACTCTGGCTAAGGCACACAGACAGTTTAAGGAACAGGCTTTGAAAGAAAGCCTCAGGGTATCTTACATCAGTGAGTCTCAGTCCAGAGACTAATGGCCTCCATGGGGGCCTTCGGTGGAGAAGCAGCTACGTCAGTGGACTGACACTATGTTGGTCCCAGAAAACCATTTTCCCATTGTCCCCTGGGCAGATTTTGAGAAAGCTCTCAACCAAAATGAGCTGAATTGGTGGAGTGATTACAGGTGAACCTCCCAAAATTTAATATGCTTTACTTATCTTTAAATGGCCGTTTTATATCCACCCACCCATCCATCCATCCACCCATCTACCCAGCCATCCATTCATCCATCTATCTACCCATCCATCCATCAATAGTGGTAATGCCCCTACAACTGCTTTCTTGGTTAACACAAAGAATATTAACAGTTAACCTAATGAAACTCATTCCAGTATCCTGTCACATTATTGACCATCTTCTAAAACAGGAGTCCTTTGACTATTTCCAATTTAATTCCACAGTATGCCTCCATATCCAGAATAAATACAAGTGTATCCACATCTCACTCAATTATTCTTGTCTACTCTGAGCCCCCTCATTTTAAACCTGCAGTATAACTCTTTCTCCAGCAACCCTCATTCCCCATAACCTATTTGTTATTCTATCACACTTATCACCTCCCGGCCTAATATGTACTGTACTCATTGTGTTTATGGCCTCTCGCCTGTTTCTAGCTTGTCAGCTCCATGAGGGTAGGGATCGCTGACTACTCGCTAATGTACCATAAGTAAGTGACACACGGTTTGATAAATATGCTTGACTAAGTCTTAAGCTCTAACAGCGTATGACAGTCCAGTCCTTCCACCCAACACTCAGCATGTTTCCCGACTCTCTGCTGGCACTGTAGGAGAGACAAATCCTTCATGCTTCAGTCTCGGACCTGCTGCAGGACACATGACCTGCTTGGTCCCTGCGCACCTTCTGCCAGCAGAATCCCCTCTCCTATGGTCAGTGCAACAATTATAAACATGCCCCCATGTTTCCAAATCCCCCTCATGGCTCTGTAAGGCTGTGTTTGACAAATACAGCAAGTCTTGGATCAAATCTATTTTTTTTTCACACTGGAGTCCTACTTAGTGGATAACCTGTCCACTTTATGTCATTTTAGGGGTCCTCTCGGCAATGATACAGTCTTCCACCTCACTCAACAGACTTTGGGATCCTTTTGCACAATTACAGAGAGTGATATTTTACAGTAAAACTCAGCTGTCATACATGTTTTCTACGTCAGTTGTTAACAGGCCAGAACACCAATATTTACCAGGTGCTTTGGGGTCTGACTCCATTCTGGGCAATACGGATTTTAAAGCACAAATGACACCCTACCCACCAAGGTCGTGCATATGCAGGACTCTTGGAGGTCATCTTATCAAATCCTTCCCCACATTTTAGGGAAACTCTCAGACACTGCCATCAGAGAACAAGTAACTGATTTCTTTTCACTGGGCTGATCAGTTTTTCAGCCGTGACAGACAAACTGACGAGTTAAACTGCAATAACACTGTCCAAGAGAATGACAGCTAAAGTCAGTGATGGCAAAAATAACAGACATTTCTATGACAGAACATCAACAAATAATTACTGATTGTCTACTGGATACAAACTACTGTGCCACAACACCAAAAGGTGTGGTCAACATGGCATCGAAGGTCATTCTGCTGGGTGACAATGGAATGCGTGCATGGATACAAATACAGAAATGCTGATACTGACAGCAGCTATAGGAATGCCTGATGTGTTCTATCTCAGTTAACTGCTGACATGGGTACTATGTGCTGTGCTGGGTGTGCGGTGCTCAGTCATGCCCAACTCTATGCGACCCCATGGACTGTACCCGACCAGGTTCCTCTATCCATGGGGTATCTCAGGCAAGAATACTAGAGTAGGTTGCCATTTACTCCTCCTGGGGATCTTTCTGACCTGGGAATTGAACCTGCTTTGCAGGCTGATTCTTCACCTGCTGCTGAGTCATCCATCAGGAAGTCCAAAGTGTCTGTGTTTGGCAGATGAGGAAAATAGAGCACAGAGAAATAAAAGAACAAAGTCTCACTCAGCTGGGAATTGGTGGGGCTGGTACTTAAGTTCAAGTTTGTTTGATGCCCAAGAATTAAGTATGATGTGACAAATGAGCACTTTTTTATTGTCTGAAATTGTCAGTTTTCATTTACTTTGGTTGTATTGAAACAAACACAAGGAGATAGATTACATATATTTAAACTTTTTAAAAGCAATGTTAAATGCTCTGTAACTTAAAAATCACGTAAATCTCTGTACCTCTAATATGTTAGATTTTGCAAATTTGACATTTGATCATAAATTGCCCATGTTGAAATGAATTACAACTTCCCACATTAAGGAAGCATGTAGAGATCCATCTCTATGCCATTTGAAGGGAGTTCTATATGAAATCATTTTGATCTTTCCTAAAATTAAAATGAAAAGCCAAACTCTGGCAACATCATCGAATAACACAAGTGTTTAATTCTGTGAATGAGGTAGAAGCATAATCGGTTATTTGATGTTTAAGGCAAAGATTTACTTGTTTCGTTTGCTTTTTCATTTTGGAACTCTACTGTCAGACCACAATCCTTTCTGTCTTCATACAGCTTTTCTAAAATTATCATCAAAAATAAGAAACAACAAAAAAAGAAATAAGCTGTATTTTCTTTGCATGCAGGATTGAAGACATTTTCCTCTTGGCATGCACCCTAATAAGTAGGAAAATCTAGGATGAAAGTTGCCAGGTTGCTTCAGTAACTTCTATGGAATCGATACAATTGTGGTTTTCTACTATGACTCTCAAGGAACATTTGATGAATCTCTTAGTCACTGACAGCTCTCATCACACTCTATCCTGACCAAGTATATGTGCCTACACATGACAAAGGAAGGTTTTTTTTTTTTTTGAAGTTTTCATTTTTCTAAAGAGAGATGCAAAGATACCAGACAAATAACTAGATATGACATGTCCCATAGACTTTATCAAGCTCTTGCCTGATTTCTTGGGTCAAATTCCATTAAGTCTTTGGGCAAAGACAATGAGCTTACCACTCACTGAAAAAGAAAATACATTAATGATGTCATACCCTTGGGTAAGGGAGCTTTATGGGAAAATCTCTAATACTATGTGATATTTCAAAAGTCAGCAGTTTGTTGACTTTGCACTTTCAAGGAATAGAGGGTTTTTTTTTAAAACAGCTACACACATATACACACATCACCAACAAGTCATCTACCTAATAGAAAAAACAATTTGCTCAATTCACTTGGTATTATGTAAACTTTCCAAGAAAGAAAATCTTAATAAAGTCTTTCAAGTCTCTTTAGTTTAATCACAATTCCTATGAAGAAACAACCAGAAAATAAATAAAAAATGAAAGATAAATACTGTAAAATAAAATATTAAAAAATTAATAAAATATAAGGAAATAAAAGCTGAAAGATGTAAAGGTGAAACATAAATATCATAAATAAAACAAAATATAAAAAGTAAATAATAATGAAAGATGGAAGGCAGATGTAGAATTATGTTTATTTTACATGTATATGGCACCCATTGGATATGATGAAGTAGGTAATGATTAATTATAATAACCACTCCACGTCAGTTAAAAAACATTGAACTGACAACATGAATTTCTATGGGCAAGGATACCAAATAAGTTGAGGCAACTATGGCATAATTAATGATATATATAATTCTAGTGCTTTGGTTTCTGAAAATTTATCTTGTTCTGTATGCAGGTCAAGAAGCAATAGTTAGAACTGGGCATGGAACAACAGACTGGTTCCCAATTGGGAAAGTTGTATGTCAAGCCTGTGTACTGTCACCTTGCTTATTTAAATTACATGCAGAGTACATCATCTGAAATACCAGGCTGGATGAAGCACAAGCTGGAATCAAGATTGCCGGGAGAAATATCAATAACCTCAGATATGCAGATGACACCACCCTTATAGCAGAAAGCAAAGAAGAAATAAAGAGCCTCTTGATAAAAGTGAAAGAAGAGAGTGAAAAATTTGGCTTAAAACTCAACATTCAGAAAACTAAAATCATGCCATCTAGTCCCATCACTTCATGGCAAATAGATGGGGAAACAATGGAAACAGTGACAGACTTTATTTTTTCAGGCTCCAAAATCACTGAAGATGGTGACTGAAGTCATGAAACTGAAAGAGGCTTGCTCCTTGAAAGAAAAGTTATGACCAACCTAGACAGCATATTTGCCAACAAAGGTCCATCTAGTTAGCAAAGCTATGGTTTTTCCAGTAGTCATGTATGGATGTGAGAGTTAGACTATAAAGAAAGCTGAGTACCAAAGAATTGATACTTTTGAACTGGTGTTGGAGAAGACTTGAGAGTCCCTTGGACTGCAAGGAGATCCAACCAGTCCATCCTAAAGGAAATAATTCCTGAATATTCATTGGAAGGACTGATGCTGAAGCTGAAACTCCAAAACTTTGACCACCTGATGAGAAGAATTGACTCATTTGAAAAGACCCTGATGCTGGGAAAGATTGAAGGTAGGAGGAGAAGGGGATGACAGAGGATGAGATGGTTGGATGGCATCACTGAAGCAATGGACATAAGTTTGAGTAAGCTCCAGGAGTTGGTTATGGACAGGGAAGCCTGGCAAGCTGCAGTCCATGGGGTCGCACAGAGTTGGACATGACTGAGCAACTGAACTGAACTGAGTGCTTTGGCTTCTGAAAATTTATCTTTGACCTGTGTGGATCTATATGGATCTAAGTAAAGAATTCATAAGCACAAGTCAAAGTCTCAGGCAAGGGAAGTAAAACATGTGATTTCTTTAGGGTTTCCCTAAGTTTATGACCATCCACACTCCCTTATCTCTGCATCAGCAGGAGAATGTGAGAGACCAAGAAGCCCTCAAATTCACAATCAGACCTATAGGAGAAAACCCCCAAATCTCAGCCAGATAAGTCTATGCCTCCTGGTTCTCTCATACTATCTTAGCTACAGCACTGAGAACATGTATAACTTCACAGTCTTACTGGAAATCTGACTTGAGTAGGTAGTACAGAAGTGGCGCTGACTGCTCCATGAATATCCACACACTCAGCTGCATTTCCAAATCCCTTGCAGATAAGGGGCCCACACTGATCTGTCCTGGTCAATGGGTTCTGAGTGAAAATACCACATTAAGGACTAGAGAATTACAGAGCCAGGCATGACTTTCTAACTCTTTCTTTTTCTGCCTCAGTGGCACCAAGAATGCATGAGCAGATGTCAGACTTGTAAGTTGCAGAAGACTAGATCCCTCATAAGGGAGCTGGCCATGGAGAGCCACCAGTCCCTCCACACAGTTTGGAAATGAGCTGTATGTGTTCTGCTTCTAACATTGAGATCTGCAGAGTCAAAGCTACGATTTTTCCAGTAGTCATGTATGGATGTGAGAGTTGGACCATAAAGAACACTGAGCACCAAAGAATTGATGCTTTTGAACTATGGTGTTGGAGGAGACTCTTCAGAGTCCCTTGGACTGCAAGGAGATCTAACCTGTCAATCCTAAAGGAAATCAACCTTGAATATTCATTGGAAGGACTGATGGTGAAGCTGAAACTCCAGTACTTTGGCTACATATCAATACTTTGATGCAAAGAGCTGACTCAGTGGAAAAGACCCTGATGCTGGGAAAGATTAAGGGCAGGAGGAAAAGAGGGCAATAGAGAAGGAGATAGTTGTCTAGCATTAACAACTCAATGGACATGAGTTTGAGCAAACTCAGGGAGAGGGTGAAGGACAGGGAAATCTGGCATGCTGTAGTTCATGGAGTTGCAAATAGCCAGACACGACTTGGTGACTGTACAACAACATTTATAGGATAGCAATTTAACACGATCATCTACATCATCTAATAAAGTAACCAAATTCATCTAAAGTACTACAGTAGGACACACATGCTAAATACCAAACATTTATTTTCATCCCTATTCTAACAGAGGAATTCTAGACAACCAACTATGTGATTGACATTTCAAGGTGGAAAGAAGGGAATTTCAGGGAATTTCTCACTCTCATGGGACAGCTGTTGGGAATAAGCATATGACTTCGATGGAGACATTTTCACATACTCAGAGATACCCTTAATACTAAGCATATGCACAACTGGTTCGCTGTTTAGGGACTTTAAAATGTGCCCTGTCAAAACTGTTTCCCGAGAATGTTACATTGCAATTCAGAAAGCAAAGGCTGTTGAAAAAATCTCTAGGAGTTTACAGTGTGCAGCTTTCTTTGACAGGCCTAAAATGAATCATTAGAAAAACCTTCCAACTCTCCCATTCTTCCATAGCCTAAACTGTAAACACAGGATCGTAATTCTGCAGATATAAATTCCCTTATTATCTGTGGACTGGGTCAACCATGGTATAGACTGCCAACCCCAGCTGACCTCTGAGCAGGGCCTTTGGCAAAGGCAGAGTGCTGGCCCTCAAAGAGCCTCACAGTCAAGCTCGACAGGAGGCTCCAAGCTTGCACAGCAGCCAACCTTTATAATTGGGCCATTTGTTCACTGGGTGATTTATACACAAGGTGCACTCCAGGCTGATGTTCTCAGAATAGCATGCCGGTTTTCCCTCAGCCACACAGGATGAAGCAGGATGGGGGTGCCTGCATTTACAACCTGTCTAGTCACTCTGGACCCAAAGAAACACTGAAATGAGCGGTAGTTCTGTGTTATTGTGAGAAGTATCGTGTGTAATGGTCAGAGCATGGACTCTGGAGCCAGCCCACTAGGGCTGAAAGACCTATTCCATCTCTTCCTAATTATGTCACCCTGGCAAGCTGTTAACCACCTGTGAACCTTAGTTGCTTCCTAAAATAGAGGGTTAGAATCCTATCTACCTCTTTGTATTCTTGTAAAGATGTGCTTGAGAAGACCTCAGAGGCCTGCCTGGCACAAGGAAGACGTTTGGTAACTGTTAACCAGGCATGTTGCTGAGCATTACTGACGTGAAACATCAGCAACACATTACTGGTAGAATTATTTTCATCCTCATTATCCACAGTGATGGTGATGATGTGATGATGATGATGATGATGATAGTAATATTAATAATAATCACTTCCTAAGTGCTTGCCATGTGCTTGGCACTCTGTTAAGTGCCTTATGTGGATTATCTCATTGAATCGTCAGGGCAACTCTTTAGACTGTTATTATCTCCTTTTGATGGATGAAAACACTGAGACTCAGACAGGTTAAGAAGCTAGCTCGAATCAAAAAGATAATGAAGCCAGAAGAGAAGCCGGGCCGTCTGACTCTGGAGCCTGTGCCCTGTGTCACCCTGCACACGCCTGTGTGGACCCAACACAGTCACAGCTATTAGCCATCCTGACGCTGACTCGGCACCTTCGGACAGTTTTCACAGGATGGAGCCGAAACTTACGTAATATACCCCAGTTGCCAGTAGCAAGAACCTGCTAGAGAACTACAAGGTCTGAGTGTCCTGCCTCCTTATTCGAGCTTGAAAACTGGGGTCATAGGGGATGGAGATTCTGCCTGGAAGTAGAACATTTGTGATGGGAAAGGGTAGGGAGTGGGCTGCACCAAACAGAAATGCCAGAAATACAAGGTGGGCTTCAAGGGTATTGCTCCTCTGTGGGTCCCAGCATGGGATTCAGTCTGGGTTTGTGCTGTAGCCATGGAGAATGGAGCAAACGGCTCCTTTCATCCCCGCTCCTACCACCTCTTAGCAACTGTCCTTACCTCTTCTTCCCTCCACCCAGGGACTTAAGCCAGTTATCCTCTCACTCAGCGCTCACCCAGTGATCCGCTTGCTCCCCTGTTTGGTTCAGAAATTCGAAGCACACAGAGAGGGCCAAGATGCCTTCTGCCCCATTGGGAAAAGGCCTTGACCACCCCTATGGCCAAGTCCAACTGGGCAGCCCATCCTTGACCACACTGCCTGCTTCACTTCATTCTCGTCTAGTGACCAGAATATTCTTCTAGAATATTGAGTTGTTTCTCCTCAATTTCTGGAGCCCTGGGGGCAAGACAAGAGACATGAGTTAACTTTTCCATCTTCCCATCATTTCTCAACCACTGAGTCACAGGGAGGTTTATCTTCCATAACTTAACCCCCACCTCACAGTGGTAGCTGGTTTTTTTTTTTTTTCCAACTTTTTATTCTTGATCCAAGAGAATTATTCATCCTTATACATTATCTGTTGGGCTTCCCAGGTGGCACTAGTGGTAAAGAATCCACCTGCCAAAGCAGGACACTTACTCTAGTATTCTTGCATAAAGAATGCCATGGACAAAGGCGCCTGGCAGGCTACAGTCCATAGGGTCAAAAACACTCAGACACGATTGAACTGACTTAGCATGTTACCTGTGCCTTCCTGCCACAGTGTCAGACTTGGCCACATGCCTTTCTCTGGCCAATGGGATGTAAGCAGATATTAAAAACCCAGGTCCAAGCAGAACCTATAAGTGCAATTCCAGGGCTTAACTCCTTCTTTTGCCTTTCTGTTCTCTGCAGTGAAAGCAGTGTGACCCAGGAGGGGGCTTCTCTAGCCTGGGTCTTGGAAAACAAGAAACAGAGCAGAGTCATGGCTGACCACAGACTTGTGAGAGAGGAATAAAAACCTATTTATTTGGAGGTTGATACCGTAGCTAAGTCAGGTACACAGAATATTCGACAGCAAGAGCTTGGTGCCTGCACAACACACAAAGAGAAAGCGAAAAGGAGGCGGCAAGGTTGTGTGGTCACACATACTGGCTCTCAGCCAAGATGTCCCAAGCTCAAGGCCTAACTAGTGACATTAGATGATTTCTGACTCCGATGTCCTTACTTACTTGACTGGAATATCCACTGTTGCATTCACGATGTTTTATAAAGATTAAACAAGGTCATGCACTAGAGGTGTTTTTCACTGTGACTGGCAGAGAACACGTACTAAACAACTGATGAATAGAGATATACACACCTAGAAAGACCATAAGTCTATAAAGATCTATATCTCTATGTAGTTATATCAAATGTAACTTAAAATGATTGGAAATCAAGTGGTCAGTGAACCTCCTTAACAAATTTCCAAATAGTTTTAAATTAATTCATAGTGTTGGCCTTCCTGTTTGTTCCCTACACTGAATTTGATCACCCCAAGTTTATAAAGATATGTAAACCTTGTTTTGTCCACATCCCACTCTGCTGTTTTCACAAAGACCATCTTTCCCTAATAGTTACAGTCTGCTCTTGCCACACTGGTTGCATGGATCAGAGGCCCTTTGACTTCCATCAGCCTGGACCAAAATAGTCATTACAATAGATTTTGCACTTTCCCTCTTTAATGGACTCACCTTTTAGGATCTGGATAATAGTTTAGAAGCCAAATCAAGATCTGAAAATTCTTTTAGGTGTATAAGAAAGTGAGACTGATAGTATTCCTGTTTTTCATCACTGAAGTTCTCTCTCTTGTCCTGTCTAGTCTATCCACTGGAACTTTGCACTATCAACCTTTCCCAGTCTTCACTAACCTCCATATTAAGGAGAGTCTTTGTGTGGATTATTTCTTATATGCTTACAAAGACAGGCGAGGTAAAGGTTTATGCTAAAGCTAGAATTGTTGACATTTTTATGGATGCCAACCATAAGTCATAACTCACTCATGATTGTCAAGAGCAAACCTAGTTCCATGGGTGAGTTTGACCAAGTTTCAGACATAAAAGATCTACCAAGAGACAACACCTGGACTAGTCTGAGGACTTAAAGACATTACTCTTACAATGTCTTCCTCAGGAACTTAGGTCAGGACTATATGACCTGCCATGAGAATTACTCTATCAAAATACTGTATTAAAAAGCATCCTTATGAGATGGTTAGAGAGAAACACCCTCACACTTGAAGACTATTAGCTTAATAACTGGATTAGCTCCTTGCCCTCTTACAAAGAATTTCAGGGTCTTGAGGGAATGAGATATTGGATGATTAAATTTGGACCAAGCAAGGCATTACTAAAGGAACAAGTAAGAGGAAGGCGATTGCTCTGATAGCTTGAGAATGAGTCAGTTAAGGGGGCACAAATCATCTAAGAGGACATGGCTCCCAAATGGTCCCTGTCTGGACAGGCACCCAGATTTTTACCTTTCTCCCTCACTCCCTAGAAAGCCTTAAATCAAGAATATCTATGGATGCCAACAAAGACAGCAGTCCCTCCACAGAGTCTTCCCCTGAGTTAATTAAATGGATAGAACCCACAAGTCAGTGAGACTCAGCCTTGAGTGGAGAGGATCAAGTTTCTCACTAGATACTGCAAGAAAGTAGGGATGAGCACATGGTTTGTGATCCTCTCCAAATTTTACAAGCTAAGCTCCTTTGCACCACCCTGTACTGACAGGTTGGGCCTTCTCATCCTTTGTGATGGCTGCACAAGAAAGAAAGGGAGCCATACTATGCCTCTTCAAAGACACTTAGTGCTGGTTTGATGTGCTTGTTAACAGGCTCAAGCTAACTCAGTAGGAGACATAGTAGGTAAGTAGCTACTGGCAAGGATGTCAGAGGCAGGAGGGCCTAGGAAGCCCACTTGGGGTTCTCTCCTCCTTCCTGGGCCCCTCTTACTATAGAGCAGCTGACCTTTGCACACGCCAGATGAGCTTGGCCCACAGGATTTCCCTCTGCCTAAGAATGCGGAGTGTGCCCTCTGTAGGGGTGTCGTTAGAAAGACTGCTGCTTCACTGTGGCAACTGAAGTCCAAATTTTTTGAGAGTAATTGGGCCGGGGCTGTTAACGGGGACAGCCACTTCCTTCTAGCGAGAAAGAACACCTGCCATGCGTGTTACACGCGGCGTACTCAGCAGGAAGCTGCCCATCAAGAGATGCAGAGCCTGGGCGGAAGGAGGAGCACGATGCTGAGTCTGAGTGGTGAATGGACGAGGCTCCCTGCAAAGGCAGGGTTGGCTGGCCCCAGTTCCTAACTGAGACACTCTCTTACCTCCAAACGGTTGGGTTTTGCTTGTAGTGCTATTTCTGGTCCCAAACGCACAGAATGTTTATGACACTGTTTCCTAAATTATACCCCATATAACACTTGTGTTTGGAGAAGCACAAACGAATCTGCTGTGAGAAAGAGTTCTGTTTTTCAGCTTTTCTTGGGAAACCCTGCTTTGTGCGGGCTCCTTCTGGCAATTCTCAGGGTTCATCATCCCATTCAAGAGAGCCTGAAAGGTCCTGGATTGCAGAAGCATGACAAATTCAATCATTCTTTCTCACTGCAATGTATATTTGCATGATAAATGTCCCATGGATTACTAGTTGAGAAAGTCTGGCTGACATAAGTAAACACACAAAAATAGAGACAATTGGATTTCCATAGCAAATTTGGCAAAGATCTCTGCTCCTGTCATGGCACTGGTTCACCTTCTATGAGATGTGGCTATACTGTACAGGGGTCACAGGAATAGATGTGAGACTACACTGTGCGGGTTTGAATACTGTCTCCACATCCATTAGCTTTGTTACCCTGAACCAATTCCCAAACCTCTTTGTGGCTAGTTTTCTCCAGTAAGGAACAGAGATAGTTGCAGTATCTTCTCCAGAGGATTCTGGACAGACTCAGTCAGGCAGTCAGTTAGCATCCGTACGGAGTTGAGATAGTGCTTGGAACCCAGGAAGCAAGAGGTCACTGTTTACCATCATTCTGTCCCACCATCACCAAAATCATCTCACCATCTCCCACTTGTTCTCTCAGATTCTGAAAGTTGTTCTGACTCTCCCTTCTTCATCCACCTCCACCCAAGCTGCACTATCCTGATCAATTCCCTAGGGCATTTAGGGTCAAGGTAACCATTAAGAATTGATGCTTCCAATCTGTGGTATTGGAAAAGACTCTTGAAAGTCCCTTGGACAGCAAGGAGATCAAACCAGTCAATCCTAAAGGAAATCAATCCTAAATATTCACTGGAAAGACAGATGGCTGAAGCTCCGATACTCTGGCCACCTGATGTGAAGAACTGACTCCTGGAAAAAGACCCTGAGGCTGGGAAAAATTGAGGACAGGGGGAGAAGGGGGCAACAGAGGATGAGATGGTTGGATGGCGTCACTGACTCAATGGACATGTGTTTGAGCAAACTCCAGGAGACAGTGAAGGGCAGGGAATCTTGGGGTGCTACAGTCCATGGGGTCGCAAGGAGTCGGACATTACTTCACAACTAAACAACCACAAAGAACCATTAAGTAGGAAAATAAACAAACACAACACAACAACAACAACAAAAGCATGCCAATCCAAAGAAACAGAGAAGAAAACCACTGTTCGGTGTAGCTTGGGACCGACCATGAGGAGCACACACAGCCCCACTCATATACTGCCTTCCACAGCACTTGCTCTAACCTGTGATCACACTGTTCATCTCCCTGGATGTTTCCTGTGTTCCTTAGGAGCACGGCCTGAGTTCCCTCTAAACATTTAGTTCCCTCTAAACATTTAGTTCCCTCTGTAAGGGCTTAAATACTTCCCAATGCCTTGCTCTCCGCCTGCTCCACTAGAAATCACCCATTTCAAGTTCAAGCCCACTATATGACTCCCTTTCCATTCCCTGAGCAGGAGGCCCAGGCTCCCATATACCTGCTCCTCCCTACCTTCTGGCAAGACCTTCAGCCTCTGCCCCACGATCTCTCTCTCCTAGCACCAAACACCAGCCAGAGAAGAGCTGCTGAGCTTTGCATTTCCTTAGCAGGATTCAGAGGATCACAGATATTAGAGATGAAGGAGGAAAAAAATCCATCAGGACATCTCAGCCTCTCCTTGTACAAAATGGTTCCAGCCTGAACATTTTCTAAATATTTGTCCAGCCTGGTATTAAAGGCTTGAAGTGACAGGGCCCTTTGGGAGAGAAAGTTGGCACCAAACCTCACTCTTTGAAATGATTTCTCTGACTGACTTTTCAGTCTCCCATCTCACCACTGAATCTCCCCTCTCACTTCTAGTTAAAGGCCTTCTCAGGACATGGGCTGTGATGAGTGGTGACTAGAGAAAGGCCACAGGAGGGGTCCGAGGAGGACAGAGCCGTCACTCTGTGGGCTGTGTGCCCTCTGGCGCTGGGAAATTAAAAGGATGGGCGAGGTGAAATCCTGACCTCTTCAACTTCTATCCCAAAGAAAAGACACACTCGCAGGCTTACAGATCTCCTCTTTTCCATTCAGAGAGACAAAATGAAATCTTGTCATTATAGGCATACCTCGGAGATAGAGTGGGCACAGGAAAGCAAATTGAGTCACATGAGTTTTTGGCTTTGTAGTGCATGCGAATATTGCGTTAACACTGTACTATAGTCACCTAAGCATGCAATAGCATTATGTATAAAGAAACAATGTACATTCCTCAATTTTTTAAAATGCTTTATTGCTAAAAAATGCTAATCAGTGTATGAACCTTCAGCCAGTCATCATCTTTCTGCTGGTGGCGGGTCTCGCTTCAATATGTTGATGAGCACTGACTGATCAGGGTGGAGTGGTTGCTCCAAGTTAGGGTGGCTATCTCGATTTCTTAAAAGTGAAAAAAGTGAAGTCGCTTAGTTGGGTCCGACTCTTTGCAACCCCATGGACTGTAGCCTGCCACATCCTCCATCCTCTGTCCACGGGATTTTCCAGACAAGAACACTGGATTGAGTTGCCATTTTCTTCTCCAGGGGATCTTCCCAACCCAGGGATCAAACCCTGGTCTCCCCACATTGTAGGCAGATGCTTTTATTGTCTGAGCCACCAGGGAAGTCCCAGCAAAAGAAGACAATGAAATCTGCTGCATTGATAGACTTTTTCCCTGCAGCATATGATGCTGTGTGGTAGTATTTTTATGAGCACGTCTTTCAAAACTGGAGTCAATCCTCTCAAATCTGCCCCTGGTTTATCAACTAAGCTGATGTAATATGCTAAATCCTGTGTTGTCATCTCAACTATATTCACAGTATCTTTACCAGGAGTAGATTCCATCTCAAGAAACTACTTTCTTTGCTCATCGACACAAAGTATGTACTCATTTGTCATACTTTTATCATAAGACTGCAGTAGTTCAGTCACATCTTCAGGCTCCACTCCTAGTTCTCTTGCTATTTCTATCACATCTGTGGTTACTTCCCCCATCCAAGGTTTGAACCCCTCAAAGTCATCTGCGAAGCCTGGAATCAACTTCTGGCAAATTCCTGTTAATATTGGCATTTTAATCTCTTCCCATTAATCATGAATGTTCTCCATGGAACCTAGAATGCCAAATCCTTTCCAGTAAGTTTTCAGATGAATGCCCAGACCTATTAGAGGAATCACTATATATGGCAGCCTTATGGAGTGCCTTGGGTTGGTCAAAAAGTTTGTTTGGGCTCTGCCACCTGGAATGAACTTTTTAGCCCACCCAGTATTTCTTAAATACCATGACTTTAAAATTGAAGTTACTCCTGGATCCACAGGCCACAGAATGGATGCTGTGTTAGCTGGGACAAAGACAACTTGAGTCTCATTATACATCTCCACAGGAGCTCTTGGATGATCAAGTGCTTTGTCAATGATTAGCAAGATTTTGAAAGGAATATATATATATTTTTTCCTGAGTGGTAAGTCTAAGAGTGGGTTTAAAATATTCAGTAAACCATGTTATAAACACCATAAATGTAAATGGATGTGTTGTCATCCCAGCTTTGTTGTTCCATTTATGGAACATGGACAGAGTAGATTTAGCATGATCCTTAAGGGTCCTAGGATTTCAAAATGGTAAATGAATTCAACTTAAGGTCACCAGCTACATCAGCTGTTAACAAGAGTCAGCCTGTTTTTGAAATTTGAAGTCAGACATCAATTTCTCTCTAGCTCCGAAAGTCCTAGACGGCATCTTCTTCCAATATATGGCTGTTTTGTCTACATTGCAAAGCTGGGGTTTAATGGAGCCACCTTCATGAATCATCCTAGCCAGATTTTCTGGATAACTTGCTGCAGCTTCTACATCAGCACCTGCTGCCTCACCTTACATTTCTATGTTTTGGAGACTGTTTCTTTCCTTAAACTTCATGAATCAACCTTTGTTTACTTCAAACTTTGCTTCTGTTGCTTCCTCACCTCTCTCAGGCTTCACAGAAATGAAGAGTTTGGGCCTGGTTCTGGGTTGACAAAGGGAATGGTGTGGCTGGTTTGATCTTCTGTCCAGACCACTCACACTTTCTCCATATCAGCAGTGAGGCTGTTTCACTCTCATCATTCATGTGTTCACTGGAGAAGCACTTTAAATTTCCTCACAAACTTTTCCTTTGCATTCACAACTTGGCTGTTTGGCTCAAGAGGGAGGCCAAGCTTTTTGGCCTGTCTCAGCTTTCGACATGCCTTCTCACTCAGCTTAATCATTTCAAGTTTTTGCTCTAAAGTGAGATGTGTGACGGTTCCTTCCAGCCGACACTTAGAGGCCAATTTGTTGTTCTTGTTGGTGTTTAGAGGCTACGTTGTATCCAACTCTTTAATGACCCCCATGGATGGGGGCAAGCCAGGCTCCCCCCATGTGATTCTCCAGGCAAGAATTCTGGAGTGGGCTGCCATTTCCTCCTCCAGGGGATCTCCCTGACCCAGGGATCGAACCTGCATTAGCAGGCAGGTTCTTTATCACTGAGCCACCAGGAAATCTCACAGAGGCCACTTTAGGGTTACTAATTGTTCTACTTTCAATACTGTTGTGTCTCAGGGAATAGGGAGACCCTAGGAGAGGCACAGAGACAGGGAACTACAGGTCAGCAGAGCGGTCAGAACACACACAACATTTATAGATTAAGTTCTCTTTGTTATATGGGTGCAGTTCACAGTGCCCCAAAATAATTATGATGGTAACATCCAAAGATCACTGATCACAGATCACCATAACAAATATAATAATGATGAAAATAATTGAAGTGCTAGACAATTACCAAATGTGACACAGAGACACTAAGTGAGCAAATCCTGTTGGAAAATTGGCCAGTGCAAAGTTGCCACAAACCTTCAATGTATAAAAGTGCAGTATCTGGGAAGTGCAGTAAAATGACATATGTCTATATACGACAATGAGAAAGTCTTAAATTCATGTCTCTACTGAGATTATCAACTTATATACCTAAAGGAGCCCCTGAAGTCTGGCAAACAGCCAGAACATGGAAGCAACCAGATGTCCATTGGTTGACAGATGAATGGATCAAGAAAATGTGGCACATATATAGAATGGAATACTACTCAGCCATAAAAAAGAATGAATTTGAGTCAGTTCTATTGAGGTGGATGAGCCTAGAACCTGTTATACTAACTTTCTGAAATCAGAAAGAGAAAAACAAATATAGTATATTAACATATATATATATCTATATATATATGGAAGCTAGAAAATGGTATTGATGAACCTACTTGCAAGGAAGGAATGAGATGCAGACATAGAAAATGAACTTGTGGACACAGTGGGGGAGGGAGAGAGTGGGGTGAGTGGAGAAAGTAGCACCAACATATATACTCTATTGGGGTCTAAGATGAATGACTAGTGAGAAGTCACTGTGGAGCCCAGGGAGCCCAGCCTGGTGATGACCTGGAAGGATGGGTTAGGGGGAGGGGAGGGAGGCTCAGGAAGGAGGAGATGTAGGTACTGATTTGTGTTATCATACACCAAAAGCCAACACAACATTGTAAAAATTAAAAAAAAAAAAAGATGGGCAAAACTCCACTTTCAGCAGATTGCCATTTCCCAGGAAAGCATATCCTGTGTTGCCAGAAATTCAGATTTCAATATGAAATGTTCTAATAATGAATATTCAGGGTTGATGCCTAATAAACATCTTACACCTCAGACTCCCTCTCACCACTGCCTCTGCAGAACCCAACCTACCACACACATGTGCACAGATATGCACGCCCAGTCGTAAAGCCCAAAGAAGCCTTTAAGACTGAGTCTTTTTAATAAATAGGAAGCAGTCAAGGTTGGTCATGAGGAAGACCAGTTTTGCATGGAAATCCATTGGTTTTATAGTCAGACGCATCTACAGAGTCGGGAAGGAATATCATTCTACTTTAATCTCTCTGTATTTACAAAGAGATGTCAAGAAGATAAAAAGAACACAGCTCTCCTGCAGGTTTCTGGATCTTTGAGTACTTTCAGTAATATTTTTGTCTTCTAAAATAATGTTGGTGCTTTGGGAAATTATTTTCAATAATACAGACGACTCCTTTGTGTTAACACTCAATAATTTCCTCTCTGAAATCCCCAAAGTATTCATGGTTAAGGGAATATTATGGGAAGGAAGTAATGCAATGCAAAGATTATTCTATGCCAAAGTGTTCCAGCTTTATTATTATGCAATGAACATGCCATACAACCTGTTGCTGTTCAGATCGGCTAAAAGACCTCTGCAAATGTGGTACCATATAAATACCATTGAAGAGCTCTACCAGAAAAGTAGTATTTCAAAAACAATTTCTCACATTCCCAAGAACAATAAAATTCTGCAGGACAAAGATACCATGTCAGAGTCTGTGTGTCTCATCCTTCACCCTGAGCACACAGCTGCATCTGTCATTCTCTGCTGCCTTTATATTCTGTTTTGCTCAAATATCACCTAATCTTCAATGGAAGACATTCTGTTATCACACAAATCCTATGTAGGACAGTGCTCTCATATAGGAAGTTCAGGTTCACATCCCTTTGGAGGCCATTTAAGCTAATACATATAGTTGGTTGTTTAATAAGATTTTCCCTTTGTAAAATGCATGTGAAAAAGATGAAATGACAATGCATGCAACATGGGCTGTGTCTAAGCTACAATCAAATTGAGGCAAAAATATCAAGATGAATAAGAGTGGTATCTGAAAACTATCCTCAGCCTCCAACTAATAAGTATGTGAGACGTGGAAGAGACCTGGCTTCTGGGAATCTCTTCCTCAAATCTTTTCCAACAGATGCACCTGAGGGGCTGTGGGGAAAGGATGAACAGGAGGGCCCAGTTTACTAGGAAGGAACGACTTGTGTTCCAATAAGACCAAAATATCTAAAACTGTCTGGTTCTCTAAAAGGAAGATTATTGTTCTTTAGTCGCTAAGTCATGTCTGACTCTTTGCGACCCCATGAAGTGTAGCCCACCAGGCTTCTCTGTCCATTGAATTCTCCAGGCAAGAATACTGGAGTGGGTAGCCATTCCCTTCTTGAGGGGATCTTCCTGACCCAGGGATTGAATCTGGGTCTCCTGAATTGGCAATTGGATTCTTTACTGCTGAGGCCCCTGGGAAGCCAAAAGAAAGATTAGCATTGTCTTCAGAAATAAAAGTGAATTATTCTGAAAGGATTCTATGCAATCATATGAGTAGCTAAAAGACTGAGGTATATATTAATTCTGCAGTAAAGGAAAAGTCTCATTCAATTTTGGACAGAGTCCAACAATATTATAGGAAAATATACTAAGTACACAAAGGCTACTTTTGGCTTTAGTTCCTTACAATAAATATACACACACAACTGTATATATGCACAACCTCAAAGATAAGCCATGCTGGGTTTTGTTTCACATAGTTTTCATTAGGTATGTGTTTTACAATGTCTTTTGAAATGATTTTCTAGGACCAAAGGCTAACATGAAATTTCCTGCATGCTGGCAGCTAATTCAATAAAAATTAGAGAGGTGAAGCTCTGTTCCCTGGAAGGGGAAGGTCTTAACACAAAACATTCATTATTTCCATGTAAATTGCAAGAGAAAAGATGCTGGATTTAGCACTGAAGCAGGAGGAAACTGTCACTTTTCATTATCTGTAGAAAAATGTTTGAATTTGCAATATTCCCTGGCAGATTTCGATTCAGCAACTCTACCTCTTTATCAGCGTCTAGTTTAATCCATTAATTTGCAACTTCACAGGTACTATGTTGGGCCAATGACTCTGGGTACTTCTCTTTGAAGGAATGGCACCCTATGTTCCTTTTCTGGCACTGTCTCATTAAAATGAAACTCTGACTTGGAGTAACCCTGGAAGACCTAAGCCCTCCAATGGCAGGGGGGAAGCAATATGTCTCTCCTCTTAGATTATGCAGCAGAAGTGAAGCCTGGTACAATCACACAAGGCAGAGAGGCTAGAGGCCAAACTATTAAAGTTAACGAGCTGAGGCAAGCTCAGGCTCTAACCAGAGAGGTGAGGGGCAGAAAAGATGGCCACCACTAAGGAACTTTCTTTAAAATATCAATTAGAACCGTGTCACCTCTCTACTCAGCTTCTATACTCAGCACTTGACACCAGACATATGGGGCGATGACTAAGGATTCATGCAAGGCTGAGAAAAGGCACCTTGGAGGTGTGACCTGCCCCAAGCAAGAGCCTTCCTGCATTCTTATGTGTGGCAGTGAGACAACAGGGCAAGGGGAAGTGGAGGTGGCCGTTACGGCATTTCGGGCACCTGATTTTATGTACTAATCGGCTCTGACCCAACTACAGTTCTTCTTGAGAATAACCAGATGGTGGCTGAAGGTATTCTCTAACCATCTTTCACTCTTTTTCCTACACAAGAGTTGGTCAACCGAAGACCAGCTAATGGAGCCAGGTCCAGCTGATGTGTCTTCTCACGTGTGACATCTAAAGGCGATGGTGGTTATAGAAGTGGTGGCAATCCTCATGGCTCAAAAACTAGCATAGCTAATTAATTATTAAATCTGAACTGCCATAGCTCATTAACTATTAGGTAAATATAACTTACAATGTAAGATTTAATTATGAATCAAAGATTAGAAGTAGCAATTTTGGGGGCATTTCTTATGCCAGTCCCTGTATTAACTATTTTGCATACGTTATTACAACCTTAATCCTTACTTTTCCAGGGGATCCTTCTGACCCAGGGATCAAACCCATATCTTCTGTGTCTCCTGCACTGGCAGGTGAGTTCTTTACCTCTGAGCCCCCGAGGAAGCCCGTGTTCTCAACAGACAACATGTTGCCCAAAGCAGCACAGAGTGTCACCATCCAAAGTTATCTGTCTCACCAGGATTTACCTTGACCTCTAGTGAGTCCATAGTCCTTGTCAAGCTAGTTTCTTCATGGAAGTACAATGTTTAAACTGCAAGTTTAAAGCTTCTGCAAGCTTCTGACAATACAAAGATCAGGCATTACTTTGGAGTTCTTTTTTAAACAAAGAAGTAGGAATATTCCAATTAAGAGAGGAAGAGTAGTCACACATACCTGTAGAACTGATTCTAATTTACACCTTAATCTTGTTTCAATACACACTGCATGAATCTCAGGTTAGACAGAGACAACAGTCACCCAGTAGGGGGATCTTAGTCCAAGTGTTTTAATTAAAAAAAAAAAGCAAACTATCATGCTGAAGAGCTTCTGCAAATCTTATATGAATAACAGTGTACTATGGCATCCTGGTCTCTAGTATATGGCCTCCCAAGCAGCCATCTTCCATCTCCTCAGGCAAACTAGGAATAGACCTTCCATGTAAACTTTTTCTCATTTTTTAAACCTTAAATGACACGGTTTTTCCTGGAGGAGAGAGTAGAGCAAGGGGATGAACCACCAAACTGTACACCATTAGTACAGTGGCTAGCATTTATAGCATACTTACTAGTACCAAGAGATATTTTATATTTTTTGCATGAATACTCTTTTTTTAAAGGAGGCCCACAGGATATTACCATCTTCATTCTATAGCTTAGGAATCTGACACTCAACGAATGCACATATCTCACATTAGTCACTATATGCTTCAGAGGAAAGATGTGAAACCAAGTTTAGAGAATTTCATAGCCTGTTGATTTCATCTCTGCAGTAGGGTATACTTAAAATACACCATCATATAACAAAGTGAAATTGTTGGTCCATCAAATATCTTCTACTTAAAAAATAGCAAGCTCAAAGCTTAGTCTAAATTGACAGAACTTTAACTATTATCATGAGGGAACAGGGTTTTAAATGGGGAACAGGGATTTATAGTTTCCAGATTGAGAATAGTTTCCATGAAGATACTTTTATTTTCATCATGCTGTATTATGTGAGCATGGGTAAAAGAGAGAAACAAAGAAACCTTTTCCTCTTATGCTATGTTGGAACTTTCCAGACACAATTAACTCAGCCACTTAATTTCCATAAGTATAAAAATAAAACTATACTTATTTAGACTATAGAGTTCCTAACTGTCATGAAGATTTTGGAGCTGAAAAGCATGGGAGACATTTCTTCCCATAGGAGGCATGCCCTCATTTCTTTCCTGCAGTTCCACAGTCCCGCCACAATTCAAATCTCACCAATAGATAAAGTCGTCAGGAGCTACTTAGTCCCTGTATAAAGGAAAGCCAAAGAAAAGACTTAAAAAAACCCCTCTCCTCCCCCCGAACCAAACCAACAACAACAAATCGTTGGAACCACCGAGTAGTTTGAGGACATGAAAACTGTGCAGTAAATTAATTAGCTTTACATTGATTGGTATCAAAAGTCATTATCCTGCACTGCAAGGGAATTCCAAGAAGCCTGAATGTGGGAAAGAAAAGTCTGAGAAAGAAATCAATCTGTGCTCTTCAGCACTGATGCTTTAAAGGGTCCCCACAGTATAACTTGCCCAGAGGCATTCCAGGGGGAAGAACCTGTGGATTTATATCTGCTACACGTGTCACTGAACACAAATACAGCTGATAAATAATTGAAGCTCGGTCGAGAAAACTCCTCCAGTGTGCTCACATTGCATGGGCTGAAGAATAGGGAGCGGAAGGCAAAGAGGTCAGATTGCCCATGTGAATTTCCACTTGGCAGCCCACTCATCAATTAGATCATTGCCTCACACAAGCATCAGCTCATCGTCTTAGGGAATCCAGCCTCGGGCATCATAAATTCAGCCAGTGAAGTTTCCTTCTCTTCCACATGACAGAACTCTTTCCCTGAGTCCAAGCCCAGTTCAGGACATAATTCATAATCATCACAACTATCTTGTGACTTCTACAGATAAAGAAACTAACACCCGGGGACAAAGGGCTGTGTATCACATGGCACAAAGCTAGTAAGATGGAGGGCAAGGATGTGAACCCAGGTTTCAGGAAACTCTAGAGCCTGTATCATTGCCATACCAGCCCCCCTCCCTGAATAACATTTATTATCAAGTGAGCAAGGCAGCGGCCAGACTGCTCAGGAGCCTTCAGAATTAATATGAAGAAGACTAAGAAGCTCATGGGTCCAGGTCTCTCATGCAGTGGCACTTCCCTGGAAGGGGCAGGTGGTCTCTGCTGGAATCTCTCCACTGACAAGGAGCTCTCTACCTCATGGAACTTGGTTACTCAGAAGACATAAACTTGTTCTTCCATAAATCTGATATCCAGTGATCTCAGTCATCACTTCTAAGCAGCTTGATCCAGTTCAGCTTAGCATTACAGAAAGATCACCTTACTTTGGAATATGCCATTTTCCTAGCTGTATGATATATGAATGTTATCTAAGCCTTCCAGTACTTAGTCTCCCTCTCTGAAAAGTGGTGTTTTCATATCTATTTAATTAGGTGACAGTTAATGAGGTAAATAATACAAAGCCCTGAGTTCAGTGTCCGGAAGCAACAATAAGCGATAATGAGTCATAGGTACTATTTATCAAATGCTCAGTTACTTAGCTCAGCATTTTTTTTAAACCCCTTTTAATGCTCACAGTCACCAGAAAGGTAGACAGTATTATCCCCACTTAAGGAATGAAGCGACTGAGTCAAGAAGAATTTCAACAACTCGCCCAATGTCACACAAATTGCAACAAGCCATGCAACAAGCACATACAGTGTGAAACTGCACCGTGAACACGTCCAATTGGAGGCAATGGCTGCTCCTAAGACACAGCTCTTCCTCTGAGAGGCACTCCAATTCCTTCCATGAGCACGGGATATGTTCAACATTTTTAGGAAAGGTAGTCTTCAAGTTGGGGTTTGATTTGTGACATGTGAGATTGAATTGTAACATTTCTACTAGAAAGGCTACAGAGGGCAGGAGTGAGTGATGCATTGTCATGTGTCCATCCCTGCCTGCATGGGGAACCTCGGACATTCATGAGATCAGACATGTTGTGGTAGCTCCCTCCATTTCTGCCACAAATTCTAGGTCAGATCCCCCACCCCGCCACATACTGGCCACTTGCTTTCCCACCTGGGACTCTTCTCAGATTCCTGAGCTATAAAGATTTATGATAACTTCCCTTAGGCAGGGCTTATGACTTTGTTCCATTAAGGTTACCAAGAACGTTGCCAAGAATACATTTCATATTTTCCTAGGAAAAGATTATTTAGATAAACAAGCAATCTAGGAAAATGAATGAGAGTTCTCAATTGAAGGAAAAGATGAATGGCTGGAAACCTATGAGGCTTGGGGACTCAGCTGGCTTGAAAAATTAGCAGAGGAAATACAGTGTTCCACTCTATTCTTCCCCCAGAGAAATTTGCCCATCGATTAGACACAGTGAACTAACAAAGATTCAAGAATCAATTTGCTCTGTGAGTGTGGAAAACATGACCCCTGTTAAAGATTACACAGTGACACAATTTATTACTATGCTCTGCAAGGTGCTTTCTTTGTAGCTTAAGAGGCTTTATGTGTGCTTTTGCAGTACTGGTTCCTTGGAAGGGAAAACAACAAGAATGAGTGAGTTTCTCACCATTTAATGTCCAAAGTGATACTGGAAACTGTGAATGCTAACATGTTTTCAAAGAGCTTTGATAGAGAAAGCAATATGGTGAATGACAGTATCACACAAGCCTGAAACAGAAAGACCTTGAGCTAAACCTCTGGGCCCCACCTGCTAGTCCCCTGACACCACCACCCAAACCATCCAGCTCTCTTCATTTTCTCTAGGGTAAGAGCTTTACGCCGAGTTGGCTCAGCGAATATTCTCAAATGAGCTCTGTTTTCAGCTACACTGAAACACAGCCTTGGAGAGAAGTAGGTAATGCCGAGAGAGTCAAGGAAAGTAAGTAGATAGAGAGGAAAGATTTGTTCATTAAGCACAAATGCATACGTGTTGTGGAAAACACTGTGGAGATTCTCAAACCCATCCATCAGTGAAAAGGTGTAGTAATCTTCCCTTCCCTTCATTTCCCACCTTCCTGTCCCTTTCCATCCTGGAGAGAGAGAAGTGCATCTTAGGAGGTGGGTGGGGAGAGGGAGGAGTATTTGGTGAGAGTGGCAGCATGGGTAGCTGAAGTGGCAGCGTAAGGAGGGGATATTGCACAGAGTGGGGCAGTGGTGTGTGCTCTGTCTGAGGAAGCAGAGTAGAGAGGATGAGAGCGGAGGGAAGAATGACAGAATATTTAGGAGAGTCCTTATACTGAACAAATGAGTATATATGTTGAGGAGAATGAGAGCCAGGTTTCTCACTGTCTGAGAAGGAATTTGAAAACAAGGAAATGGGAAAGGAGATTTGATTTGGTATAAAAGCAGGACAAGAAGTACATGCAAACATATGCATATTCATACACATACATAAATAATCACACATGTATGGATAAATATATATGCATATATTTTCTAGCTCTGCACTATAGCAATGGCATCCCAGGAACCATAAGCACACTAGGCACTGAGATTCTAGTCTCTAAAACCCTCTTGCACTAAAAGGAACCAAGGCTGCTTAGAGAAATGAGTGTTACAAGACTGGACGGGGAAAGTATAAGATAATACAGGAACTTCTCATTTGGTACCAGAAAGTAAAGACATGCTTAAGAAATGATGAGAAAACCTGGCAGGCGCCAACTACACTTGATGATCAGCTGAGAGGATTGGTAATCGCAGTCTGTCTTCCAATGCCGTACAGTGAGAAAAGCTCAGCATCATTGCTGCACAATTCCTGCTAGGAATTTATGCAAGAATACATGACTTGAGTCTCCTCATGAAGAAATTTTGAAAGATCCAAGTAGAGGATCATCCTACAGGGAAATGTGAGACAAGGAAAGACTGAGAGATGGTTCAAGATCGAAGGGAACAGATGAACAATAACTCAGTGCAACACATGTTCCTGGATAGGATCCTAGACCAACAGAGAAAAGGAGTCATTGTTGAGACTGTTGCCAACATCTTAATGGGGTCTGTGGATTGGATTGTAGGGCTCTCTCAGTGATATCCCAACCGGGATGGTTTTTACAGTAGAAATGAGAAGACAGTCCTTGTTTGGGCAAGACAAACACTGACAACTAGCGGAAACAGGGCAACATATCAGAAAAAAAAATCTGTATCTATGTGAAAAAACAGGAAGAAAATAAATGAATTATCAGGTCAGAAGTTAAATAATCTGGGTGAAAGAGATGTGATAGTTCTTGTAGTTCTTCTATAGGCTTTATACAGTTTCAAAATAAAAATAACTAGTAAAAGTGCTGAGCTCTTAAAAGAAGAAAACAATATATGCTTCAGGGGGAAATTACATTATATATGGCTAGAATCCCTTCTGTGCTTTCTCAGAAGTACAGCTCCTAAAGAAGACTCTTTGTTGGAAATAACTGATACGCTAATGAGAATATTTAAAGATGAGCCAGATGACTTAAGAAAAGGAAAGGATCAGTATAAGGAAAGGAGAGGAGAATGGTTGTGTGCATGCATAAGAAAAAAAATTGATAGCTAGATACCGATAGACAGAGATACACACAGACACACACACACCACTGCTGTAGAGAATGGAACTTCTAGGAAAAGAAGATGGTTACATTAAAGTTGAATGCATTGAGTTCAGTTCAGTTGAGTCACTCAGTCATGTCTGACTTTGTGACCCCATGGACTATAGCACACCGGGCCTCCCTGTCCATCACCAATTCCTGGAGTTTGCTCTAACTCATGTCCATTGAGTTGATGATGCCATCCAACCATCTCATCCTCTGTCATCCCCTTCTCCTTCCATCTTCAATCTTTCCCAGCATCAGGGTCTTTTCCAATGAGTCAGTTCTTCACATCAGGTGGCCAAAGTATTGAAGTTTCACCTTCAACATCAGTCCTTCCAATGACTATTCAGGACTTATCTCCTTTAGGCTGGGCTGGTTGGATCTCCTTGCAGACCAAGGGACTCTCAAGAGTCTTCTCCAACACCACAGTTCAAAAGCAGCAATTCTTGAATTCATTAGGGGTGTATAATATAGTCCTTCCATCATTCCAAGACACCATCAATAACAACCACATGATTCATCAATACCATTTGGACAAATATAAATTTACAACTTTGTTTGCTGGTTTGGTTGAATGACTAGTATGAGGCTGACTGGAGGGCAGGTGTTGAGTATGCACAGGGCAGCCCAGAGTGCATAAGTACATTTGAGTTTCATATAAAGAGGGAGATAAAATATAGTCATAAATGCCCTAGTACAAGATAGGAAAGACTAAGACCACGCTGCCAGAGATGGGCAGAGACAGTGTGAGAGGACTTCAAAGGATGGAATAAAAGGGAACATTCCAGTTCCTTGAGCTCCCGACCTGAACTAGGGCTTTTATATCTGCTGTCACATTTACTCCTCATAATATTCTTAGGGGATGGAAATTAGATACAGAAAATTGGAAGACATGGAGTTTCAGTAACAGACCAAGCTCCCCCAGCTTGTAATGGCAGGGCCGAGATATGACTCCCATGTCCATAGGACCACAAAAATCAGTTTTATTCCATCCCTGGAGGCTGCTTTCTGCCTGGGCTTGGAGAAGGTTGATAAGGGAGGGAAGGCTTCATGGAGAAGGAGGCACTGAATAGAAACATAAAGTAGCCTTTTACTCGCTGGTGCGATGAGAAGAATGGACTCCTGGCAGAAGATGAAGTAAGAACAAGCACATGGAGATAAAGAAGCCTGGATAAACCCCCTTGGAATGGGGGGTGCTGAAATCTGTTTCAAAGATTGCAAGAATACAGGATGATCCATTCTGGGGCAAACACAGATGACAAGACCAAACACAAGGACGATGGTGGTGAGGAATGTTGAGTCACTAGTGATGCTGACTGAGGGGCTGTAGAACACAGTGTTGGTGATATTTCTCTGCACTCCCCTATCACACGCTGAAGCTTCATGTCAAAACCATGTGAGCACTATCACACAGGGAAACATTAATTTTCAGACATCATTTAAGGAAAACAATGACTGAAAGACTGAAAGTGTACATTCTCAAGGTGCTATTTCTGAAACTTCAGAAACTTCTAGTTTGGATTTTTTTCTGAAAATTTCCCTCATCATTACTAGCACTTCTGTGGAATAATCACATCCCTAAAAATATTCCTTCCTTGATAATGCACAAATGAGATCTCTTCACTGAGGGGAAGCAATGATAGGAAGGTGATGAATTGCAAATCAATCATAATTTATGCAGATATTCTACTGAAAACTACATTCATCACCTTTTCCAAATAGCACCACATGAATTTCCTTGAAGTACAAGAAGTCTATTTTCATAAACTGGACCATAATTTATTTCTCTAATCAATGTATTTTTATGTCCCAAAGTCAAATAGTAAACAGTGTAGTTAGGGAGGGAGTTATGAACTGGAAGGACAGGAAACACGTTGCTCAGAAGAGAAAAACTGGAACAGCCAAACACATTTTCTATGTCCTTAATTTGGCTTTAAAGTGCTTTTCTGAAAAGAACTTTGTGATGTAATTTGCCCTAGTCAGGCTGAATATGAATACAAAAATGCCAGATTACTACAGATGCATTTGGGCAAAACATTGCAATTGGTGCTCCTACGTACCCTGTCAGCTGCAGATACGACGACTAAATGAACAGAGCTGTGCTACATGGCAACCCAATCCAGTATTCTTGCCTGGAGAATCCCTTGGACAGAGAAGCCTGGCAGACTACAGGGTTGCACAGAGTCCGACATGACTGAAACGACTTGGCTCTCGCACACATACTATCAAAAGTGCTATCACAATAGAGACCGGCGTCTCAGGACCAATGGTCACTGAGCAGAACTTGCTTGTAGTTTCTCTCTCAGACAACGTTCTTTTTTCTTTTCCTCTTAGCATCTCATTTGTAGAGGGGCAGCCAAAGAGAAATTCAAAGGCCTTGACTCTGGGGGTTACTGATTACACATCTATATGTGTTTGTCTCGGCTGAGTTTCTCTAAAGCAAATCCTAAAATGAGATTGAGGGCAAAGAGTTTGGTAGGAAGGCGATTCTAGAAAACCCCAGTAGGGGAGAGGGAAAGTGAGGCTGGAGGATTATATCCTTCAAGTGTGTGTGTCATCAAGTAGGCTACTCCTTTGGCCAAGAGGAAGGCAGTGTAGACGTGTTTCAGTTATTCCACCAAGGAAGTGAGGGAACCTAAGTATTTATCCAAATTCCACTGGTGACTGGTAATAGCTGCTACCAAGGGGAGGTGAGGTGATGGGGAATTAAATTCCCAGCACTTTCGGTCCATTTTGTACTATATACAGATAAAGTAGACATCAGTGGCTACAGAAAGCCCTCAGCCAGAATGGCACGGTTAGGGATGGAAGCCAACGTCAATGCACAGTGGAATGTCAAGGTCCAGGCGCTGTGGTCAGGGGTCCTTTTATGCAGAAATGCTCAGAAGCCTGGGTCAGCATTTGATTCTAAGCCAATGAATGCAGTGTCTGCCTGTCTCCTCCCCCTGCTTCTCTTTCTCTTTCCAGGATAAAGTCCAAGCAAGCATCAGTGAGACCATCAGATGTCCATTTCATGAAACATAGACATAGAGAACAGACCGGTGGACACAGTGAGGGAAGCAGAGGGTGGGACAAATTGCCAGCGTAAACCTGAAACATATACCACGTGTAAAACATGGTAGCTTCCCACTTGTCGAGGAAGCTGCTCTATGATACAGGGAGCTCAATCCAGTGCGCCGTGACAACCTGGACGGGTGGCATGGAGTGGGTGGTGGAAGGGAGGTTCAAGAGGGAGGCAACAAATGTATACTTATGGCGCTTTGTGTTGTACACAGAAACTAACACAACATTGTAAAGCAATTATCCTCCAACTACAAATAAATAAGTAAATAAAAAGACCTGCTTTGAGATGCACATTACTGCTTAACTCTTCTGGTGCTCATCAGTGTCTTAAAGACCAAGGAGTGTCAACTGTCCATGTCTTTGTCCAATTATCTACTTACAGGACTCAAAACTGTTAGTTGATTTTGAAAAGAAAACTCAAGACACTGCATAAGAAGTCAGAATGCTTATATGTACAACTTATTTACTGTTGGATGACCCCATAGCCCCCTACACATCTCCTTCCTTTAGCCTTCATCACATTCGTAATTATTTCCTTTTTCATTATCTGTCTTCTCTGAGAAGCCATAAACTCAAGGAGCCCAAAGGCCACATCTGATTTTCCACAGCCCTATTTCCGGTGTCTAACACAGACTGAGGACTCCATCCTCTCTTCTGAATGGGATGAATAAAGAATAAGAATAAACGAAGACTACCACCATCATCCATAAGGCAGAAATGGATTATATATCCGAGGTACTGGGCTGCTGCTACCCAGGAGGCAACTTTCTATAAGTTAGACAAAGGTGTTCCTTACTCAATGCAGATCAAGCCCTAAGTTAGGACTTGCTGCTTATCAAAAGGAATGTGGACTGGAATTCAACCCCTGTGTACCCACCCATCAGCAGGGTGCCAGTGATAGTCATAAAAGCTATACACTGATATTTCAAGTTTTCCTTCTTCCTATGAATGAAAGGATCACACCTCCCCGTTCCTGTGAAATCAGGTATGGCCCTGCGGCTTGCTGTGCCCAATGAACAAAAGCAGAGATGAGCTCCTTAGAGGTATGACCTTCAAGAGTTATCATTAACTTCCTGATAATGGGAACTTCTCTGGGACTTCCCTGGGAACATCACTGGGACTTCCCTGGTGGTCCAGTGGTTAAGAATATCCTTCCGGTGCAGGGGAGGCAGGTTTGAACCCTGCTCAGGAAACTAACATCCCACACGTCTTGGAACACCTAAGCTTGAATGCTGCAACTATTGAGCCCACAAGCCAAAACCGAAGAGTCCATGAGCCACGATGAAAGATCCCACGTGACAATGAGGATTTTGCAAGCTGCAACTAAGACCCAATAAAGCCAAATCAATAAATATTAACAACAACAGAAAAAGAGTTACCATAGTCATTTTCCTTTGTCACAGTCATCAGCAATTCCCCAGATAGGAGAGCCTGTATTTCCAAAGTGAAAGAGACATATTAAATAAAGCCCAACTAATCTACAAAGAATGTGTGGCATACAATAGAAATATCCTTCTACCGTTTATATACTGAGGCTGTTTCCTACTATGGCACCTGTAGCCCATTCTGACTAATGCAGTGGACAACCTACAGCCCCATACTCCGTGGCTCTGGGTAGATTAATATGACTGGTACATTCTCTGCTCCCAGGAACTATACCCTCATGCACTCATTAATCTCCTCTCTGCAAACAGTAGAATCTGCTAACCAGCATTGCTGTTCTAGGTGAAGAAGAAGACAGGGTATACGGCATGGGCTTCACTTCCACTGAGAGAGGCACTTCTGAAGTCATGTGATGGAGAAAAAAATTCTACATGCTATTCATTTAGAAGGGAGTCCTGATTCTTCCATCCTCCTATAATCCCCAGAGCAATTCCTGCACCATCAAGGATCCCACTCCCCAGGGGGTCAGGGCTGCGGGCTCATCATTAGTTGTATTAGTACTACCATCACTGCTAATTAATGCTCAATGTGCAGCTTAAATTGAAAACTGCCCATTTCTGCCTCCTACACTCTAAGTCAAATAGACAGTTCCCCATTTCCAAACTATGCACTTTATCTTAATAGTGCAATTTCCTTTAGAAAAAATTAAAGCAAGGAAGAAATGACATTCTCCAAACTAGTTAGTTGGGTTATCAAAATTAAAAGCATAAAAAAATTAATAATACAGGATTAGTACTATTAGAGAAATGCATTCAATCTTTCATTAAAATACAATTCCTTTAAACCATGGCTGTCACAGTTAAAATGTTAATAGTATTTAAACATAAATCCTTCTCCCCATGAAGCAGGAATCATTGTGCAGGCACGTTAGCTATTCTATTCACTTGGAGATGCTGCCTGGAAGAACATTTTAGCGGAAGCCTTGTCAGTGTTAATCCTGATGTCTGATGCTGAGATGTGTGGTATATTACTTTATGTAACAGAAAAATGGGAAGGCTTTATGTCAGATTACAGGCTGAAATAATGACCTCCCCTTGGAAGCAGGGCCTGGGACATAACAAGATGCCAAATGGGATTCTAGGTCGGAGCCTCTGCAGCACTTGAAAGAAGCCAGGTCTCTTGTTAAGACACATTCAGTCACTAACAGAATGCTTTTACCCCATGCCGCCTACTTACAGCTCATCTACAAAGCATAAGCGAGACAGACCTGATTCATGGGCAGATGACCAGCTAAGTTTTGGGTCTGAGTGGACAACAATGGATATGTACCAGGCCGCCCCTTCCCCACCATGCCCAGTGGTCTATTGCTATGCTGTTCAAACTCTGTTCATGGAGTCCAAGGCGGTGTGCAGGAGGGAGAGGCCATGTGGCTTCAATGCCTTTTCTTCCACATACTGCATCCACGAAGGTTCTGCTCACATCTCTTTTAGACCCCAATGTTTTGTGAATGATAGCCTATGCAATTTGCTTCTACTCTTTAAGGTAATTCACTAGTTCAATAAACATTTCCTAGGAATAGACAGTAAACCCTTAAATGGTGAGAAAATTTTAGATAGTGATAAATGGTACAGAGACAAGAAATCATGATGACGGGACAAAGAGAACCTGGATATGGTGGTAGCAAAAGCCTACCTGAAGGGGTAGAATTTGAGGGCAGACATGCATAACTAGGGGCTTCCCAAGTATTACCAACGGCAAAGAACACGCCTTGCAGTGCAGGAGACATCAGAGACACGGCTTCAATCCTGGGTTGGGAAGATCCCCTGGAAGAGGGCATGGGAGCCCACTCCAGTACTCTTGCCTGGAGAATCCCATGGACGGAAGAGCCTGGCGGGCTACAGTCCAGGGGGTCACAAAGAGTCGGACACGACTGAAGTGACTGAGCAAGCACGTTAGTAATGAATAAGTAGAAATCATCCACTATATGAGACCTAGGAGAGAGACATTCCAGACAGAGGAAGCAGTCAGTACAAAGACCCCCAGGGAGAAACAGGAAGAGGGTCAGTGAACAAAGGGGGACATGGAAGGACAAGGGGGACCGCCCATGCAGGGCCGAGTAGACTCACACAAGGACTCTGGATGTCACTGTATGAAGAACGGAAAAGCAATGGAGGGTTGAAAAAAGGGGTACTGCGAGATCTAAGTTTTAAAGGGTTCTGCCACAGGTAAGAAGACTCTTGGGGACAGGCAGACTCTCGGAGCAACAAGAAAATTTATACATATTCAGGCAGGAGAAAACGAGGCCCAGAAGAGAAAGACAGGAACCCTGAAGATGATGAAGATTGCTTGGATGACAGTAACTCTGATAGGACGTGATGACAATCTGAAATTACTGACTCCGGTCTCAGCAGGGGCGGGTGTATGCTGTGTTTGGGAAAGGAGGAGGGGGCATATACTGCTCAGAAACAACAGAAAAACGTCCACTTCTGTAGATAAGTGTGTTAGTCGCTCAGCTGTGTCTGACTCTTTGCAACACTATGGACTGTAGCCCACCAGACTCCTCTGTCCATGGGATTCTCCAGGCAAGAATGCTGGAGTGGGCTGCCCTTCCCTTCTCCAGGGGATCTTCCCAACCCAGAGATTGAACCCTGGCCTCCTACATTGCAGGCAGATTCTTTGTGGCCGGAGGTACCCAGAAAGTGCTACTTCTGTAGATAGCTTCTTGCTAAATGATTTGCTAAGGATCAGCACAACATCTTTACGCTGAGACTGGAATATTCTGCCTCTTTTTTTCCTTAAAGATTTCTTTTTCTTTGGCTGGGCTGGGTCTTCATCGCTGTGTGGGCTTTCTCTAGCTGTGGAGAGCGGAGGCCACTCTCTAGTTGTGGTGTGGGGACTCCTCACTGTGGTGGCTTCTCTTGGTGTGGAGCACAGGCTCCAGGCACAGGGGCTTTAGAAGGTGATGGACTTTGTTGCCCTGAGATGTGGGATCTTCCTGAAGCAGGGATCGAACCTGTGTTACCTGCCTTGGCAGACAGATTCTTAATCACTGGACTACCAGGGAAGCCCCGGAATGTTCTGCCTTTGTCTCTTCTCACCTAGTTCATCCTTCCTTCCCAATCTGAACAAGAATTAAGACAACCACAGCTTGAACTCTTTTTCTGTTTAGATTACCTCTTCTCTCATTTGAAGGTGGCCACAAACAGAATAGATTCTTTCTTCTTCTGATGACAAATGAGGGGTCTGTGAACTTCAGTAATGTAGGGACTAATTTTTCTTTTCCCCAGTTCACAACCATTCCATATAAATAGTGTCTAATTAGTGAAAAGACGCTACAAATTATACCATCAGAGCAAAGTATGGCAAAATCTGATGGCTCTAATTATCTTAATAATCACCAGAACCATTCTCAACCTCATAAGAGAATGAGTCATATATGGCAATTTATGAAGATTGCTCACCTTCTCTCTTTTTGCTATAGACTTTGCCCTTTCCAGGTTAAAATTTGGAAGTACTTTCTATTTGCCTCTAAAAAGGCTGACTTGTAAGAAATTACTGAAGTAATACAAGATCAAAATATAAGTAATAACCGCATTCATTCTCAATTAACATTACTACAAAAGGAATTTATTGTAGAACACATAATTAAGTTATAAATGAAATCTCACGACAGAAACTGCCTCCCCTTTTAACATTGCTCATTATCCACACACTGAGAAATGGCAACAAGGACATTCTCCTTCTGATCCTCTGTCTACCACTGAAATGGTAACTTCATTGCTTTTCTGCTAGTTGTTTTATTGTGTGATTACCTTATCTTATGTCCCTCCCATTTCTTCTTTATGATTGCTTTAATCATTTTATCTAAAATCTGAGGGAAATCTATTCCCATCACTTTTTCAGCTGAAGAAAAACTACTGTGTAATTCAAAATTAGTCCAAAATTCAGGACCAAATATCATGCACTACACACTTTCTAAAACTCTGATAGTTTCACATGAAATTTATGAACAAAACCCTTCCACATCAGGTCATTTCAGTTGCTCAGTCATGTCTAACTCTTTGCGAACCCATGGACTGCAGCCTGCCAGGTTTCGCTGTCCATCACCAACTCCCAGAGCTTACTCAAACATGTTTCCATCAAATCAGTGATGCCATCCAACCATTTCATCCTCTGTCGTCCCCTTTTCCTCCTGACTTCAATCCTTTCTAGCATCAGGGTCTTCTCCAAGGAGTCTGCTTTTCACATAAGGTGGCCAAAGTATTGGGGTTTCAGCTTCAACAGCAGTCCTTCCAATGAATATTCAGGACTGATTTCCTTTAGGACTGACTGGTTGGTTCTCTTTGCAGTCCAAGGGATTCTGAGGAGTCTTCTCCAACACCACAGATCAAAAGCATCAATTCTTCAGCGCTCAGCTTTCTTTAGAGTCCAACTTTCACATCAATACGTGACTACTAGGAAAACCATAGCTTTCACTAGATGGACCTTTCTTGGCAAAGTAATGTCTAAGCTCTTTAGTATGCTGTCTAGGTTGGTCATAGCTTTTCTTGCAAGGAGCCAAGAATCTTTTAATTTCATGGCTGCCGTCACCATCTGCAGTGATTTTGGAGCCAAAGAAACAATAAAGGCTATCACTGTTTCCATTGTTTCCCCATCTATTTGCCATGAAGTGATGGGACTGGATGCCATGATCTTAGTTTTCTGAATGCTGAGTTTTAAGGCAGCCTTTCCCCTGTCTTCTTTCACTTTCATCAAGAGGGTCTTTAATTCTACTTCACTTTCTGCCATAATGATGGTGTTATCTGCATATCTGAGGTTATTGATATTTCTCCCTGCAATCTTGATTCCAGCTTGTGTTTCATCCAGCCTGGCATTTTGCATGATATACTCTGCACAGAAGTTAAATAAGCAGGGTTACAATATACAGCCTTGATATACTCCTTTCCCAATTTGGAACCAGTCTGTTGTTCCATGTCCAGTTCTAACTGTTGTTTCTTGACCTGCATACAGATTTCTCAGGAGGCAGGTAAGGTTTTCTGATATTCCCATCTCTTTAAGAATTTTCCACAATTTGTTGTGATTCACACAGTTGAAAGCTTTAGCATATCAATAAAGCAGAAGTAGATGTTTTTCTGGAACTCACTTGCTTTTTTGATGATCCAGCAGATGTTGGCAATTTGATCTCTGGTTCCTCTGCCTTTTCTAAATCCAGCTTGAACATCTGGAAGTTCATGGTTCACATACTGCTGAAGCATGACTTGGAGAATTTTGAGCATTACTTTGCTAGTGTGTGAGATGAGTGCAATTGTGCAGTAGTTTGAACATTCTTTGGCATTGACTTTCTTTGGGATTGGAATGAAAACTGACCTTTTCCAGTCCTATGGCCACTGTTGACTTTTCCAAATTTTCTGGCATACTGAGTGCAGCACTTTCACAACATCATCTTTTAGGATTTGAAACAGCTCAACTGGAATTCCATCACCTCCACTAGCTTTGTTTGCAGCGATGCTTCCTAAGGCCACTTGACTTCACATTCCAGGATGTCTGGCTCTAGGTGAGTGATCACATCATCATGGTTATCTGGGTATGAAGATCTTTTTGTATAGTTCTTCTGAGTATTCTTGTCACCTCTTTTTTATATCTTTTGCTTCTGTTAGGTCCATACCATTTCTTTCCTTTATCGAGCCCAACTTTGCATGAAATGTTCCCTTGGCATCTCTAATTTTCTTGAAGAGATCTCTAGGCTTTCCCATTCTATTGTTTTCCTCTATTTCTTTGCATTGATCACTGAGGAGGACTTTCTTATCTCTCCTTGCTATTCTTTGGAACTCTGCATTCAAATGGGTATATCTTTCCTCCTTTGCCTTTAGCTTCTCTTCTTTTCTCAGCTATTTGTAAGGCCTTGTCAGACAGCCATTTTGCCTTTTTGCATTTCTTTTTCTTGGGATGGTCTTGATCACTGCCTCCTGTACCATGTCATGAACCTCCGTCCATAGGTCTTCAGGCACTCTATCAGATCTAATCCCTTGAATCAGTTTGTCACTTCCTCTGTATGATCGTAAGGGATTTGATTTAGGTCATACCTGAATGGTCTAGTGGTTTCCCCTACTTTCTTCAATTTAAGTCTCAATTCGGCAATAAGGAGTTCATGATCTGAGCCACCCTAAGTGCAAGTGTGTCTCCTTCAATAACCTCTTGTTGTAGTGACAAAAATGGTCCAAAGAAAAAGTAAGGACTGAAGTCACACAGAAGGCTGGTAATAATCTGGCAACTAAGGCCCAACATATTTTACTCTTTGTTAATGCTCTTTTAGTCCCATTGAATGAACTGCTATAGAAACATTTTGAAAATAACTTGTGTCTCTTTTCATTGTGTTTCACTACTGTAAAGAACATAGCCCTACTGGAAAAGCTAATTTTAATATTAAAAAAATTAATCTTCTCAAAGAATCAGTACATCCAAAAGGTGACCCCTTTTCTCTCTACACAGCTATATACCAAGACACCATTCTATACAAACACACATTCTGGATTTGAAAACAGAGAGATAAATGCTCTTCCATTTTCAACTCACAGTACTGCACAAAGGAGTAAGATTAGTGTTGTGCCATTTCTGCACCAAAAAAAGGTATTTTCCTCATATGACTTTCAGTCATATGTGCTTAAAAAATGATAATGGAGAATGTTTAATACAAAGAATTGTTCCTTACTGATGGATTGTGAAAAGAAAATTGGCTCATGTATCCCTTGATAGAGAAAATACATATGAAGACCTGAATTACACCTTCTTGCTATAAATATTGTTTAGCTACAAGTCAAGTCAATGTATGCCTCTCCCCGATCCAGTACCACTTGACTTGTCATGCATTTCTCTGACAGCAACTCAGGCCCCAGACATGTATCACTCTTGCCTCCAAACCAACCAACCAGGTGCAAGGTCTACTCCTGAACTCCATGACATTTGGCAACTCAGAAGAATTACCCTCAGATTCACTCTGTCTTCTATCTGATTTTCTATGAGTGTTGGGCTAATTTCTCACTCATGTTGGGGTGAAGAGCCTGCAGGAGGAAGTGGATGGTTTTTGCCATTTCTAGGTTGAAATTATACCAGCACAGTGAGTCTAGATTGAAGGAGAAAGAGAAGAAAAATTCTGTTTCTTAGTGTTCATATGTAAAGTTCCAGGAAAATAGTCTGATGATTCTGTTTGAATCATATCCTCACTTCTTAGTCCAATTCTTAGGTAGGAAAAAGAAGTCTAAAATGGTGATGGCTAAAAAACAAAGAAAGGGAAAAGCCTGACGAAATGGAACAAAGGCAAATCTATGGACAGGAGTGAGAACGTCAGGTGAAAACAACACACCCCCTTCTTGGCCAGCCCAATTTGTGTAGGGCAGGCTCAAGGCAGAGAGGAGACAAATACATAGAAGGATGAAGTCAAGACAACTGAGGCCTCTCCTTTTGGGCTGGCCTGCCCTCACACCTTGAGGGTGTAATAGCCTTTGCTTGCGAAGTAAAACTGAGCTGTAGCCGAGCTGTAGCACTGGTCTGCCGTTTCAAATCTTTGCTGCAGCGAGACAGAACCGAGAAAATTACACACTTCCTGACACAATCATTGTGGCCAAGAGATGGAATCACTTGATTATATGTCTGGTCAGGGCTTCCCTGGTGACTCGGAGGTAAGGAATCCACATTCTTGCCTGGAGAATTCCAAGGAGAATGGAGCCTGGTGGGCTACAGTCCATGGGGTCACAAAGAGCCAGACGTGACTTAAGGACTAAACTACCACCGCTGTGTGTCCGGTCACATTCTCATCCTACAACTCGGGAAGGGGGATGCTATGACTAGGAGACCCCCCAAAACCAATGAAATGTGGGGAAAATTGGTAATCCAGAAGATGGGGGTAGTGTTATCAGAAATGTTTAAAAGTTATGCCTATCACATAGAAATAACAAGTGTCCTCTACCATTTCCAATAGGTTTATTAAGAAAGGAAAATCTGGGCCCTCAATTCCAAAATTATAAATTAAATGTTTATCATAAGCCAACGAACTCAAAGAGTTCAGTTCCTTCTAATAGATGAATCAAGAAGCATAAGCGATGTAGAAGAGTCTCTCAGGTTAATCTTTCTTTTCTTTCCAAATTCCATAACTGGATTGACAAGGGATTCAGTAGTTGATAAATTTCTTAACTTACATATCACATTAAGTAAGAAAAAAAATACCCCTTATCAAGTTTTTGTGTTCAATGTTGAATGCCTGCATTTTTATGTACTAGTCATTGTCCCACCCATCCTTACAGTACATTCTTCCTTTGATCTAAAGTTATCAGATGAAAGCAAAGGTGATACATAGTTTCCAATGTTTAGACTTATCTCAGATGAAACCCTCCAGTTACATTAGTCAAATACAAAAACTGTGCTTAGCAGGAAATAAGCTATGTAAGCCATCATTATATGCCTTTTAAATTTTTTATTTTATTTTTAATTGGAAGAGAATTACTTTGCAATACTGTAATGGTTTCTGCCATATATCAACATGAATTAGCCATAGGGGTGTGTGTGTGTGTGTGTGTGTCTGTGTGTGTGTGTGTGTGTGTCTGTGTGTGTACAGACATATATATATATATCTATATGTCTCCTCCCTATTAAACCTGTCTCCCACCTCTCTCCCCTTTCCACCCCTCTAGCTAGTCACACAGCACCGGTTTTGGGTTCCCTGAGTCATACAGCAACTTCCCTAGGGCGATCTACTTTACATATGGTAATACATACTTGTCAGTGCTATCCCTCAAATCATCCCACTTTTCTCCCTCCCCCACCATGTCCAAAAGCCTGTTCTCTATGTCTGCATCTCCATTGCTGCCCTGTAGATAGGTTCATCAGCACCACCTTTCTAGATTCCATATATACGGGGCTCTTCCAAGGGCTCAGGGAAGGAGAGGAAAAATGGCAACGGAGAAGGAGGTTAGGAAATGTGGTTTCATCTTGGAGTTCATAATACTCAAGCACAACCTCATACTTAGCAGGTGTAAGGTCACCTGAGCCCAGACAGTTGTAGGAAGAAATAAATCACCATAACGAAGCAGCAGCAACACACGGAAGCTTGTGAGGAGAACAGGGACACAGGTGAGGGGACTGGCTTTTACTCCCTGTGACTCAATGTCAAAGACAATAATACTTCAAAAATGCCGTGCACGCATGCATACTTGAGAATGAGAAAAAGTGAAGGTGAAATTCACTACATGAATGTATCTTTGCAATTCCAGAGGGACAGTTCTTTTGGGGAATAATAATGTCTCTATATCAGTAACAGAAGAGTTTTGGGGCCGAATACAAAGTTGCCCACTAGGTCACACAACAAGAGACATATCAAGAATAGATACATAGCAAAAATAAACAAAACCCCACAGAAACCTGTAAATTTCAAGATGCTTCTCAAGAGGACTAGAGATTCTGGGCTCAGCAGATCACCCCATATTCCTTAGCTGTTGCAGTGATGATATGATACCCCTCAGAGTTTCAGCTCAGAGGCAGAAGTGGCTTCTAAGGGGGGCTTTCAGCATCCTGTTGTTCCTAGGCTTCAAACCCCCATTTCCAGTTTTCCACTTACCTAGCTAGCACACTGAACTCAGCAGGTTAACCACATCAATTAAACACATCAGGTTTTTCTTATCAAAGGAGACTTCACTTTTACATCGCCAGGCTCTTTCTTAGATTCAAAATCTAGAAGTAGTCCTGGACACCTCCAATCACCTCCAATCCCCTTTACAGCCCAAATGAGTCTAATGTCGAATCTTCCAGCTGGATTAGACATTCATTTTTGATGAAATATCCTCTCCCCCGTTTCTATCTTCTGAACATATCCTTGTTTATGTACTCATTGCCTTTCCTCCACTTGTTTCCTCATCTCCACTGACTACTCATTTCAATCTACCCTTTAAACTGGTATCCAATTCACTTCTGTAAAGCCTACTTTCACATTTAGCAGTCAGCACTTTGTCTGGCACAGGGTGGGTATTTAGCTTACATTTGTTAAAGGCTGATGGATGGATGGACAAATAGCATATTCACTGATCACTGATTCTTTACCATAGGCCTGACATCAGGCTATGCAGTAGAGATGAAGCAGGAAACAAAGTATTTTCTAACAACACACTTTTTTGCTCTTTAGTCTTCAGTGACCAATTACTATCTACAGCTCATCCTGGCGTTCAACAGCCTAGTCCCAATCTAACTGTCTGACCCTGATCACCTAACTCTATACCCAGACTCTAACCAAAGGTTCTCCAGACATCACCAAGCAAATATTCATCATCAATCAGGACTGTAAGCAAAATACTTGTTCAAAATATGTTTTAAAAAGCCACCATTATTCCCTATAATCCTAGGGCATGAGGGAGTTAAACAGCACATGACAGAGTCATCTGCAACAGAAAGTAAGAACAAAATAAAGAAGAGTTTCTTCTGCAGAATTAGCAGGAAGTATGGAGGCTCAGGTGGTAAAGAATCTGCCTGCAATGTGGGAGACCCCGATTTGATCCTTGGGTCAGGAAGATCCCCTGGAGAAGGGAATGGCAATCCACTCCAGTATTCTTGCCTGGATAATTCCACAGACAGAGTTCCCTGGCAGGCTACAATCCATGGGATCTCAAGGAGTTGGACACAACTAAGGGGTGGCAGTGTGGTTTTTTTTGTAATAAATTTATATAAATTTATTCACTTTTTAAATAAATTAATATCTTCTGGGGTAGACGGTGAGTGGGATGGTGGTAAATAGATGCTTGTAAGATAAATCTTTGAGAGAGATAGAATAAAGGTTAAAACACAGCAAGACCAATCAATTTAAACCACCCAAGAATGCCTTGGTGTTAAATAATTGCAACGTCAATACACAATTACAAGGCTGGCTCAACCCCAAGCAGGGTTCTGGATGACTGTTGTGGGAGGGCTTCTCTGCTCATTGTAAGATGCCGAGCAGCGTCTTGAACCTCCACTCCCTTGACGCTAGCAGCACAGCTCCCCGCACCAGTTATGCCAACCGCAGACACCTGCAGACAGTGTCAAAATGCCCCAGGGAAGGGAGAGTGGCAAACAGGGGGCATGGGGGGAAGGGGATAGAGATGATAAAATCACCCAGTTGAGAACCACTGGTCTAGGGTGAGGCCCAGTTCATACCTATTGTCCCAGAGGAAGTATTTACTAGCCCTGCCCTTCACTTTCAAAAATGTCCCAGTTTGGAAGACAGGTTATATCAACTCCCTAACTTCTGTCTCCCGAGACATTCTTCTTCCTTCATATATGTGGTTCTGGGAGGCAAAACCGCCACCAAAACCTTTCTGCAGGAAAATATGAAGATTGTAAACCATCCCTGCCTTTCAAAACAGAGTCCCATAAATGTTTACAACTTTTCTCAAGAAGCTGTATATCCCATAGATACCCTGCAGTGTTATGCTAACCTCAACTGCCTCAAAAAGTTGAAAGCACTCAAATTCACTGACCATCTTCTTTTCTAGGCAAGAAATCATTTCATCCCACACATTAATGCCAAAGGCTCATTTGCTACTCATGAGAAAAGCCAATGCACTTTGTTAAAAAGTTTAAAATGGGTCAGTAAATTTGACTAGTACAGAGCTGCTCAAGCTTTACTGTGATCCGTCCTGCGGTCCCTATTGTGGTCTTGTTAAGCCAGAGATTGCAGAGCCTCGCTCTCAGACTTCAGGAGGTCAGAGGGGTCAGGTAACTGGCATTTATAACAAGTTCCCAGGTTGATACTGCTGGTCCATTTATCTAGAAGATTCCAACTGCTCTCTGCTTATTTCCTCATACACTGAGAGGCCCTCCATGGGGTAGATTCCAGGAAGAGAGGAGGAAGGCCAGAACTTAAAATCAAGATTGGAAACAAGATTGGAATCTCGGAAACAAGATTGCTTGTTCAGGTATTTGATGCTGTTGTCCAGTCACTAACTCATGTCTGGTTCTTTGTAATCCCATGGACTGCAGGATACCAGGCTTTCCTGTCCTTCACTATCTCCTGGAGTTTGCTTAAACTCATGTCCATTGATTCAGTGATGCCATACAACCATCTCAACTTCTGTTAACCCCTTCTCCTCCTGCCTTCAATCTTTCCCAGCATCAGTTTCTTTTCCAATGAGTCAGCTCTTTGCATCAGAGTTTAAAATACTGGAGCTTCAGCATCAGTCCTTCTGATGAATTTTCAGGGTTGATTTCCTTTAGGGTTGCTTGGTTATTGGGTTGAACAAAAAGATGTTTCTGTAACATCTTACAGAAAAACCCTAACAAGCTTTTTTGGCCAACCCAACGCTTGCTTTTCAGATAATCAGGAGAACGTGTTCCCATCCACGCCTGTGCCAGACACCATGCGGGCCCTGGGGATGTGGGGAAAACAGGACAGATAGGACCTCTTCCATGCACTGACGTCCCCCTGCCCACCCAACCACTGGTTCCCCCTTTAGAGATGGAAGCCCTGCTATGGGCTGCTATTCCATCATTTCCCTGCTATTCCATTCTTTCCTGCACTCTGTTCTATTTATCAGCTGCTAATCAGAACCTTCAATCACTTTCTAGATCCCCATAAGACAGGTCCCATTTTTCAAAATCAAAGCCAAAGAAGTCAGGGTAACAAAACGAAACAGAAAACCAAGAGTTTCTAGAAGCATCTGTCCCCCATGTTAGCAAGTGTCTCTCTTTTTCTGTGACTCAGATCATATCATGGAAAACCCTTACCAGCACTGCGCATACTGGTCACATCCTTTAAGTTCGCTCTGGAGCCCTGAGGGGCATGAGTCTACTCTCATTTGTCTGGGGCCCTGAGGAGAGCAGTGCTTTGTTCCCACACTGAGGATCAAGTCTGGAGTGCAGACTTGTTTCCAAGGAACAGTAATTCAGACTATGATTTAGGATGTTTCCTTTCTTCCGTCACTGTAACCAAGGCCTCTGGGAAAGCAATCTACATTCTCGTTGACCTCTGAGGTGACTGCCAGAGGTGTCAGTGTTTCTAGTTAACGACTCCTCACTGTTTACTTTTTAAGAGCTTCCATGTCCCAGGGAAGACATTTCTCTGGCTCACCTTGTCATTATCATTTGGGTAGGCGAGAGGAAGTGTGGGCTAAGGCTGTCTCACTGGAGTCATCAAGACACTTATCTCATGCTGGGCTCTTTCTGGATCTGCTATCTTTGTTCAGGGAATACAGAACGTATCCTGCGATGTGTAATCCTTCCAGTGCAGTGAAGGAGAAGCCTTTAAAATAACTATTTATATACATATTTTTTGCGATATTAGGAGCATCCAGATGGTTTTGCTTACTCTCAGTTTTTAGGGAAGGAAAATGTGCCTTTCTTTACAACTAGAAATGTGTTTTAAAGACAGTCATTTTGGGTTAACTCGAAATTACCAGACACTTAACCATGTTTTGACAGCACAAGGAGGGGCTGGTTTTGGAAGTGCTCTGTATGGAAAGATGGCTCATGACATGGGTTATTAAGGCATCCATGGGTCATACTCTGAGAGAGTGCAGAGGAGAAAGAAGGGAAGAAATTACATTCCTCATGACAATGTTTGTGACCGTGAGATAACCAACCACTGGACACCCTGCCTCTGAATTTATTGGTTGAAATTTTTGAATCAGAAATTCTATAATGTGCAACCAAGAGCATTTCATCTAATTGATTCAGAACTGTGATTCCTCCATGTATTCCTTGAGTCATCAAAAAATGTTTTGTTGGAAATGGCAGGCTACTGTTGTCCATGCCTTTGGAAAATTAAGAGAAAGCTGATAGTACAGATGGGATAAGTCTTTGGGAAAACAATGTTATAATGCTGATGAGTACAGAGGGGATGAAGTGGCTTTAGGAAAACAAGAGGTGATGATGAGGGAGGCCCAGAGCCTGAAATGACAAATGACATCAGAGATGGACTAGCGTGACATGAAAACAAGCCCTGGGAATCTTCAGAAATAAGACCAGAGAGGAATTCACCTAAGACCTAGCCCCTATTCTGCATATCTCAGTTCAGTTCAGCTGATTTCAGTCTCTGTAAAGAGAAAGGTAAAGGCTGGAAGCAGAAAATTTGGAGACTTTCAGATAATATTGGCTGGAAAGAATCTCATAATATTGCCTTTCAAGAAAATGAGACATTCCTATCCGATTTCCTACATCTCTCTTTGTATCTTCTATAATGATATCTGTCATCAGAATCACAAATTAAAATTGCTACACTCAAACAAATGGAAAGGAAGACCCTTCCTCCAATGAGTTTGGTAACCATGCTGGTGATGCAGATTATACCAAGAATGTAAACACCCTCACCCAGGCCTGGAAAAAGTGTGAAAAGATAAAACTGGATGGTCAAAAACATGGTTTTCACTTCAATGGTTTACTTTCAGTTCTTCATTAGAATGCATGCATATAGGCAAAACTATTAAGGAATGAGAAACTATATCTCAGGTTAATAGCTGTACCGTGATTAGAACTCCTGGATCATACAAATGCAGCTAGGAGCATTTTCTTCTTGTTAAAAAATATTATTAATGTAATGAAAGGAATGATTGATTGCACTTGGCATATTTTCCTCCCTGTGGTTGTATTCCACTGCAATTATAAAAATATAATATAACTTTCCCATAGGCCATGGCTACCTGACAGAAGCATTTGAGAACAAACCCTCCTTTGGATGTCCAGGCATGTGTGTGTGTGTGTGTGTAATCTGACAGCTCAGAGGAGAAACTCCTATTTGTCAACCAGGGACCTGATTTCCTGCTTCAAGGGGCTTCCCAGGTGTATTTATGCTATACTTACCCAAGTTTCAATAAAACTTGGGTTTGTCAGAGATTCTTACTAGCTCTAACTGACAGCTTTCGATTATACCCCAAACTGTCATCTTCATAGGAAAGTTAGAAGCCCTTTGCTGACTCTCGAGTGCTATAAAGAAATGTTGCCTCCAAAAGTGAAATTCTGTCTCAAACACGTACACCCATGAAGCACCAGACAGAAGACAGACCTTTCAAAAGTGCTAGAAGTTTAAAGATTTCACAGCATCAGGAACACAGCTTGGGAGAACACAGGAGAAAAGCAAACAAACAAAAAAAAACAGCATCAACTGTGTGATCCCACACAAGTGGGGCATCAAGATGGCAGACCTCATGGTTTCTGATGGGGGTTTGGAGACGAACATACGCCACATGATACTAAAGAATGATGGTTTGGTAGCGAGTTCCAAGTGCAGAAGGAGGGAAAACTCCAGCTCTGTGACCACGGTTGCCAGTGCTCTAGAGCTGAGCACCCTGCACATGGTTATTTTTATCTAACTTGCTCACATCTTATGCTGTGATTAAACCAAACCATTCCGACTGTAAACCTTTTTGTTCTGTCTCACTGTTTCACAGAGGCTTGGTGTGTTAATCAAACTGTCAGCAAAGAGAAAAAAAAGAGAGAGAGCGAGCACATTTTCTTCAAATGAAGAAAAATTTGAGCTTTCTACAATAAACACATTTTCCAGCGGATGAGCTTTTCACAGAGTAATTATTTCACTTCTCCCCAAGATTACTGATTACATCACACAGAAAAACTAAGAGAGGCCTGTTTTATCTTCCCCATCTATCTATGGTTCTTGTGCAAACTTATCCTTGTTACCATAAAAAATGACAAATTTGCCATCTGATCAAAATGTTAACAAGGTAACTGTCAGTGAGATGGATCTCTGACTGTCACTGCAAGCCAGAACATGAGGATACATTGATATTTCTCAATACAGCCACTGCTTCCCCAATGTTCACTAACAACATTTCCACAGTGAAAGTAATAAATCACCTGGAAATAACAAGCTATATAAGATCTCTGGGATATGATAGATTCAGCCTAACAGCACTATCTGCAAGGTAGAAAACAATTGATAATGATCTAAAGAAAGCCCTAATCAACTGCCATTTGCCATAATGGGGTAGATGAAGCAAAGATATGAGATCTTAACTGTGTAATGCATGCTGTGACAAAATTGAACTGCCCAGAAAAAAACAACACATGACAACAAATATAACACATATGAGTTAACATTCTATGGGGTCAAATAACTGGAAAATAAAATTAACAGAAAGTCCAGATACAATCTTTATATTAGACACTGGATGGAATGGGATAATCATAGCAATTGGTAGGTTCATAAGTAACCAACTTGTGGGAGGGTCCTCATATGACACGAATAATGACTCTGGCTCACTACTTGGTTTAACAGGCCTTCCTCCAGTACTTTATATTCCTTAAGACTCTCTGGGCCACACTGTTTCTGAGCCTTTAATTCAATAGTTTAACTAAGAAAATCATTTTTGTCCCGCTAGCATTATGGCCAAGTGCCCTGACAGAGACATAAACAGAGAAGAGAAGGGGACATCCGTATGGAAATAAGAAGAAATAGGAAATGAATCACAAGAAAGGAAAATTCTATGAGAAGATCATGACAATTAGGTCACTCAGACAAAGAAATAAGACTTCAAACTGTCAAAGAACTGCCCCATACCTACGCCCTTTCAGGTTTTAAGAGTAAGGCATTTTCACATGGACACAGTCTAACTCTTCCCTACTTGTTCATTCTTTGGCCATTCTGGCTTCTGCTGTTTCTAGAGTACTCCAAGTTTCTTCCTTCCCAGGGCCTTGTGTTTGTGCTTCTCTCTGTTGGACCTGTATCTCTTCCCTGGCTCCTCCCCTGCCTTCAGTTTAAAGCCCCTCCCAGGGTTCTTCCCTGTCCATTTGTTTCTAAACACCCTTAACTGCCAGCCCCTTTAGTTTTGCTCACAGCCTCTTCCTCCGAGGCAGAGAGAACCATGTCTGTCTGGATCGCTGCCGTGTCTAAGCTTCTAGTACACTGGCTGCCACAGAGAGGGACTAGGCGCAATCCAGATCTTGGCCTCTGGGAGATGAGACTGCCCGATTTTGAATCTTGGTCCCAGAGCATAGCAGATGTGTAATCCTGTGCAAATCCTCAAGTTCTGCCTGCCTCAGTTTCCTTTCTTATAAAATGGAGAGAAGTGTGATGCCTACTAATGACAGTGCTGTGGAGACTAAATGAGATCTTCAGATAGTAACAGGCACGTAGGGAACTCCTGCAGATCATTAGTTGTTATGATTGCAAGAACAGAAGCAATTCAAGCACATTTAAGTGAATTCATTCATGATTAGATCAATGAGCCATCTTCTTCACTGTGAGTTGTCGCTAAGTTGTGTCTGATTCTTTGCGACCTCAAGAACTGTACAGCCCGCCAGGCTCCTCTGTCCATGGGATTCTCCAGGCAAGAATACTGGAGTGGGTTGCCATTGCCTTCTCCAGGGGATCTTGCTGACCCAGGGATCAAACCTGAATCTCTTGTGTCTCCTGCATTGACAGGTTGTTTAACGATTCTTTACCACTGAGCCAAATGGGAAGCCTCTGGGATTACTATAGCACATTATTTGTTATTAATAAGCAGAGCAGCCAGTAATTGAGGTTTTTTCTTAGAAATTTCTCTGCTGGTACCTACTGAAGAACTCCAAACTTGGCAATGGAGTGTAGTCTCCCCTTAGAGATGCTATCTCAGTTAAGGGAAGAGATAACTCTCACCTTCCCACAAAGCGAACTATTTCTGCAGAAGACTGTGAAGGAGAGAGGAGGGAGGTGCTGAGAGGTTAGGTGCTCTGAACAACTATAGATGGGGGGAAGAAAATCTAGAAAACCGAGCCATACTGTGAAGAGAGAGGCAGATGCTGTCGCAAAAATTGGCTTCCTTGAAATGCCTGACATCTTGGCTCTTTGGTCCTCCCTTCTTGTCACAGCCCTAGTTGTCTTATGTCACCAAAGAAACAGGCATCATCCCCAAACATTGAAAATATGAGTCTAAAGCCAATCCAAAATTTCCTGAGATCATAAAAGATAAAATGAAATTGAAACTGGCCACGGATGTGCTTCGAAGGAGAGGGTGATGATCAAGTTTTCAGTGGAAATTATTTTCTTGGGGGCATGCTTACTAGAGCAGCTTTATTCTTCCCAAACTTTCTGAGTCTCTTGCTTATTTTGTCATTTACTTCAGTAGGCTACAGTGATGTGCTGGGACTGGTTTGAACTGGTGGCTTAAAAGAGCTGCTTATAGAATTTTGAGAAATTTTGCAAGTTAGTTGTTTAAACGATCATTACAAATCAAATTTTATAACACAGCTAAATAATAAAACAAAGATAATAATTGAAATTTCTTACTTCTTAATTATTTCACTACATTTTCCATTACCTATGCTCTTAGGTTATTTATATCTATTGTATCTGTACATGGAAATGCTGTAATATCGCGCCTCTTTTAAACTTTGTGCAGTAATATCAAATTTGTAGTTTGGAATCAGCCATTGTGATTGGAAGACATTATATAGTTATTGACTTGGTGCTTATCTAGCCTTGAGGAAGTGATAGACAAAATATTAATAATCAGATTAAAATTAAAAAACATGTGTCTTTAGCTGTTACACTGTGAATAGCACAACACATTGAGAAAATATTCTCCCAGTATCTTAAACATATCTCATTCAGCAAAATGTCACTCCTGTTATTGATGTATGAGTAAGGTTTCGGTATCTATCTTCATTGTTTCATTTTTGTCTTAGGTGTTAATGTAACCAAAATATCACCTAACATCCATGTCCGGAACACACTTGTTTGTCAATGATGTTAGCAACTTTGTTGAATTGGATAGTGACTCAGCAACAGTCCTCATCTGGATTTCTCAAGCTGAACTGCAACCAGAGGCTGAGGACAAACACAAGAGTTCAGGCAACATCACAAACACATTCTGTGAGAATCAAATTGTGCGCTGTACCTACTTTGTATCAGACAAACTTGAGCTAAACTTGAACATATGGATGGAGATGGATATAGATATAGACATTCACATACATTTTACTTTCCCTGAGAGATGGCTGTTAAACAATTACCAGCACACAACTGGATACAAACACAATAAATATACTTCGCAAGAGATGATCATTCAACTTTCCTAGGAACAATTTTATTATGGTTAGAAACTAGAGGCTTGGAGGTTTACTGGGTCATGATTAAAGTTCAATGAAGTCCTCCTACAACCCTGAAGTTAGTTATACTGGACCATAATATCAGCTACACAGCTACTTCCCCAAACAGATGGTGACCGACCCCCAAATCTCTTCCTCTTACTTTGGGGGTTCGCAGAAGGGTCTGGCTGGGGGATGGTAGGGAAATTTATGGTTAGCGGGCAGGGAAAAACAGGACAGGTCAACACCTTGCAGCTACCAGTAGACTGTGGAAAAGTCGCTACTGGATGTGATGGGAAATACTGAGCCTGAATGGTCAGGAATGTGCAGGCCTTGGGATGATATGTACTTTGTGTTGAAATACTATTAAAAGATTCCGTTTGGCTATATTCAAAACAGCTTAGAACTGTAATTAATGTGATTTCAAGGTGACGAGAAATCCTAAGTCATCTATTGCCTGTGGTTTTATATTTCAGAAAACAGTAAACACACACACACACACACACACACACACACACACACACACACCCCAAAAACAAAGCAACAAAATGAGATACTAAAATATACTTGCTAAATTTTTAAAATATTTCCTAGTAAAGACTTTATTTAACCTTTCTTTCCCTTATCATCTTCATGTCCCCTAAGGAAACGTACCAATTAGTCATTTAGAGGGGCCAGAAGTACATTTAATACCAACCCTGGGAAGAAACAGGACAAGCTTTGGGCTCAGCTGCTGAAAACCAGAGCTCCGTCATGGCTGAGGCTAAGCTTCAACTGCATAAACACTGCCTAAGAAATGTGCATGGGCAGCCTGCTACATGTCTCGTCTACTCAGGAGAGGCTGAAGAAGGCCGCAACCTCAGGAAGAAAAATGCCCTCAGAACAGAGACCCCGAGTGCTTGCAGCAAAGAACACAGTGCTATATTTTTTCTTTTAAACTATCTGCCTCTCTAATTTGACTTGCTCCAAGCTCTTTCAGCATCTACAATGGAAGGAGAACAAGAGCTGCCGTCTATGGGATCTGTCTGCCTTGGCAGAGTGTGTGCTAGGTCGCCTCAGATGTGTCTGACTCTTTGGGACCCCATGGACTGTAGCCCATCAGGCTACTCTGTCCATGGGATTCTCCACGCAAGAATATTGGAGTGGGTTATACTCCAGGGGATTTTCCTGATCCAGGGATCAAACCCACGTCTCTTACATCTCCTGCATTGGCAGGCGGATTCTTTACCACTAGCGCCGCCTGGGAAGCAGAGTGCTGTGCTCTTTCTAAGATTCAGTTTCGCCTTCTAAGTGTACCCTCCTTGCAAAACTTTTCTATTTGAATGCTGCCTTTTCCAGTCCCTGAAGTACATCTGCCTGTGTTACCAACAGGTGGGGTTCTCTTAGACTTTCCTCCATGGAAGCTGCATGCAAGAAGGATGAGACCTCTGCCTCTGTTTCCCCAAAGAAATCAGCTTTCTACTGGGAGTTACAAGGATGTGCCAGGGCCCTGTGATGGCTTTTAAGAACTCCCACACATTCAGGATGGGTAAAAGCAGCCGAGGCGGGTCTTGGCCAAGAAGACATTGTCTAATTTGGCTTGAAGATTTCAGAACTCAGAGCCCAAGAGAAGGCATTGTCAGGCATTCTGAATTGTAAAGGACAGGAGGGTTGTGGGATGAACATTTGAGGGGAGCTCTCTAGTGGGCAATAATCCTCTAATATGGAGGTTCAGAGGCAGCTTTTTCTACCTCTGAACATCAGCATCCTTTAGCTCTGTGGTTACACTTGATATTTTCTGCTACATGAGGAGAGCAACAGAAGCAAGGCACCCCACACCCCCATTGTACACGACGGCTTGGAAACTCTCTCTTTCCTGAAGTGGGGAAAAACAAATTCACCTGAGCATCTCAGCTTACAGGGCTCAGAGGAACCAAGGAACCTCGCACACATGATTTAAGGACCAACTACTGACCAGGCCCTTCGCGAGCATTGTATCATCAAGCAATTCACCCCACAGCCCTGTAGAGGTGGCAGTTGGATCCTTGGTTTACAGATCAGGAAGTAAGACTCTTTCACTAAGTAAATATACATTTATGGAGCATTAACCTCTTGCCAGAAACTCTGCTGTAGGGTTTCCAAAGAAGAGAAAGAAGGGGCCCCGACCTTATAGAATTCACATCCTAGTGGAGCTCCGCAACTAGGAAACTTCTGGCTGGTTGAGTAAATGACAGAGAGACAGAATAAGAAGGAGGGGGACAGTACAGGAATGGAAGAAAAGAGAGAAAACAAAGGAAAGGAGAGCAACTGTCCAAGGATGTCCAGGTATGAAGTTGAAGATCCCCAATTTCATATTCCAGCCTTTTCATTTTCCACATAGCATGGGGACCATCACCCTTGCCCCTTCCCTGCTAGCCTCCGCTGTGGTACATATACACAATGGAATATTACTCAGCTATTAAGAAGAACACATTTGAACCTAGTGTTCTAATGAGGTGGATGAAACTGGAGCCCATTATACAGAGTGAAGCAAGTCAGAAAGAAAAACACCAATATAGTATACTAATGCATATACATGGAATTTAGAAAGATGGTAAAGATAATCCATATGTTTTCAGTCCTATATGTGTAATAGCAAGAGACACAGATATAAAGAACAGACTTCTGGACTCTGTGGGAGAAGGCGAGGGTGGGATGATTTGAGAGAATAGCACTGAAATGTGTATTAACATATGTGAAATAGATGACCAGTCCAAGTTCAATGCATGAAACAGGGTACTCACAGCCGGTGCACTGGGACAACCTAGAGGGATGGGATGAGGAGGGAGGTGGAAGGGGGTTCAGGATGGGGGACACATGTACACCCGTGGCTGATTCATGCCAGCGTATGGCAAAAACCACCACAATACTGTAAAGTAATTAGCCTCCAATGAAAATAAATAAATAAATTAAAAAATAATGATGAGAGAAAGAACAGTAGCCGAGGGACTTTTTCCATGGCCTGACTCCTTGCACTGGAGTCTGAGCCTCATCTCTGGGACAAGAGCTTTCTTTCACAGCTCTGAGAAGACGAGGTGAACTTCAGAGTTAAGGCGGAGCACTGGAAAGTTTCAGAACATAGCCTGCCCTTTTTAACTCCTCTTTATTAATATTCTTCAGGCACATAGGTGCAATGAGAAAGTGCAAAATATAGCTCCCTCTGGCTGCAGCAGCAAGGAAACCAAAAAAAAGAAAAAAGAAAAGAATATGGCACATCATGCCATCCTATTATAATAACAGATTAAAAGGGTACATACAGGGTACTAATTAGTGCTCATAAAAACTCGTAGCTCCAGATTGCTCATCTTCATAGCTGGGCACTAAAAGTACCACGTGTGCAGATAACATGGAAGTAAAATAGCAGAGAGCAATCTCACAGGGTTCCGGCAGCAGAGGAGGCAGCCAGCTCCAGCCGCGCCACCTGTATGCACTCAGGAATCCAGAGACATTCAGATGATGGCCCAAGAATGAACAATCAGCCATCCCAGACAGAGGCAAGCATATCTGAACTCAGCAAGGGATGCTGGGGGACCTTGCCAACTTCTGATTGATTGTCTTCGTGTCCCTGTCCCCAAGATGTATTCCTGTCCATGGGCTCCCCTGGATTGTATGCAGAGGGCTACTTCTGAGAAATGAGATGGTTTTATTAGTATGCAGAGGCCAAAGTGTAGCCTGAAGGAGAGATACCTTCATCAATAAAATCTTTTTTGATTAAATTCAGCCTTTCTTCTTAGGTCCACTCAGAGCTTAGAAAATAAGCCAGGAGTGCTTTCTAACTTTTGTCCCCAGTTTGTTCCCTGAGGATTTCAAGGATTCTGCTGCCATTAGAGCAATCCGTGAGAACAAAGAAAGGAGTCTGCTTTCTTTAACTAGTTGCCTCTTTATAAATTCAGACCCAGTAACTCAGATTTGGAAATCCACAGCACTCAAATATCTACCTTAGCCAAGTGACTATGTATTCCAGGCTAATCAATTAATTCATAAATGACTATACACAGCACATATGGAGAGCCACCTTTTTAAAAAGAATGTGAACCTTTTTTTCAACAAGGAGAAAAGTATGTCCATGCATGCTCTTTGCTGCCTGTGAAACTGAAGCTTAGTGATTTCGTTTTAGGAATACACAACAGTTAAAAGGGCTAAGCTGAAGGCAAAAAAAAAAAAAGAAATGAGGCAAATGAACTGCAATAACCACTCTCATATTCATTCCATTTTCAAAATTATAAGGGATATGTATTATTTAATGGTATATACTCACTGTGCCCTGAAAAATGTGGAAGAAAAGATCAAGACTTTTTTAAAACAAACAAAAACAAAACAAACAAACAAAAAATACCAGTTCTACCCTAGGAAAAAAAAACATTGCCCATATTTATTTATTTTCCTCCAGAAACCTGGGTAAATATCACTGGGATGGACTGAGTCCTAGTCTATACGATCAGTGGTCTGGCCAGCTCAGTATGAGCCTTTAGAGGACTCAGCGTTTGTGTTTCTCATCCTGCTCCCTTTGCCTTAATGTGTCCCTACTGCTTGGAATGATGTTCAGAAACGTTTGACGTTATGTGAGCACTGGCCAGTCACAATGGGACCAGATGCCAGGAAATCAACAGCCAGTGCAGGTTACCCAGTGCGCATGGCCTGTATATCCATCCAACCTCAGCTGGTGCAAAGGTTCTGATGATAATGCGAGCTCCTTCCCGAGGACCTGTCTTAACTGGATGTCTAGAGAGACAATTCATGAATGTCCAGTGGTGATAACTCTAGTACGTGTGCCACAGGCCCGTAGGAAAACCATTCTGACTCCATGAAGACTCTGCAGAGCCTCGAATTACACCATGGGAGTGAAGCCCTCACTGCAGCCCCTGACACAATGGGCAACCACGGCCAAGCCATTTTCACTCACCAGAAAAACCTGTTCCCCTACATAAAAAATGACAGCTTTGGCCCTGCTTTTCCTCAAAGCGATGGTAAAAGGTCAGGTAAGAGAAGATGCCGAAATGTGCTTTGAATGCTTCTGAGGAGAAGTACTTTCTAATCCCAAGCCATAATTGCTAACAAATGACTTCTCTTTAACATAAGGGTTAAAGGATTTTTAATGCATATATTCTTTGGTGCTCATTAAGAAGACACTAATTCTTTATGGGTTCATAAGCGCATACATAACTGAGAATAATTTGCAGCGACGGTGCAGTAATGAACGTAAAATCCTAATGAGAGAACGCACATTGCGTGGAAACATGTACTGTTCTTTCTGGCCTTCCTTTCTTTTGTCAGAGATATTGTGTTGAATTTTCTTCAGAGGGTTTATTAGTGTCTGTTTAATATCATCCCTCTCTTTCATATGAGCATTTTCATTAGAATCTTAGGCAAAGCTTTAGGCTTTCGATGAAGGGGTTATTAAAAAATAATTAATATGTAAACAGTGCTCAAAATACCACATTACAGCTAATCAACGGGATTGTCACAAGGCACAGAGATGGAAACAATATTAAATACCAAAGAGCCCACCCTGATCCATCAGCAATTTCACTATTTCCAAGCACAAAATTAACTTCGTTTTTGAGAGGGGGCAGACTAATAGGGCTTCTGAAAGCTTCATTTGGTCCAAGCAGATGATTTCCTTGTGGGGACTCCATGATGGGAATTAAACCTGAGTTTTTAGTGATTTCCAAGGCTGGTTCTCCACTTTTCCTATTCATCAAGCTAGGATTGCCTTTAGTACAGTCCTGGGAATCACCCTGGGACTCTCTTGGATTGAACAGAGAGTCAACCATTGGGATAGAATGGCCACCCATGAGCCTCCTACTTCACTGGAGGAGCTCAAGGGGAGGCTGGCCGAGGGTCCCCAAACAACCAAGGCTGCCTCACTTCATCTCCTGTTCTGAAGTTCATTTGTTCATTTGTTAATTTCACAAGGAAAATGATTGTTTCATATACAAAATGAGAACCAGTTCAATCTTTCTCTTTACTACTGTGAAATCAGCCAAACCAGTTAATGAATCCTAGCAGTCTAAATCAGCAGTTCCCAAAGATGATCTTTGAAACCCTATTACCACACAACTGGAAGGAAGGGAGGGAGGGTGGAAGAAAGAGAAAGAGAAAAAGAAATATCACGGTTCAGAGGACTCTTGGAAATGCTGCTTATTTTATCTCTTTTTAAAGTTTCAGGAAGAATCTTAAGGTGTGAGAATTTCTGCAATTAAGAATCATATTTAATTTTGTCTAGCTGTGCTTTTTTTTTTTTTTGCTGTGCATTTTATAAGGTTATTTACCACAGACTTTTCTTCACTTTCCCTCCTCTGCTTCACTGCTGAAAATATCACTTTGGGAAGTGATGGTCTAAGGTAACTTGCTCCTGCACCCCGCATTAGGTGATTGCCATCCATTTTGATGTAATTACACAAACACACACTCAGCATTCCTTCAACGTAAGCTGAGAGAATGAAGGCAATGCACTCTTCAAGGGTAAGTTCCCAAACTGGTGTGACACATGCCAACCCCTCCAGGGACTTACACACTTCCCAGAAATCTCAACATCTATGAGTTGAAGACTATTAATCCAACCTTCCAGCTGCCCAGTAGGGGTCAAGGGCCAACTCTGTGGTAGTGGAAATGTCAAGAACCAGGGAAACGAATAGGAACCTGGTATGACCTCCACCCGTGGGAGTTTACCTGGACACAGTCACAGACGCCATAAGATGTACGATGCAGAAAAAGAGGAGGTACATTCTGCATGAGGGCAGAGGAAAGTTGGCAAAGACAGTGACTGTCTAGTGGACTAGACTCCAACCTAAGGATTGTTCTAGATGGAAGAGGACAAATGAGTAAGCAGCATGGTGAGCTATAGACGTGAAATGGATGGTCCTTCCAAGATGTTCATCATCACTCCAACATCACAGAGGAGCCAACAGTCTTACAGGGTCTAGATCATAAGAATTCCATGGTGGGTGAATAAATGTTAGCTAATTCCTTCAGGCCAGGAAGGGGTTCCTTGGTGGCTCAGACAGTAAAAAATCTGCCTGCAATGGGGGAGACCTAGATTCCATCCCTGGGTCAGGAAAGACCCCCTGGAGAAGGGAATGGCTATCCACTTTAGTATTCTTGCCCAGAGAATTAAGGGAACAGAGAAGCCCATGGGATCACAAAGAGTCATACATGACTGATCGAGTAATACTTTCAGATCAGGAAACCACAGCACACCTTGCTAGACTACATCTTGCTAGATGGCAGGCATGGAATTGAGTCTCTGTGTTCCCCTCATATTGATCTATCAAGCCTTTCCATGTCTGTCACCCAGCAGCAAGCTTTCCATCTGAGTTATCTCTCTGATGGCCAGGAGCATATGGATAGGCATTTGTGCCTTGCCTTATGAAACCAAGGGCTTCTCTGGTGGCTCAGATGGTAAAGAACCTACCTGCAATTGGGGAGACCCAGCTTCAATCTCTGGGTCAGAATGATACCCTAGAGAAGGGAATAGCTACCCACTCCAGTATTCTTGCCTAGAATTCCATGGACAGAGGTTATAGTCCATGGGGTTGCAAAGAGTCAGACATGACTGAGTGACTAACATTTTGTGAAACAGAAGGGTCCTTACAAATTGGATATTCATGGATGTCATACATGAAATGATTTTACACATCCATGAAGAATGACCCATGAAAAGAATCCCTGTATTGAATTATCTGGGAAGCAAGAAATCACATTCACTCTGGCTTTCCTGACTAGAACACATTCCTTTTAGGGGACTATTTAATTTAAAGAGCAATGCTGTTTAGTAGACATATGAAAAATACACAGTTTCCAAACTAGAGAGAAAAAGATAAAAGTAAACTTAGAAGCTACACATGTCACTTGACAATGATTTGATGTGAAATTATAGTCCCATCCATAAACTGAGTGAGCCAGGTTCATATCTTCTGGGACACTTGAATTGCCGCAGGCAGTTCTAAATAATGACCTCATAATTTGCAAGTTGAAGAATGGTAAGACTGGAATTAACAGATTTTACATCATTGGGAGGGACACAGCCAAACAGGCAGTGGTGTTTGCTCACAGCAGAGTAAGCTTTGAACCTCTTAAGCAAACTGACGAATTGCCCTCTGGAGTCCAATTTCCCACCTCAGCAACACTTTGCCACGATGGCTTGTCTCCTGCCTCTCCTGCCTAACGGCTCTCCAAGCCAAGAAGGGCCATCCATGCAATTAAAATAACCATCAACAAAACAGCCCAGTAATTAGCTGTCTTCTTTGTTAAATATAATTCTGGTCAGCAAGATTGATAGGTTCTTTGGTCACTAACAATCTATTTAACAACTGTAAATTTGAAGCCATCACTTTCTTGAGTCCCAGCATTGAAGAGGTTAGGGAGCAGATGATACTCAGGCAAAGTCAAGAGCTGGAAAATTAAGCCAGATGTGAAAACCAAGAGTTACAAAGTATTATTTCACAGAGAGTACTGTGGACCTACATGCAATTTGGGCATGATTAATGCTAGGAAATCTGTTCAACTACTTTTTTAAAGGGAAAAGAATCTTCATCCATGCCCTATGCCACAGTTATATAACTTAGCAGGAACTGGAAATCCTTACAGACCAAACCCAGCTAAAATCAAGATTGTATTAAAAATGAACCACTGATCATAAAAATATCCGTGCTCATGCTCAGTCACTCAGTTGTGCCCAACTTTTTGTGACACCCTGGACCGTAGTCCGCCAGGCTCCTCTGTCCATGGGATTTCCCAGGCAAGAATACTGCAGTGGGTTGCCATTTCCTCCTCCAGGAGATCTTCCCATCCTAGGGATCAATCTTGAGTCTCCTACGTTGGCAGGCGGATTCTTTACCACTGAGCCATCAAGGAAGACCCCTTCTCATGCCCAGACATCCTGAAAATATTGATCCCTGAAAAGTATTTTTTGTATTTTGCATAGAAATAGGTATAGAAACTTTGAAAACTAGTCTTAAAATCATATTTTGAAAGATGAAACACCATTAGACACAGTCATTATGACTCACTACATTTTTTTAATATTCAGTTTTAATGTTTCCACCATGAATAAACCATTCAAACTTTGTACATATCAGTATAGCTATAGAACACCTCTGTCTAGTTATAAAATGCCTCAAGTTTTCTTTTGATCAATTCCGGATTCCAATTCACTTTCTCAGTCAGCTACAGAATTCTCTAAGGTCTCAGTACTAGGAATTGGTGTGCTGCTGCTGCTGCTTCTTTATTATTATTTTTTTTTAATTGGGGAAAATTGCTTTGCTAGGTTGTGTTGGTTTCTGCTATGCAACAACACAAATCAATCATAATTTTATATATATATATGCCCTCCCTCTTGAGCCTCTCTCCTTTCCCCCATACCACCTCGCTAGGTCATCACAGAGTGCCAAGCTGGGCTCTCTGAACACATTTTAAAACTGCATCAATAAACTTCACAATTTTATGGTAAGTTGGGTGGTCCAGGCCCAGTTGGTCAAGTTAGTATCTTCATGCCACCAAATTCTGACCTTACAGTTTACATAACCACTGCTTGCTGTTGGTCTACTTGTTTTATTTGATATTCATGGGTCATCCACAGGGAAAGATACCTAACTCTTCCACTGTTGTATTTACTTGTTACATAGAGAATCAATCTCAGGCTTCAAAGTGCCAACTGATGACCAAGCCCAGTTTTGCTCTACCAGGAGTGAAATAAAGGGTCACTTGGCAAGAATCGGAAGCAAGGCCGATTTTGTAGACACTAATCTAGAAGAAACATTACTGGAATTGATCCTCAAAGGTATCCCCCACCAATGGTGACACTTGGGGGTATCTTTGAGGGTCAAAGGCTGGAACCAGCAATGTGGCAACATCACAAGTCTGCTGAATGCCACCTTGGTAGGAAGGGTGTTCTACTTGCCTTTGTAAAATGAAAAATGGAAATAAGACAACAGAGCAGAAAAATACTAGTTCTGTTGATTAAATTTCAGAGGAACCTAAAATATTACTTATGGGAAATATATCAGCCATTTTTACCCGGCCTTACAAATTTACTGGACATTAACTCATATGTATCTATAGCAACCCCACATTCTGTCTCAGAAGAATTCAAGCCTAATACTTGAGGAAAGAGAACTAAGGTACTGATGGGCAAGCGGGTTTATTCTCAAATATCAAGTCTGGTCAAGTAGTAGTGGCCTGTTTTGAAAATGATTCTAAAGCTATATCTGGACTCAGTGAAAATTAATTATTTGATCAATCAATACTGCCTCAAGAGGCAGTTTTACACAGAGGTTAAGAGCATGGATGCTGAGGACACATTGATGTTTGAATCCCAGCCCTAAAACTTTGGGGCATCCCCAGTGGTGCAGATGGTAAAGAATTAGTCTGCACTGCAGGAAACCTGGGTTTGATCCCTGGGTTGGGAAGATCCCCTGGAGGAGGGCATGATAACCCACTCTAGTATTCTTGCCTGGAGAATCCCATAGACAGAGGAATCTGGTAGGCTATAGTACATAGGGTTGGGAAGAGTCAGACATGACTGAACGGCTGACACTTACACTTTCTTAAAACTTACCACAGGGCAAGATATTTAACCTCCATTTACCACATACAAAATGGTAAAAATAGCAACAATGATGTTACAGAATTATTATGAGCACTGAATACATATCATACTTTAAGCAACTTTTACAATGTATGTCTAGCACATATTTGTCATTTAATAAATGTTAGCATCATCACCAGCAGGACTAATCACCACTGCTGTAACTGACATTGCAGAGTAGTGCTGTGATTTGTCTTTTGCCCTCAAAGCTGACTAGGTTCTAGAATCTGCTCCTCAACTAGAAAAGCAGAAATGGCAAGTACCATCCTCTGAGGTCAAGGTGGCATTGGAGTGGTGGAATAAATAAAATCAATATAGTTCTTTGTATGATATAATGAATACATGAACTTTGTAGAACTAATCTCCAAAATGCAATGAGTTATAAGTGTGGTGTGATAACACCTTTATATTGGGAAAGTTCAAAATGTCTTTCAATGATTCATATTTTCAGGACACTGCAAAGTGCTCAAAATAGATGCGTCATGATTTAAACAATCACTTGAACTTCTCCAGGCTTCCTAGGTTACCAATATCATGCAATTCCACGTTTCCTATGTTCAGTCAACTGAATAAAGGATCAAAGAGTGATGGGTTCCATTCCATGTGTTACAAGCTGCCTTCATGTATTGTATCACTTTCATGACAGTTTGCTTCTACTAATAGGCAAGGGGACACTCTCATACCTGACAAGTGATGAGAACAGGCTTCCGCTGCTTTCTGTCATCAAGCAGCATGAGTTGGAATTAAGGCATGACTTCTCAATTTGCCATAATGGGCATAGTTAATGATGTCTGAACAGATTTTTGGTTGTCACAACCTGGAAGAAGGTGCTGGTGGCATCTAGTTGGTAGAAACCAGACATGCTTCTAAAAATTCTACTATGCACAGCCCCACTTCTACAGCTAAGGATTATTTAGGTAAGCCCAGAAATAAACCCATGCACTTCAAGGTCAATCAGTGTACAACAAAGGAGCCAAGAATATACAATGGATAAAACACAGTGTCTTCAATGACTGAAGCTAGAAAAACTGGACAACCGCATGCAAAAGAACGAAACAGAACATTTTCTCACACCATATGAAAAATAAACTCAAAATGAATTAAATCATCTGAAATCATATGACTTCTAGTAGAAAACATAGACAGAACAGTCTTTGATATAAATCGTATCAATTCTTTTTTGGATTTCTCTCCTAAGGGAAGGGAAATAGAAGCAAAAATAAACAAATGAATGTAATTAAATTTAAAAGTTTTTGCACAGTAAACAAAACTACTGATAAAATTAAAAGACAGTCTACTCAGTGGGAGAAGTATCAGCAAGTGATATGACTGATAAGGGGTTAATATCTCAAATATATTAACAAATCATATAGCTCAATATCAAAAAGACAAACAACCTGACTGAATGGGCAGAAGATATGAATAGACATTTTCCAGAAGAAGACAGAGAGATGCGCCAGCAGGCACACACAAAGATACTCAGTTTCACTAATTATCAGAGAAATGCAAGTCAAAACCACAGTGAGCTATTACCTCACACCTGTCAGAATGACTCACCAAAAAGTCTACAAATAACAAATGCCAGCTAGGATGAGGAGAGATGGGAATCCTAGTACACCGTTGGTGGGAATTTAAATTGGTGCAGCCACAGTGGAAGAAAGTAGGGGAAGCTCCTCAAAAAACTAGGAATACATCCATCCTATGATCCAGCAATTCCACACTTCAGTATATATCTGATGAAAATGAAAACTAACTAGAAGGTATATATGAAGCACAGTGTTCATAGCAGAACTATTGACTACAGCCAAGATATGTATTCAACCTAAGTGTCCATCAACATACGAATGAATAAAGATGTGGTAAATGTATCCGTGTGTGTAAGATTACCCAAACAAACAAAAGAGAATGAAATCTTGCCATTTGCAAAAACGTGGACAGATGTAGAGGGCATTATGCTTAGAGAAATAAGTCAGAGAAAGACAAATACTGTACATTATTGTTTATATGTGGAATCTAAAAAATAAAACAAATGGATGAATATAACAACATAGAAACAGACTCACAGATAAAGAGAACAAATTAATTGTTACCAGCCAGAAGAGAGAAGGGGAGGGTGGCAAGCGAAGGTAAGGGGAGAAAGAGGTAGAAACGACTATGCATAGAATTAATAAGCTACACGGATATAGCACACGGAAATATATATATATGTATGTATGTATACTGAGTCACTGAGTCGTGTCCAGCTCTTTGCAACCCCATGAACTGCAGCCCACCAGGCTCCTCTGTCCATGGGATTCTCCGGGCCAGAGTACTGGAGTGGGTTGCCATGCCCTCCTCCAGGGGATCTTCCCAAGCCAGGGATCAAACCCAGGTCTCCCGCATTACAGGTGGATTTCTTTACCATCTGAGCCATCAGGGAAGCACAGGGAAATGAAGTCATTAATTTATATTAACTTTAAACAGGATATAATCTATAAAAATACTGAATTACTATGTTGAAACTAATGCATTTTTACATTATCCATACTTCAGTAAAAACAATTAGAAGTAAAATAAATTGATTTTTTAAAAAAGAATTATCTGGTTCAATATATTGATACTGCAGAGGTAAAACTCAGCACAGGTATGGAACACAAATCCGTGTGGACTCATTTCTTAACTGTTTCTCTCTCTAGACTGGAAACTACATAGGCAGGGACCATTGCGTCCTTAGTGCTTGGCACGGAAGCTCATGCTTGTTAAGGAATTTATTAATTTTTGTGAAGTGAATGAACTATAACAGTAGAAAACAACGCAAGCTACCATTTTCCTCTGCAGCAGAACAAGTATTTCTTCCATAGCAAAGTCACATAAAATAAGGTGAAAAGAGAAGATACAGGCAAACACGATGTGGGGGCACCTAGCACACCAGACACCTTGAATCAATCTTTCCCTATCACCAACATGCCTGTGTTCCCTACTGAACCAGTACCACATCCAGACCCACCAGTAAGTTGTGTCAATTATTTCTAGAATCTACTCCTTTCTCCCCACTGTTACTGCTTCCAGGCATGCCCAAGCCATCACCATCAGCATGTCTAATGGTTCACCCTGCTTTGGATCTTGGCTTCTCACTTCCATTCTGCACACAGGGTACTAACCCTTTACAGGCCCCAGTCAGGCACATCATCCCTGTGTTTAAGGTGCGCTGAAGTCCTTGTGTGCTCAGTCACTCAATCGTCTCTGATTCTCTGCGACCCCATGGACTGTAGCCCACCAGGCTCCTCTGTCCATGGGATCTTCCAGGCAAGAATACTGGAGTGGGCTGCCAGTTCCTCCTCCAGCTAAAGTTCTTACCAGAGCTTACACTGTCTGGCACCTGCCGACCTCGTCACATTCTAAGCAGAGCAGCCATCTTCCTAAGGAATCAAAGCACCCAGCTCCTTCCCCTGTGAGAGTCTGTGCTATGGCTTGGAATGCTCTTCTTCCAAATGCTTCTGTGGCTGGCACTTGCACATCATTCAGGACTCAGCTGAAAGTCAGCTTATCAGGAGAAATTTTCTGACAACACAGAATCGAGAACTGCCTTCTCCCTGCCTTTATCAGACAGGTCACTTTCTTTTATTGTTTTCAGATTATGAGGCACAACCAGCGAGTTTATTTTTTTATTTGTTCAGTTACACTTGTGCATAAGCCGTGCCTCCCCCATTAGAATGTCCACTCCGTGACAACAGGAAATCTGACTGTCATGCTCTCTGCTGCATCTCAAACTCAGTCCCTGGCACAACCTAAGGATACCAGCTGAATGAATAAAGCTCTGAAGAATGAATGGATGGATATGTAAATGGGTAAACTAAGAGCAAAAAAGACATAATCTAGAAGGAAATATGTGTTAACTGTCACTTGCAGGAGAGTTTCCCAGCATTTTTAAATTAAACCCCAAATCTCATCATTTGTTTAACAGATCAGTCCTACCTAAGACTGATTATCAAAATAATAAAGAAGAGTGGTTCAATACCAAATATAATTCAGAAAAAAAATTAACAATTTTTTATTATAAATCTCTCTCAGTCTCTTCATGAGAACTAAATTAAAATTCATCCTACATTTTTAAATCTCTTACTGAAGTTCAAGCTCCAATACTATGGCCCCTGATGCAAAGGGTAGATTCACCGGAAAAGATCCTGATGCTAGAAAAGATGGAGGGCAGGAAGAAGAGGGGGCAACAGAGGATGAGATGGTTGGATGGCATCACCAACTTGATGGACATGAGCTTGAGCAAACTCCAGGAGACAGTGACGGACAAGGAAACCTGGCATGCTGCACCCCATGGGGTCACAAAGAATTGGACACAACTTGGCAACTGAACAACATGCAAAGAGACAATGAAATAATGAAAGTACAATGATTTTAAGAATGCTAACTATATAACCATAGCGATGACTTTACAAGTTTCCAAATATGATTCAGCAATGAGGACCAGCATAGAATGAAAAAAAAAAAAAAAAAACTGGAGTGTTTTCCTTTTTTAATTTCTGTTTCTGTGAAAAACATCATTAAAATATTTAATATTCACAGGCAGTTATCTGAGACAAGAGTAAGCGTGTCACCCTTTGCAGAAGCCTGGAGCGTGTACAAGTATAATGTCGCCTTTTTTAGAATCATGTGATATATTTGAACATATATCAGCTATAAGAAAAAAATGCTGCCAGTATGTTGGTAATGGTTGGGAGGATGGTTAGATGGTTGCATACTGAGTAAAGCAGAATCAAGGCTGAGAAGAACAACGCTGAACTGCCACACACACATCCTTACTACCTCCTGCCCGCCTTTCTGACTCCAACTATTATTGCTCCAGTAACACCCCAAAACTTACAGTGTTCTGAATTTGATAGTGTCTTGGGGTATCTGTATCTTTTTTGACACCGTAATTCTTGATTGACCATTAGAATTTTCTGCATTGTCTCATATGGTAGCCACTAACCATATGTGGCCACTGAGCACCTGAAATGTGGCTTACACAGCCTAGGAACTGAACTTTTCATTTTATTTATTTATTACATAATTTAAATTTAAATAGCCACATGTGGCAAAGGGCTTCTGGTGGTTGCATAACACAGGCCTAGATGGCTCCCTTTATGGTCCAGCAAACTCCTACTCATCCTTCAAGACCCTATTCAAATGCCCCTTCCTCCAGATTGCCCTTCCTGTTCCCCCTATAGCAGGTGCATGGACTTCCAGAATATATACTTATCATTACAGTTATTTTATGACATGTTGATCCTCCCACTAGGTGAGAATCTCTTGAGGGAGGGGAATCTGTCTGGCTCATTTCTAGATACTTAGTTCAGTGCTTGGAACATGAGAATTTTTTGACAAATATTTGCTAGATGCTCAAGTGAGACAGTGAAAGCATCTTTAGATGTGAACAAATATAAGCAGAGCTTCCCAAGAAAGTTCTTCCCCAGAGAAGAATTTACTGCCTTCATACAAGAAGTTGCAAACCAGTTATGACCTTCAGAGTTGTTAGTATTTTGTCATGTGTATTTTTTTTTTCATGGAAACTGCTTTTCAGTGTTAAAAACTAAGATTTCCAACACTTCTAGGAACAATTATTGGCTCTGGCAATTTTAGTTCCACATTCCTGCTTGGCAACAACTAAACAGAATAGACCATGCAGCTATGTCTTTTAGATAATAAATACAACCTATAGATTCTCTTTTCTTACTCCAAGCCACCTCTAATCACCCATGGTCTCTGTCTTTCTTCTGTGGGTATTTTACCGTTCAACTTCAGACACTGAATGAAGAGCCACAAAGCTCAAGCTCAGACACTGTCCTCTTGCTTACAAAAATAAAATAAGTTTCAGAAAAAGAATAGCAACACTCTTAACAACAAAGCAAAAATAATAATGGCTGCTAACATGTAGTGAGCATCACAAGCCAGGTATTCTGTTAATATTAGGCAATGAAGAAACATTGTCAGGTGGGATCTTCCAAACCACCCCTGGACCTAGAAAATACTTTTAGCCTCATTTTATAAGCGAGGAGAACAAAATTCCAATGGGTGACACTGGGCATCAGCAGGAAGTTCAGTCCCCAGGTCTGACTATTACCAGGGTCCTTGCTGATGTTTCTCCATGATAAAGCCACATCCCTCCACCTTCTCCCTGACCTGGATTATACCCTGAATGTAATTCAAAGTGAGACCTTGGGCAAGTGACATAACTCCTCTGTGCTCCCCTCCTCTACCAGCAATGGACTTCAGAGATAAGAGCTAAGGTTACTAAGGGCACATGTGGGCATTTGAGATGATGCAGGTAAAATGGTGAACTTCTTAGACACTTTAACAAGTGGAAAATGATCTCATCTGAGTAGGTGGATAATGGCTAGGGGAAGGCTGACATCCCTGGTCTAGGCAGACGGGAGAGGTTCAAATCATTTAAAGAAAACAATGGCACTGTGGCTTCTGCCGGCACCTAGCTGTGAGCATCAGGCACCCTCACTAGGGAGAGAATATCTCAGTGGATCTAACAAAGACTTGACTTCCCAAAGGGTGCTTGTAGCTTTGTGCCAATTAAGTAACATTACAAAGATGCAAATCAATGGACGGTTCAGCTGTTGTGGGCCCAGCACTCTGTCAGACTAGGACTTAGCAAGCTTTTTCTGTAAAGATCCAGAAACTAACAATTTAGGCTTTGCAGGCCATTTGGGAACAAACAACCACGGCAGCGTGCCAATAAAACTTTCTTTACAAAACTAGGCCAAGAGGCCACTTGCCATTGTTTGCTAACCCCTGAGCTAGGCAACAGGAAGGCAGAGCAGAAACATTTCACCTGCTCTTCACCAACATTGAGCACAGTAACAGGGACAATATCAGATGGTGCCTACTGGACTCATCTCTCAGGGCAGCCCCAACCTCTGGGGTAGGTGCCTGACAGTGACGGCAATTTAAGCAACAGGCCCTTGGCAGCATTCAGTCCCTGATGAGGCCCAGAGAGCTGAGGGTACTTTGTCTCTGTCTTCCTCCCAGTGAATGGTTCTTCCCAGGAACTATGAAGGCCGGAGAGCAAAACAGGTGAGGTGACATGGTCTTCCAACCACATGATACGTAAGTGGCGCTCAGGCAGCTGCCACACAAGGATGCTTTTGACATTTAGACAAAAAAGCATTGAATGGCTTTTCTCTTCTTGAGTGAAATAAGCTGACTCTCTCCAGGTGCCACCACCTCGCCCTGAGCCATCCTCCTGTGTCTGAACTGCTCGTTCTGTACTTGCTAGGCAAACACCAAGACCAGGGCTGGCTTCTGCCTTAGGCCAGACAGTTTGGAGCCTGGGTAGTCCTCCCTTGATGGGATAATCCTGAGCTCAGTCGTTTTTCTTCCCACTGTGTGACCAACATGATTCAAAGAAACAAAAATGTACATCTTGCTTTGTCTGCTAACCTGATCCCTCACTGTCCTTATGCTTTTAGTTTTGTTCTCACTTAACCCTGCTCTCCTTTTATAGTGTTAAGTCTGCTCCTTTCTACACTATCTTTTGAACTTTACTATCCTAATGTATGTTTAACTGTCATTTTCATTCTTCAGTGTTTTACTTTTGAAGTGAAATGATGGTAAATATTAGAGGAGACACACTCTTGGGAAATGTCCTTGTTTCAGAGTCAGAGCTTTGGTCCTAGTCTGTCCTTGCAGTCTATAGAAACCTGGGCCCAATGAGTAAACATCTTCAATTGCTTTACCTACAGCAATAAAGGTAATCATGCCAATCCCAGAGAGATTTTTCAGGGTTAAATGAGTTAATTATGAAGATTTTTCAAGAACATATAACCTGATTTTTAAAAACGGGCACAGGATCTGAACAGACATTTGACCAATGAAGTTACACAAGTGGATAATAAGCATGTGCAAAGATGTTCAACATTATCAGCCATCTGGGATGGCCAATCCAATTACACTACAATAAAATACCACTTCACACCCATTAGGATGACTATAATCAAAAAGAAAATAACAAGTGTTGATGAGGATGCAGAGAAATTAGAACCTTCACACACTACCGGTAAGAATGTAAAACAGTAGAGATGCTTTGGAAAATAGTCTGACAGTACTTCAAATACATAGAGTTACCATATGGTCCAGCAATTCCACTCCTAGGTATAAAGCCAAGAAAAATTAAAACATAGGTCCACATAGACATGCATAGGAGCATTTCTAACAATGAATAGAGGCACTTATAACATTATGATTCATAAGCATCATTCACAGTGTTATTCATAAACAAGTAAAAACAATGCAAATGGCCACCAAATAGTGAATGGATAAAGGACAAGACAGTAGTCATACAACGGAATATTATTTGACAATAAAAGGAAATGAAGTATGGATTCATGTTACATTAATCTATGAACCTTGAAAATGTGTGATTTGGAGTTGCATCAACACCTCCCAGCCCAATCTTCAATAATAGTTTAGGGAAAGAATAAAAATTGAGATTTCACTCTAATTTCACCCATTACCAATACAGAAATAGCCTGAGAACATGATTTGGGAAACTTGGGAAAGCCCCAGAAAAACCTTGGAGAGTAGAATCCTGAGACTTCCGTCCAGCCATGCATAGGAAGAACCATGAGGGGTGTTTGGTAGGAAACACTGATGAACAGATACATTGTAATGAACAACAAGTTGTATCTCAAGGACAAAATTCAAGAAGGAAGCTGATGCTGGAAGTGCATCAAGTTTTCTGAACTGGATTGTTCAGAATGGGAGTGTTAAGAGTAAGCATGGGCAGAAGAGGGGGGCGTTTTAAAGGAAAAGGGGACGCATTCTCTTTTCAGATGCTTGAAGTTTGAGCAACTTATCTCTTGAATTTAATGTCTGAATGAAACTAACCTAGAACCTCCCACGTAGTAAGCCTTTTAGAAATGAGGTGACTATATAAAAAATGTTAATTGAAAATCAATAAAGATGGCAGTCGCAAACTTAGATATTTTGAATCACTTTTTCCCCGAACTGCTATGAAATCAACAAGCTCAACAACTCTGCAAAATTTTCAAATTTCAAACTGTATTATAGATATTACAGAGCCACAGTCTGAGCCATCTTGCACTTAACAAATAACCATGACAAGCATATCGGAGAATTTACAAAAACTGAGTATGTAACTTCACTGATAGAAAAGAAAAAAAAAAATCCAATTCTTACAACTTATTTAAAGACTGTTCAACATTTCAAGAAGATTTATGATAGGTAAGTTTCAAGATAATTGTTTTCTATACCTAGATTATATTCTATAATCTTCAGACATCAGAAATCAAGTCAATTCACAAACTCAAAAGTGCAAATATTAATGCTTTGTGGAACTGTACGACCTGCGTTTTGAAGCTACTGTGTGATTCTGAAACTGAACTTTTAAATAAACAAGGTGAAAACAAGGTGAAGGTGAAAGATTCAACCATCAGATGGTTGGTGGGTTCAACCATGGGCTCACTAACAGAACTCACTGCCCCACATCTAGGGAATATTTCCTTTTCAAAAGACACCATTCTCTCTTCACAGACTCTGCCACTGTGTCTCTGACACTTGCTCTAAGAGAGAATAATTAAATAGTTGAACCTTCTTAAAAAGAGAGAGGTGGATCTTGAGTGGACACAGTTAGTCTTCAGGATGTGAACACAATTCCTTGACTGCGTCTTGGGTGCATACACGTATGTATATGTGAGTGTGTGCATACAACTTCTAGTGCAAAATCAATCTTTATTAGTTTCCCAGACTTTGAGAACATTCTTCTCTCTACCTCAAGCTGGGTATTATTAACCTGAGACTTAAAAAAAATAGCAATATTAATGCAAATCTTGGGTCTGTACTCAAATGGATCAAGAACCATAGCCTGTGGGAGCCCTAAAAATCAAAGACAATGAAAGTATATTTAGTGACTGTATGAGAGAAAGTGCCAAATTGACAGTGACTCTTTTTTTTTTTTTTTTACTGTTTTCATTTTATTTTATTTTATTTTTTTTATTGGTTTTGCCATACAATGACATGATATCACCATGGGTTTACATATGCTCCCCCTCCAGAACCCTCCTCCCTCCTCCCTCCCTCCTCCCTCCCCCAGGGAAATCTCGGTGCACCAGCCCCAAGCATCAATCCTGGGCTGGCGATTGATTACACATATGATAATTAACATGTTTCAATGCCATTCTCCCATATCATCCCACCCTTGCCCTCATCCACAGAGTCCACGAGTCTGTTCTATACATCTGTGTTCCTTTTGCTATCTCTCATGCTGGGTTCTCGTTACTGCCTTTCTAAATTCCATATATATGCGTTAGTTGTTGTTTTCCCTTCTGGCTTACTTCACTCTGGATAATGGGCTCCAGTTCCATCCACCTGAGTAGAACTGATTCAAATGAATTTTTTTTTAATGCTGAGTAACATTCCATTGTGTATATGTACCACAGCTTTCTTATCCATTCGTCAGTTGATGGGCATCTAGGTTGCTTCCATGTCCTGGCTACTGTAAACAAAGCAGCGATGAACATTGGGGTACACGTGGCTCTTTCAATTCTGGTTTCCTCGGTGTGTATGCCCAGCAGTGGGATTGCTGGGTCATATGGCAGGTCTATTTGCAGTTTTTTAAGGAATCTCGACAGTGATTCTTGGGATAGGTTCCCAGAAGTCCCAATCACTCAGTGGTGGGGTCACAGCTATGTCTCAACTGCCCCCATGACTGTGTGTACGTGCTCATTCGCTTAGTCATGTCCTATTCTTTACAACCCCATGAAGTGTAGCCCTGTCAAGCTCCTCTGTCCATGAGATTTCCCAGGCAAGAATACTGGAGTGGCTTGCCATTCTCTTCTCCAAGGGATCGTCCCAACCCAGGGATCGAACTTGCATCCCTTGCATCCGCTGCATTGGCAGGTGGGTTCTTTCCCACTGAGCCACCTGGGAAGCCCCACTTCTTTGATTTTCCCTCCCTATTATTCTCATATCCAACGAATTATTATCTTATTTCTGACCATAAAATGAAATTCCAACAGCTTTAGAATCAATCTCAGAGCAGTCTTTCCTCCTTTTGAAAAGACTTGCTGTCACTTTGAAAACTGTAAATAGCATCCAAGATGATATTTAATTTTTCCTTTGTGCCAGTATTTAGTGAAAAAGTTTAAGTTCTGAAATAGTAGGGAGCTTACATCCCATCTGGTGTGTTTTCATTTCATCTCTCCTTCTTAGTGAATTTTAAAAGTCAACTGTGGTGTCAATATCCTCTCTGCTATGCTAATATGGCCTCCATGCGGAAATCAAGGGGAAGGAGTCCTGGGGCCAGTGGTTCTTTCTCAGTTGAACTAGTTAGTGTCATGGAATTGCAGAGCGTCAGAGCAGACGGTGTGCTTAGAGGTGACCTGGATGAAATGAATGCCTCTCAGTCTGACGACAGGGAAACTGAACCCAGACAAAGGGAACTGCCCAGGGTCTCATTAGCAGTGGAGTCAGGACATGAGCCTCTACAGGCGGGAGGGAAGGTGGTCATTTTGTGACTGGACCTCTGTAACAGCACACTGCCCTGCCGTACTCAGAGGTTCCTAATCTCTCCATAGTTGCTATCGCTCATTTCTTAGCCAGAGGAGGCAAGTTAGTATTTCAAAGTGCTCACTGAAGTGTCCTTTCGTTCTTGACTCCCTGCTGGCTGAGTGGAAGTGTCTCTACTGGGGAACTCACTAGTCTCCTGCCCTCACCAACTCGGCTTCTAATTGCAAAAGGCACGGTCCCAGTGTGAGAGAGAAATAATTCATGCAGCAATAAGGAGGTGGGATAGCTCTACCTGCCTGTGTCCAGACTTGAAAAACACAAAACAAAACAGAAGTTTTAAACTGGAGCAGGATCAGAGTTGAGAGAGAGAAACCCAGAGAGAAAGCAAGCATACTAGGGCAACATACTCTGCTCTTCCCCTTATCCCAGACTCCACAATGAATCCTGAGTTTTCCTGGTACAATAAGTCCCCTATGTTCAAACGAGCTCTCAGAGTGTGTTCATAAGTCCAGTTTGTTTGTAAATCCAAAAACGTTAGCCTAGGTACCCAACAAACACAGCTGGCTGTATAATACCATACTGTAATAGGTTTATAATAATTTTCAGTCAACTAATACATAAAAAACAAACACGAAAATAAAGAAGACATCTTTAATCTTACAGTACAGTAATTTGGAGAGTACAGCAGTACCAGCTACATCACTGTTGCTTTTGCACTTGCTTTTGGACATCCTGGGCTTGAATTAAAGATGCTCTGCTACTCTATCTGTGCAATATGACTGTAAAGTACACAAAGCACAAGCATTTGCAGAGGATGCACATATGTGACAAGGTACACCAGGCACGTGAACTAACTAATGTGACTGGGCATGTGAACACATGTTTTTGTCTTTGAAAGTTCAAAACTTGAAGGTCTGTAGGTAGAGGACTCACTTACTGTACATTAGTTTTCCGTTTGCTGCTGTAACTAATTTCCACCAACTTAGTGGCTTAAAACAGCACAAATTTAACATCTAATAGTGTTGGAGGCCAGAAGTCTGAAATGGGTCTTAACCAGTTAAAATTAAGGTATCATCAGGTCTGTGTTCCTCTCTGGCGGTCTAGGGGAAAATCTGTTTTCTTGCCTTTCCCAGCTTCCAAGGTCAGGGAGAGACTTCCCAAGTGACGCTAGTGGTAAACAACCCATTTGCCAGTGCAGGTAGATGTAAAAGACGCAGGTTCAAGCCTTGGGTCTGGAGGATCCCCTGGAGGAGGGCACGGCAACCCACTCTAGTATTCTTGCCTAGAGAGTAACATGAACAGAGGAGCCTGGTGGACTACAGTCCGCAGGGTTGCACAGAGTCAGACACAACTAAAGTGACTTAGCAAGAGACAGCTGGACACAGAAGGTCCCTGATCTCTAGGTTCTGCCTCAAGATTCCCTCACCACACCTAGCCCATACCCTGTGATTCCATTTTCCAGCCATGACCCCTTGCAATTACTAGGGCATCTGCTTCCATTCTATTCTTGACTTACATGCCACTTATCCCCTCAGTGCTATATTCCAATTTCTGTATTTCAAAACATTCAGCGGTATATATGAATATATACCATTAAAGTATACTCTTCTAGTATTTGATATTTAAATTATTGCCCAGGTGAAGATTTTTTAAATTAAATAGAAAAGTTATACAAGCTTTACAGGCCCATGCTCCAAGGTAATATGGACACTATGACACGGACAACAACGTTTTTGAGCCCAGACAGGAGAAAATATAAATACCCATTATCCTTTTGGCAGGGTGTTACACATTTCCACAATGTGAGGGTGTGTGCGTACTGCTCCAGCTCAGGTTGTCTATCTTAGAGAGCTAATGGAGCCCTCATTGGCCATCTAGCAAAGTAATTGCAAGTAGATTCTAGAACCCAGTACAAGGTCTAGAGCCAGGCTTTGTGATTTGATTCTGGAGTTACCAGTAAAGCCTTACCTCTAGACTAAGGCCTGATCTCGGCTTAAAAATTTTCATTCTTTTCCCATCAGGCTTTGCTAGCTTGAAAAATACTTTCTCATCTCAGGAAATGTACTAATGTGTACTACTGTCCTCATTATGATGGCACAGGCTCTTTTTGTGCTTGGTTTGTTTTCCCTCAGTTTTACTCAGCAGTGATTGACATACATCATTGTAGAGAGGAGGTTTCAACAGGAAGGAAGCTAGTTACCCACGCCCCCAAAATAAGGAAGAGTGCCGCTGATAAAATAAAGCTATAGAGCTGAGGAATGGGAGGTCCAGGCTCTGACTTCAGAGGGCTGGGGCTTCAGCAGAACAAGTATCTCTTGAGAGCCTCTTCCATTAGGCAGTGGGATTTACTGGGTGTGAGGAGGTAGAAAGGACAGAAGTGAACACCTCTGGGTGTTCTCAGAGGCAGCGGAGTAAACGAGAACTCAGACTCTGGAAAGAGAAAACCTGACTATGAATCCCAGGTCTGTTTCTTATTCTTTCTATGACTTTGGAAAACTTACTAGGTCTTCATATACCTCAGTGTTATTATTGTTTATCTGTTGGAGGTAAGCGTGACTCCCTGCTCTACCCGGTATTTACTAGATGCACTAATTCACTAGCATGCTCAGTCATAACCACACCACATTTTCCCTCTCCACTGAATGGGGGTAACCAACCAAGGACATCTAACCCCTCTTAACAGCCCTAGACCAGATCACCAATAGATGAAACCCTTCAAGCTCCTTAAGCTCTTGATCTGAGATGGGTTCTGAAAGAAGCTCCTATTCCAGGGCCCCGAGGAAGACCTCTGATTTAACAACAGCTTGTTAGGGTGAGTGGCCGGCAAGCGAGCTGAGCTTCATCTGCCATTCCCCATCACTCTCATTTCTGCCTGAAATATGGAAGGCGTAGGGGGCTGTGTTAGGGAACTGTTGATAGAAACCACCGACCTTGGCCAGGCCCCTGAGTTGTCTCACAGCAGGAGATCCTGATAAGGAACAGGGTGCTGCCACTGCAAAGTAACTAGGAGAACTGAGGAGAGGCCAAAAGATGGAGGAAAACATCAACTTTCCAGACTCCTTCTCACTGTCCATCTTGGCTGAGAGATGTACATGTCACCAGGAAGGACTCTGAGTGGAGACTATGGGCCAAGCAAGACAATCAGCCAGACACAACCCAGAAATCAACTCTACTATCATAAAGCCTGAGACTGTGAGCCACGTGGCAGAGCAGTTCTCCTGGGTTCCCTGACCCTGCTGCTCTTCGCCCAGGTGCCCCTTCTCAATAAAGTCTCTTGCTTTGTTTGCACATGTGTCTCCTCAGACAATTCATTTAGGAAAGTTAGACAAAAGCCCACTCTTGAGCCCTGGCAGGGGTTCCCCTTCCTGCAACAAATTGGTATGGTCAAAATTACTGGAGAAGTCAGCTCAAAGTTCATACATGAATTTGACCCAAACATGCAAATTTCTCTTCAATACCTGAAGGGTTTCCTAAGAAGAACTAAAATTCTTTGAAAGGAAAAAGAAGGTGCTGGAGCAAGGCTTCATTTCAGTGCAAAGGGAATATTCTATGAGCTCCTTAGTTACTGCTAAGGTAAGGATTCCCAACAGGTACTGGGGCAGCTGGCCTAGAAGATATTTATGGTCCACTGAGAGCTGCAAGGACTGTTTCTTTTAGAGGGAAAAAAAACAGGCAACAATTTGCTTTTAGATATTTTAGTGTGCTACCATGACATGAGTACATTATAAGGCATGTAAAAGTATTTAAGAGGTTCAGTGTGCAAAACCAGCTCAGAAAGGATGACCGTGAAAACTGTAGAAGCTTGCCTATGGTGTGTTAATGACTTCTTTGTGTTAAACAAAAATGCAAACAAATAAACCAAAAAAACATAATAAAGTTTCTAAATGGGGGTGAGAGGCTTATATCGTAAAAGCAGAGAAAATGTCTAATTCTGGAAAATGCCAATTGCTCACATTTTAAATCTTGCATACTTGATTAGCAGTCATGTCAAGATCTCTGGGGTTTAGTGCAAACCTAGGATGTGAGGTGTATGTGTGTGTGATGTATGTGCAAATGTCTTTAAAGTTGAAAACAGTTCTGAAAATTGTTCGAAGCTTAGCACTAGAAGGTAGAGTCTCTAGGAAAAACACTTATTTCATTATCCTCGAGCTTTCCATGAAAGGGAAGTTAATATTTTCCTCAGACCAAAGGTTTTGTAGTCAAACAAACTTTAGTGTAAACAAGTTTGCCATAAGCTGGTTAAAAGGAAAGGCAAACACCCTCTGTGAGACCTACTTTCCGTATAATGGTATTAATGATACCTATCCAATAAGGTTTATAAAGATTAAATTAATATATGCAGGACACCCAGCATAGACTCCAATCCAGCTGTGGACTCTCATTAAATAACAATACTAATTCTATTATTATTTTTCATTAGTCCTCTCCCCATGAACAAAGATGAAGAACTAGAATCATTTATTACCGTCAGTCTGTTGTCAGTCCATTAGCCCAAAGCTATTAGATTTTTTTCTCCCCATTTCAATATGACGAACATGAAAGCCATTCAGATTTAAATAGCAATTCACTATTAAAGAACTTGTAATAAATTGATCCAATGCATAGAATCTAGACCTATGCACGTGTAGGAGTCTTTTTGAGATTTTTCATTAGAAAGAAAATTAGACATCTTTCAACTTGCTCTTTTAAGTTGGGGGGGGTCATAAAAATCTCTATAAAGCACTGCTTCCCACAAATTTAAAGCAATTTGAAAGACAAAATAAAACCCTAATTCAGAATTTCTTCTTCTTGGAAAGGAGTCCCTCACTGTGTTTGAATGTCTGGATAGTGTGGGCTGCATACTTGGGGCAGCTTAAAAATTTCATGTGCTCACAAGTTACTGAGCTGCTGTGTCTGTGAAGGCTTCTCACCCACAGGCATTCATGATAACAGTCACAAGCAATGACACTGAACCTGTATGATCTCCCCTTAATGGGTTCTTTGGATTTCAAAAATCTCTGAGGTCTCCAGAGAAGGTGGTCTTTGGCCCGTGAGACTCCTCATCACTCCCAACAGCTTCTTAGAATGCTTCAGACATGGCCTTGTGGTGATGATGGTGATAACATCAATAATTACACCAATTATCAAAGCTAATATTTACTGAGCATTAACTGTCCACCAGGCATTGTTTTAGGGCTTTACATGTAATAACATTTAATTATCACAGCAGCCTCATCACAATCCCCATCTTATAGATGAGGGAAATGAGATACAGGAAAAGTTAGGCAACTTGTACAAGAGCACAGAGTTGAGAATGAACACCAGGAGATCCGGAGTCAGAGCCCCAGTCTCAACCCCTAGATGATGATACTGACTCAAAAAGATATTCAATGTGTTTCTTTTCATAAGGGGAACAGCAAAGTTCAGCCATCTGAATAGTGTTTAACTGGACCACCCATAGAAAAGTGATGACCTTAAGAAACAGTGGTTAAAATGGTCCTCTAAAATTCAAGGATTATTTTTGGAGCATCCTTGATGATATTAGTAGCAGAAATATAAAAAAATAATAATAATAAATAAACTATGTGTAGTGGGATCCATTTGGTTATCTTTGAGGTCCTTTCAACCTTTAAAACTTCAACAAAGTCTTGATCAAGGATAATGGAACCTAACCCAATTATTATATGACCTAATTCCTATGTTATCATTTTTAAGACCAGAGAAAAGAAATGACTGTCCTCTGGGTGTGGAAGAAGAGGGTGAACAAACTGAGAGGTTTTATATCACATCACACCTTATGAAAACTAATGAGGCTAACTGGATTGAATAAATTCTGGAACTGCACCATCCAGTTTGAGAGACACTAACCACATGGAGCTAGTCTGAGTTAAGCTGTGCTGGAAAAGCTAAAAACATTGGATTTCAAGAACTTTAAAAAGAGATGCAACTATCTCACTAACAATGGCTTTATATTAGTTACATATTGAATGATAATATTTGTGCTATACCGGGTTAAAAATTATATCATAACAGTTAATTTCACCTATTTTTTTTTTCTCTTGTTTTAATGTGAGAGCTGGACCATTAAGAAGGCTGAGTGCCAAAGAACTGAAGCTTCTGAATTGCGGTGCTGGAGTAGACTCTTGAGAGGCCCTTGGACTGCAAAGAGATCAAACCAGCCAATCTTGAAGGAAATCAACCCTGACTATTCAGTGGAAGGGCTGATGCTCAAGGTGAAGCTCCAATACTTTGGCCACCTGGTGCGAAGAGCTGACTCATTGGAAAAGACCCTGATGCTGGGAAAGATTGAGGGCAGGAGGATACGAGGGTGGCAGAGTACGAGATGGTTGGATGGCATCACTGACTCAGTGGACATGAGTTTGAGCAAACTCTGTGAGATAGTGAAGGGCAGGAAGGTCTGGCCTGCTGAAGTCCATGGAGTCACAAAGAATCAAACCCAACTTAGCAAGTGAACAACAACAAATGTGGCCACTAAACATTTTTAATTGTGTATGTAAGTCATATTCTATCTATATGAGGTAGTCCTGCTTGAGAATGCAATGTGAAAAGTACAGACTGGGGCACTGAAGATAGATGTACTGATAGTAACAAAGCACACCCACATTGTGGTCACCCAAGCTGCAATTTCAAATGCCAGGCTATGTTTCCAGGGTTCTAAGTGCCACTCTCTGAAGCTGGCAACTCCGAGGCCCATTGTTCATCTCTGCTCATGTACAAGACATGATAGTTTCAAAGACTGAGCCCTGCTCCAAGCTAAGGGGTAATGGGATTTATTTATAAAGGTTATTTGAATAAGTTCATCTTTCTTTGTTTAATGAATGACAGATGAGAACTGAAAAACAACAAAAGCCTTTTCCAATGCTTTGGGGCTTTAAAATTGTGCTAACTTTTATCTTCCTTTCCCCCCTAATTCTTGCTTATTTTGCTTTTCTTCTTTAAAAGAGAAATCAAGCAAAACATTTGTAATTTATATTGATAGAAATGTGTTAGTGCTTAATCCATATCTTTCTTCTTCTTGCTGTATTTATCCATTTCTGCTCATCACTTAATCCTCCTATAACTTCTTATAGGTGACCCTTTAAAAAATTAAAATAAAAAATAAACTTCTTTATTAAAAATATCTATTTATATATTTATTTGGCTGTGCCGAGTCTTGGTTGTGGCATGTGGCATCCAGTTCCCTGATCAGGGACTGAACCCAGATTCCCTGCACTGGGAGTAAGGAGTCTTGGCCCTTGAACCAACAGGGAAGTCCCCTTATGGGAGATCTTGATAGTTGGCTCTAGTGGGCCATGAGCTCCAAAGTTACCAAAACTTTTTCGGGCACTCCCCGTAAGAGACTGCTCATTGATAGCTATGCTAAGAATTGTGATTATAAACCTAATTAAGACTATAAAAAATACACAGATGTTTCAGTCTTCAAGTCTTGACATTAACTGAGGTTTGACACAATTAACAGTAACTAAGAACAGAATTGTGAGAAAAATACAGACAGAAAGAAACCCTGGCAACAAGACTTCTTAGAGCAGATATTGTCCACTTTAACTAGCAAGTACCTTATAAGTTTCTGCTGGAATGTGTCTGTAGAGAGAATTCATAGTGGAGGGCACACACAAAGCCTTATTTAGGAAATAATGAGGGACAACCACATAGAACAGTTTGATGCAGTGGTTTTACCTGGTACTAGGGAAAGACTAACATGTAATTCATTTTCTCTTGCTTATTTCTCACTAACATGTAGCTGAGCATATTCAAATGAGGCAGAAGAGCAGCTTTGAGGAAATCCCAGGGTAGCAGTCCTCTGGAAACTGACCCTAGGAAAAACCATAGAGGTGGCATCCTTTGCCTATCAACTCATCCTGCAGACCCTTGTCCTCTCATCATCGGCTACTCTTCTGCCTTCTTTCCTTCTTTTTCTCCTTTTTAGTGATCAATGATGTCATGGTTTCCTCTGGAGGTCCCCAGCCCACCATCATATCCTTCCAGGCTTCTCAACATTCCACATGTGTAGACTCCACCAAATGTGAATAATCTGAATTTTTATCTCTACTAGGAAAAATAGGTGGAAACAACTTTTAACCAGATAAAGTCTACCCTGCTAACTGTATTTCTCTAATCCAAAGGACATGCAGATTGAACTCAATAATAATCTGATACAGGTAAGCATAAACCAGATGTCTACCAAGTTCTTTTATCATTAAAATAGCTATCGAAAGACTCCTCGGAGATCCACTCAGTGAGAATTTGAGGTCACAGATCATTCAATTACCACTATTATGTATTTATTTGTTGGTTATATCATACCCAGCTTCTTTGAGTTAAAAGTTCTCATGAGCTGAAGAGGAAGCAAAGGCGTATCCTTAACAACAGGTAACAAAGTTTTCAAGCCGAAATTCTCAAACACCAAAAAAATGCATTTATCAGTATGAGGACATCATTGAACCTAGAGGAAAAAAGTTAATTAACTGTCTCAATGAAACATTCCTTCTCTTTTGGAGAGTCAACTGGGGACCCATGGACTTTGAGACCATTGTCAAATGGTGTGTGAAAGAGATTCAAGTTCAACAATAAATATTATCGGCAATATAATAGCTTTCTCCAGCCCTCAGGGCCAAATGCCCTGCATTTGAGCAAATTGATTTTGTTCATGCATTTGTTTAGCCAAGCAATTGTTTCCCATGATATGCTTGAACCCACAGTTGCTCTGTCTATGAAATTCATGGTTGAGTTTTTCCAATTGCTGATTGCTAGTCCCATTGGCTTTAATAATAGTCACTTGCTTAGTCAGTAATGGGTTTTATACACAGTGCACAATCACAACCATTCAATGTCACCCATAAACATTTAATGAATTGTCCAATACAGTTGTGAGAGTTGCTTATTTGGGACACAGCTAGGGCAAGCCTTACTGGGTTAATGAGATGATGTAGCATGGCATTAAGCAAGGGGTGTCTCCACTCCCCATATTAGCTGTACAAGATCTCTTACCCAAGGACACATTTATGTCATTATCATAATCTTCATCAACTTGTCAAGATAATGGAGGGTCCACTGACTTCAGAGAAAATCCCATGTATTTCATGGAAATTTAAATAACTAGAAAGGGTCTAGGAACACCATATAAATGTCAGGGCTTTACAAGAGATCTTGCCTTGGAAAGGATGGAGCTTGAACTGTTTTGAGGAAGAGAAGAGAGACTAATCTTCAGAAATAAAGATTATAAATTACTGAACAAAATGCATAAGTGAAAATTCAAGACAGAGAGCTGGAAGAAGAGCAGATGAAGGTAAATTCAGACATGATAATCAAGGTTGGAAAGAAAGGAGGAGAAACTTTCATGCTTGTTGTCAGACAAGCAAGTTTCGGTTTGAGAGGAGGTTTCTTATCAGCTTTGACGTTGCTTAGCAATCAGACAAGGTTTATAACTACTTCACCAAGCCCTCCTGATGGGCCGCAATCTGCAGCCCTCTGTACACTGATTTCTGGTCAACAGACTTCATTCCATCAATGCTCCATTACATTAACCTCAGACAGCTGATAACACCATGTCAGAATCTCACCTAATGTAGCTATGAGTTAATAAACTGACCTTCTGAAAAGCAAGATGTTCTCTTCTTTTAAATTATGTAAGGACTAGTAGGGAGTTTCAAGTTCTGCTATTTCAACACCCTCTTCTTTCAGGTATTCATTCATTTAACAAGTATTTATTTACCTGTTCTGTATCAGATTAGGTCCCTGTTCTCATGGCTTGATAGCACAGTTGGGGATGTGGGCAGTGAATAACACACTGCGTTATTTTGAGTGTGGTGTTACGAAGAAATAAGCATGGAAATACAGTAGTCTTACCACATAGGGGAGAGGGGATTAGTTATCTTAGATGAGGTGGAGGAGGATCAATATAAAGGACTCTTGGAGGAAGTTATGCTTGTACTCGGATTTGGTAAAAGATATAAGAGCTGCATGAAGGGGAAGAGAAAAACGGAAGAAGTCACAGGTGAATAAAACAATATATACAAAGTTCCTGAGGTGGGAACAAGACTTTGATAAAAGCAAGTAGTGACAGAGAATGAGACTAAGAGGAACTGGGGGCGTGGGCAGACCCACTGTTGAAGTGAAAGGACTCACCCAGGGCATTGTAACAAGGGAGCAAAGAGGTGAAGCAGATGTTACAGGTAAGTGGCATGCAGACTGGATGGAGGATACTGCAGACTAGTAATATTTGAGGAATAAGCCACGACATAGAGATTTCAAATGCCAATGCCTGCAAGGGCCAAGCAAGTAAAAACAAGTGAGGCAAGTCGGGTAAGAGACCAACAGTGGTAGTGACCCAGAGAATGAGTGACATGCCTAATAGCATCCGGACGCATTAAAAAATGTGTTGCAGGCAAAATAGAGCCTGTCATTAAAAAATTCTTCACAAGCAAAATAAAACACACAAGAGGAGGGAAACAAAGCCCATGGAACATCAAAGGCAATGCCGAGCTTGAGGAAAACCAGGAAGGAGGCTGGGAAGAAGATTAATCATTCAAGTAATCTCATGTAAGTCAAGAACGAGTTATTGCTTATATTTCCATGAACTGAAAAAGAAAGACTATTTTTTTTATTAGGAAGCAACCCAAATGCTATAATACTAACAACAACAAAAACTCTACACTATTTGTTACAGAACTTGTGTAACCTAAAAATGGAAGTAATCATCATATAGCCAGATATGTAAAAACAGGAATCACAGAACCATGTGGCCCATCCAAGAACTGGATTGAGAAGTCCTCCCGAAGGAACACAACCATTCTTTCCATGCTTGCATAGGTCCAGTGATGGGAAGCTCATCCCCTCACAAGGCACTCTAAGCGTTCAGAAGTTTCTATCAATTTGACCTGCTGTTCTGTGGAACTGGTAACTACCTCTTGGATGCCTAAGGGTTCCAGATCTGCTCTCTGGAACCATTTAAAACAGCTTCAATACCTTTTCTACCTGCCAGCCCTTCAGATATTTAGAAATGGTAACCTGTCACTGCCTTCCTTCTACGAACCACTCATGTTCTTCAGACAACACATCTTCACCTTCAGTGACTCCCCAGGTAATTGTTTCTAGGCTCTTTCATCCCCATCACCTTTCTATGAACCTTCTCTGATTTGTCACCATCCTTCTGCAAATAGTGCCTGGGGAGAACACAACATTCCTAGCCCATTTATAATCCAGAGCTTCTGCAGGCATCATTTTCTATTTCTGCAGCAATAGGAATACAATTATATTTTATGGAGCTCAGTCTCCTGCTGTCCCCGCTCCACTCCCGGCCCTCCCAGGCAGTCTGTTTGTTGTATTTCATGGAGAGATGCATAATCTGGAGCCACTGCTCTCATCAGGATAAAGAATGCTGCCCCTCATCACTCCATCATTTCTGATTAAGATCACTCAGTCTAATGTCCGCTACATCTTGTACCAATAACGCCTGTGTAATGCCTCATGTTTCTCATGCTGCTTTCTAGACATTATCTTATTATGTACTCAAACTGGAGATGTATTTTTGTACAAAGAGGAAGATGAATCTCAGAATGAGTGATTTAAAACAGAGGAAAAATTGGAAAGCTGACCCTTGAAAAAAGTGTTCAGTGGGGGCATCCAATGACCTGGCTTCAAATTCAGGTTCTCCATTGACCCAGTGTTTTTGTTTTTGTTTTTTGAAAAACAAAACTAATAGCATTAATAAGAAAAGAAACAGTTACTTACTAATAAATGCTTAGTATGCACCAGTCTCTGCAGTAAGCTTTTCATGCAGTCCCCAACCTTTTCGGCATCAGGGATCAATTTCACGGAAGGCCATTTTTCCATGGACCGTGGATGGAGAGGATGGTTTCGGGATGATTCAAGCGTGTTCCATTTGTCATGCACTTTATTTCTAATCTAATATTGCCACTGATCTGACAGGAGGTACAGGTTTGCAGTCTGGAGGCTGAGGACCCCTGCAGTCACGTCCTATATTACATGCAATAACCTTTTGAAGTGTATGTTTCATATACATCTGCATTTTAAAGGAAAGGGGATTAAGTGACTTGTCCAATGTCATACGAGCAGTAGGTGGCACCGGAATTGGAACCTAACTCTGGCTATTGCCAAAGTTCAGTCTCTTCAAGTTTCAAGCACAGTTTCCCTTACTGGGTACTTATAACTCACCAAGCAATGAGAAAGAGAAAACAAACAAACAAACAAAAAAACTCTTTTAGCAATTATTTCTCCTGGGAAGCTTTTCCTAATAGGTAGGAGGTAGGGACATGTGTTGCTTCACCTGTGGGGCTGGAGACCCTGGGAGAGGGTGCACACGAGAGCAAAAGCATAAGAGGTGAGAGAAAGGCCACATGCCAACCTTGACCTTGGACACTGTGTCTCCAAAAAGGCTGAAAGGTAGCCCTGCAGCTTTTGTCACAAGCACATTTGGAATACAAACAAGATTTCAAGGTGACAGTTCAGTCTAAGAAAACAGTGGTTTCAAGTACTTTTAATACCACTTTAGCAGTATTCACTTGTATATAAATCATGTGCTAATTTATTCATTAAAATAGCCTGTACTTGGCAACATTTTATTAACCTTAGTTTATGCTAATAAGATCGGTACTTGGATTTTTTCAAAATGCATCTCTTTTATAATTACTCCATAATTCTAATTTTCTTCCAACTCAAACTAAGCCTTTACTAACCCCCAAACTACATTCCACATCCAATGAAAATGAGTTCATTTTAAAATGTTATAGGACATAGCTTTGAGAAAGCTCAAATCTGGGAGGAAACCGCATTCCCAAATCTAGCCATGCACCAGAATCTCCTGGGGACTTTCTTATGCATACCCAATTGCTGACTCTTACGTGGCTCTGTAATATACTGGATCAGTATCTCTGGGAATAGGACCTCTTGAGAACTAAGATTTGCAGCAATTGGGCCACAGAGCAGCACTTAGGGACCAGGATTAGAATGTGTCTACCCTACACAGGAGGACTGCAGCCCTTGGAAAACACAGGATAGCTAAGACAGTGAGAGATGCCCCAGACATGCTCGTCACCTCAGAGAATTCAGTGACTCCCAGATAAATGATTTATAAGTCCCATTACTAACTGTTGACCTCTTGATCTTAATTTTCAGGGTTTGGGTAGCCATTTTAATACCTAGTCACTACAAAGAAACCTTAGAAATACAAAAATATATATATATATATATATACACACACACACACACACATCTTTTATATATATATATAAAAGATGTATAAAAACCCCTATAAATTCAAAGAAAAGTTTCTGACTACTGGAAACCAGGTGGGAATCATCATAGAGGTCGAGTACCATGACAAACAATTAAAATTATAAAATGTATGTGAAACATCATTCTCAAAGGGATAGAACAGGCGTGTCAAATAAATGGTTTCTTTCTCATATTTGATACCCATGGCAGACACTGCTAATCTATCACAGCAGATTTCCTTGACGCATCCAGAACAGCCTCAGAACCCTCCCCAGCTAAGTACTCCAGGCCTCCACTACCGTTGGATTAGCTCTTACATGTGGGAAACATATGTGCCCTTTCCTAGCTAAAAGAAGTAGTCACACTGAAATCACTTTTTGTTTTCCCTACACCAACACATCTACTACAGACTGCACAGTTCACATAGCACTGACAGACAGGCCAAGGTTCCCATGTAGACGAGGTCCTAGGAGCAGATCACCTGGCCCTTGCGATTCATCTTTACACTGGTGTCGCATTTATATCTTTGAAGGGAGGTAATAATTTAACCGCTACATGTTTATGACACAGGGGTTACACGCTTATTATTAGGGGAAACATCGACCGAAACCAGCTGCCCTGGCCAGGCAAGACACTTTAATGAGTTACCTTACAACAGGAAGTCCTGGTAAGGGACGCAGAACTAACAAACTACCATAAACCCAAAGAAATCAGGAAAGCTCAAAAGGAGAGAGGAGACTCTGGTCTATATGTCTTACCTACCTTCCAGAATCCTCCTTGCTGGAATCCATCTTGGCTGAGCAATGCATGGGCCACCCAGAAGGACTCTGAGTCAGAATGACTGGCCAGAGAAACCCAGAAACTAATCCCATCACCATAAAAGCCGAGGCCTCCAGTCACATGGCAGAGCATTCCCCTTGGGTCCCCTTACCCTCCTGCTCTCCAACTAGGTGCCTCTTCCCAATAGTGTCTTGCATTGTTAGCGTGTGTGTTTCCTTGGACAATTCATTTCTGCTTTTGAGACAAGAGCACAGTCTCAGGCCCTGGAAGGGGTCACCCTTCCCGCAACGTTATCGTTCAAACCAACCTAGTTTCTGCTGACCGCAATTCAAAGCTCCACTCGGAATAAATGCTATTAGGAAAGACAAGCTGGATTTCAAGTGGTTTTAAAAGTAAATGTAGTATTCAACTAAAAAAAGTCACATACATCAATCTGCTTGGTTTCCATTGGTGGCACTCTAAATTACCTCCTATGGAACCTCTGGGCTGTATCTCCATGCACATGTTTAGTGCCCTGGTAAATGACAGGGCAGAAATCACAAGGACATCTGGCTTCTGTCAGATTTCATTTGAAAAAGAAAATCATTATAATTCATTTGCCTTCAGTTTCTGCAGTGGCCATTCTTGGCTTCTTGGCCTCTATTGACACTTTCCAAGTCTTACTGGGTAGAATACCATTGAAGACCATACCTCCAGTGTTCCTGATTCATCAGATTGATTTCATTACACTGATAATCCCACTGATCAAACAACAAGGTCAGAGAGAGCAGACCTACCGCTTCATAGATGCTGTCATTCCTGTCAAAGTCTCCAGCCTTCCTTGGAAGAATGTGGACGTGAACATGCTGAAAAAGAAAGAAAGAATAAAATGTGATTATTTCCTCATGTATTTCGAGACTTGACAGCGATGCTCTCATGAAGTCTAATTACTCTACATTGGTACCTGCTGGGTTATTTTTCAGAGGAAGATGATTATCATCTCCAGTAACCATATCTGAAATCTGCAGAGAGGAGAGAGGCAAAAAACAAGACAGGACAATGTGGTGGCATATGTGAGAGTTTGAGTGAAATGCCAGTGGCTCTGTGGAATTATTCAAAGTTGTCAGTCTCGGTTGTATTTAGCCACTGCTTTGAAATGACTGCATGTCTTCAAAGGTGACCATGGCAACTCTGAAACTGAGAAATAAGACCTGGCTAACAGGAAACTGCATAAGCAAAGAGCAGATGAGCGAGAGTGGAAAGGACTATGAGTCAAATTACAGAGCCAGGACTTCAAACAATAATCATATAACAGTAACGTAAATAGTTCTCACTTACTAGGTGTTGAATTACTGTAAGAAAGCACTGTGTTTGGCTTTTGTCTCATTTAATGATCTGAATAACCCCCTACAAAATTCTACTTTGATCTCCATCTTACAGATGAGGGCATCTGTACTCAGAGAGGTCAAGAGCCCACCGGAAGTGGTAGAGCCAGTGCCGGAAGCCCACCCATCTGGCTCTTACTCCCACGTTCTTCATCAGCACGTTAACACTGATTCTGTGAAGTTAATCTTTTAAACGGCCCATTTCTCTAGTATACTAGAGCACCCAGGTAATATGCTTAGCAATGCTATTATGCAGAGATCATGAATCAAGGAGCAATGCATATCTAATTCAATATATCCTTCAAGGCTAACTTGCCATTTGAAAGTTTTATTTTCCAAATAGCCTCTATTGTACCTCAGCTGAAGTTAAACCTCACGCCTGCCCTTGAGCTATGTCCCCTCCTTTATTACAAACCAGGGGGAGGAATGCAGAAAGGAAAAGCCTAAATGTGGAGAGGCAGACAAAGAATCAGACCCAGTCTCTGATCACACCCCCCGCCTCTTGATTACAGCGATCTGGCTCCAAGCCTCCCAACAACCTCTGGAGACAGTGAGATTAAGTGTCCCTGTGGCTTTGCTGCAAGAAGAGGGGAAAATGATACGCTATTAAAGCAGAGGCAGGGAGCAAGACCGTCCAAGGTGAATGAAGCAGAGAGGAGCTTCACAACAGCCCCTGAGCACAGGGTCCCCAAAGAGACACATGTTCTTCCCAGAATATTCTCCAGTTAATGAGAAAGCCATTTATGGATTCCTTAGCACCTGGGATGAGCACATGCCTAAGTCACAAAGACAAGGTGAGCAGTGGGAGACAGGAAGAAAAAACAACAGGGATAAAAACTTATCACTGACTATCCATGGAACCAAATTCTTAGAAAGAACCAGTGCTGGATAAGCTGACGCTGAAACTAATTGACGCACATGGGCTAGCTGACTGAATACCAAGGCTGGAAAAATGCCATAGTACATGGAAATAGCCTATCCTTCCTCCGCCTTTACTTCCTAAGCCTGCAGCTACCCTTTGCATCTTCTTTCCTCTTTCCTTCCTTTTCTACTTCTTTCTTCTTGTCCTCCTTGCCTTCTTGCCTTCCTTTCTTCCATCCATCCACTCACCCATCATCTACCTTGGACCTTCTAATAATCAGGTATTCCAGACCAGTGTTCTGCAGCCAAAGGGCCTCATGTAACTCCTGGAACTTCCACTTACTAGCTTGTGTGGTCTTGCCTCATAAGTCCTAAATCTCAGTACCATTACAGATAATGGGGACTGTAACCATTTCAACTGCACAGAGTTGTTAAGGGGAACAAATCAGCTAACCATGTCCTTAGTTTGCTGCTTAGTATATAGGTAATACTCCATACACATAACTGCAGTAGTATTACTCTGACTTTTTAGTTATGTTTATCATTTTTTTAATGGGCAGATAGAGTAGAAATCACATTCAGGGGTTGGCTCCCATACCAGCAGGGAAAATACTCATGAAGCTCCTTGAATGGAACATGGTTAAAACATGGTTAAAGTTATCCTGTTGCTAAAGATTATTTCTGTTGCTTTGACTAGTGGTTTTCAAATCTGAGCATGTGTCTGTGGCTTGGTGAAACACCCATCACTAGACCCTTAAATTTTGCATTCGTAACAAACTCCCAGTGATATCAGTGTTGCTGGTCTAGGGCCATGCCTTGAGAACCACTGGTTCAGACGATCCATCTGGTCCCTGACCTCCTCTACTTAAAAAATGCCAACATGGGCATCCGAGTCACTCAGTACTTTGCCTGCCCTACTGCATTCTGGGAGTCATGTTACTGAATGCTTGCCTGACATCCTTCTCACTCGTCACCCTTGTCCTTAGGTATATGCCCATCTTCATTCACCAAGGACATACAGGTAGTTGTGAACTTCCGTTAGGGAAACTTCCTGGGTCCAGGCCGACCCCACACCTCTGTTCCTTTACCTTGCTCTCCTGGGTTTAGTGTTCAGGGCTATCTCTATTGGCTCAGTTACCACCCAGTCCTGGAATGCCACTCTTGATGACTAGTAACCACTTTAAATTCACCATGACACTGATGAAATCAAACAGCTTGCCATACAGGTGATTTCCCCTAAGGGCATAGATCTCAACCCAGCCTGATGGCTTGACTTAAATTCTCAAGTGACAGATTGATCACAAGATCCTGACAACCCACTCAACTTCTCAGAAAAGGGAAATGATGATAAAGCCAGCTCAAAATCTTGCTGTTGTGAAGGAACACCATTGCCATCGCCTTCCAATAGAATGGCCTTCCGATAAAGCCCCCACAAACACAAATTATACAGGGATAACTTGACATAATCTGTTCTTAGTGAATACATGTTGAACTTTGGTGATCAAAACTGACTTTTCTAAGTGCTATTAAAACCTCTAATTAAATGGTGCAGTATAAGAGTATTTTTAAAAATCTATGATGCACTTCATACCAAAAAATTTTTCATGGTCAACTACAATTTCACAATGCTCACTGGTATACTGTCAGAGAAGGTGCACCCAAAAGACACACGGTTAAATTTGTTCAATTAGCAATCCAGAAGCTTATTTAATTACGGAGATCTCTGTTCTTTATTCAGATAACATCTGTCTACACGTTTTAATACATTTATTTGTGCAAAAATATTTAGAACTAGGTGTTATTCTAGAAACCTGGGATATAGTAATGAACAAAACAAAGTCACTGCCTCTTTAGAACTATACTGCAATGGGTGATGCAGAAAATAAACAAGTAAATAAATATAAAATTTAATTTCAGAGGGATATAAATGTCATGCAAAAAATGTAGTGTGCAGAGCTACAGAACTGGAACACTTCAACATTTGAAGTTTGGGAAGAGAAGTAGTAGGACTAAGACTATGATACAGCAAAGAATGAGGCCAATCAAGAGAGGGTAAGTTCTAAAACTGATGAAAGGAGGAATTTCATGGAGAGTATAATCAACAGAGTCAGCACTGTTGAAAGCCTATGTTGATTTCGATAAAACTAGTAAAGTAAAAATTTAACTAAAAAGCACATAAGATGTTCAATATCATCAGTTAGTAAAATGAAAATAAAACCACACTGAGATGTCACTTAGCAGTCAACAGGATGGCAATACAAAAAAAAAATTGAAAATAATAAGTTTGTATGACAATGTGGACAATTAGAACATTCACAGGCTGTTGTTGGGACTGTAAAATGATGCCACTGTTTTGGAAAATAGTTTGGCACTTCCTCAAAAAGTTAACTTGGGCAAACTCCAGGAATAGTGAAGGACAGGTAAGCCTGGCATGCTGAAGTCCGTGGGGTCACAAAGAGCAGGACACGACTTAGCGACTGAACAACAAGTTAAACATAGAGTGACCGTATGATTCAGGATTCTACTCCTAAGTACCTACCTCAAAGATCTGAAAATATGTCCACAGAAAAACTTATACATGAATATTTATAGTAGTATTATTCATAATAGCCCCAAAGGGAAAAGAACCCAAGTGTCCATCAACTAGTGAACATATAAACGAAATGTGGTATAGCCAGACAGTGGAATATGATTTGGCCATAAAGAGGAATGAAGCACTGCTACATGAAAGAATTACACTAAGTAAGTTATGCTAAGTGCTTAGTGTAATGCTAATTACACTAAGTAAGTTATGCCCAGACACAAAAGGGCAGATAGTGTATCATTGTGTTTATATGAAATATCCAAAACAGGCAAGTTTGCAGAGAGAGAAAAGTAATTAGCAGCTGTCAGGGGGAATGGGGAGTGACTGCTAATAGATATGTCGTTTGTTTTGGGGAGGATGAGTATATTCTGAAATTATATAGTAGTGATGGTTTCACAACTTTGTCTAGAAAAGCACAAAACTGTATAAAGAGAGTGAATTTTATGGTATGTGAGTTTTATGCCCATAAAGTTGCTATTTAAAAAGCTGAAGTGGGTTTAAGAGAGAGTAGAAGGTGAAGAAAAGGAGATTAATAAGCACGGATGCCTTTTCTAAGGAAAAGAGGTTTTGCAAAGAAATCAGTGGCAGTGGATATAGAGGAGGAAGGAAATACAGGTTTAAGTTTCCTGAATCTTTAAGTTTCTACAATTATTATCCTTAGTAGTAGTACTATTTTTTGTTAATATTTGTTGAAAGATCACTACATACCAGTCCCTGGGTTGATTCACATCATTACTTCAATTAATCCTTGCAATGCTGCCCAGAGGTTGTTAATAAATGCATCACCATTCCCAAGAGACAAAGTAGACCAAGGAGGTTAAGCAACGAGGTGAAACCCCTGCAGGGAGTGACCAGTAGCTGATATCTGACTCTGAGTCTGTCATCAGAGGCCACAACATTTGCTCTTACCACGAGTGACACCATATCTCAGGAGGCCACCCTTCTCTCCCGATTCCAAATATAAGGACCCCTCTTCAGCATGGGCTCTTGATGCCTCCGGCAACTCTGTGACTTCTCAGTCAAGTCTTTGATCACATCTCTAAGTTCTCTCAGACTTGCATCCCCCAGGGGAATGGAATCTGCCTTTGCCCTGAGACTTCAGATCACCTAAAGCAAGGAAGTTAACGTCTTAAGTTCCACTTCCACCTTACGTCTTCCTAGTTCAAAGCCATGCCAGGTATCATACAGATTAGCCAAGTTGGTCAGTGTCTAGTCTTTTGCCTCTAATCTATTAACTGTATATAGTTTGCACCAAGCAGTAGACTCACCCTTTCCTGGCTCATCTGCTTGATAAATTTTTAGCTTTAAAAGCCCTTTCTGTTATCTTTTCCTCCAAATGTAGGCTCTCTCTGATCATTAATACCTTAACAACATTTTTATAGGTCCTGCCTCTTTCGTACAACCTGTGTGTCTCCTTCCATGCTTTTGAACGCATCTAGTTTACCCCATACTCACCTGAGGATGGTTAGTGTAGTCAGACGGATGCATTCTGTCCTTTTCAGAATACATTCTAACTTGGTTATAAAGGATAAAATCATGGTGGGGGAAAGGACAGGCAAGACTAGAGAGAGAGATACCCTACTCCATAACTGGAGACCAGCAACCTTTACCAGTTGCCCCAGTGTGGACACCTCTCCCTCAGATCAATGAATAATCACAGAAGGCGAGTCTGATTCTAAAGAATCAAAACAAAAACTGCTGTGGGAGGCAGACTGTGGGCCCTTCAGCATCGTAATCCCAGGGCTGGTGAAGGAATACTAAGTTGTATGGCAAAGGAGAATCACGGTTGCACAAGGATTAGCACTGCAAGCAGCTGGTCTTAAAACAGGAAGAGTGTGAACGACCCCGAATTATCCATCTGCACCCCATGTAAGGAACAAACTCTAGGAGACAGTGGAGGCCAGGGGAGTGTGGCAGCCTACACCCCATGGGGTTACAAAGAGCTGACTTAGCGACTGAACAACAATCCATTGTAATCACAGGGGTCCTTAAAATTGGAAGAAGGTGAACATCACCAAAATGTAAAGCTTTGTGCTTCAAAGGATACAGTTAAGAAAGGGAAAAGGTAAACCGTGGAACGAGAGAAAAAAAATTATACAAGTCATCTATCTGATAAGAGACTTTTATCTACAACATGTGCATAACTGTTCCAACTCAGGGGTAAAGACACAAATCCCAACTTTAAAAAATGAGCAAAGGATGACTAGGCATTTCTCCAAAGAAGATGCATAAAAATGGTCCATGAGCAGAGGACCAGAATGTGAAGGCTATCCCTTCAAAATGACTCCACAAGAGCCTGCCTTCCTCCCTTCTCCCTTTCTCCTTTGTTTCCCGCCTTTAGAGGTAGATAAGACTGCTTAAAACCAGCAGATATCCGATTTCTCAACATGAAACATACTATTGGTTAAGAGTGACATAGTTTGTTGTCCAAAGGGGAACTTCTGAGACTGAAAGCGTCATGTTCATCACTGCATTGGCCTGTTTATAACTACAGGTGGGCCCTGACTTTTGATAGTTCTACTTAAAATTTTCTAACTTTATGACGGTGCGAGTGCAATAAGCATTCAGTGGAAACCATACTTTGATCTTTTCCTGGGCTAGCAACCAATATGTGGTTCTATATTCTCTCGTGACACTGGGCAGTGGCATTCGCCACAGCTCCCAGTCAGCCACTCGATCACAAGGGGAAACGAGAGGTACACTGGCCACCATCTGTCCTAGACAGCCATTCTGTTTTTCACTCTCAGTATAGTAGTCAGTAAGAGCCATGAGCTATTTCATACTTTGTTATAAAATAGGCTTTATGTTAGATGATTCTTCCCAACTATAGTTGAATGTAAGTGTTCTGAACATATTTAAGGTAGGCTGGCTAAACTATGATATTCTGTAGGGGTGTATTAAATGTATTTTTACCTTAATGATATTTTCAATTTACAATGGGATGTAAATTTGTTGGGATGTAACCATGTCATAAGTCAAACAAGATAGGTACAGGTCTAAAGTCAGACTTCTTCAAATCAACCAGGGCATACACTCACCTAGATATTAGTTGTTTACTTGGGAAGGATGATAGCATAATTAAATTGGAATTTGATATCCCCTTAACCTGGATTAGGGCTTCCCAGGTGGCGCTAGTGGTAAAAAACCCACCTGCAATGCAGGAGACCCAGGTTTGATCCCTGGATCTAGTAGATCCTCTGGAGAAGGGAATGACTAACTACTCCAGTATTTGTGCCTGGGAAATCCCATGGACAGAAGAGTCTGCTGGGCTACAGTCCACGGGGTTGCAAAGAGTCAGATCCAACTGAGAGACTAGGCACTAAAATGCATGTTACTGGGCTTAGAATATCAGATCCACCACCTTAACCAGTTTGGTGACCTTTGACAGTTGACCTGCTCTCTGTAAGCCTTAGTTTCCTCATCTAGTACAAGGGAGACAGTAAGAGTTCCTATGTCTTAATTCTTTGGTGAGGATATGGTAATGCATGTATAGTACTATGCACAGTTACTCATTCAGAGTAGTGGATGATACATTTATTTTCTGTGCTACTGTCAGTGAGGAAGAAAACCTTTCTCCACCCTTCTAGGTTCTTCAGACTGGTCTAAGAATTAACTGGACATAAGACAGATAGATTAATAGAAGAAAATTAAATATAATATTGTACCTATGGGAACCCCAGATACATGAGAGGCTCAGCAACATAAAAGTAAAATGATGCACATATGCTATCATGAGCTAAGGAATGGGATCAAGAACTTCAAGGACAGGAGGGTCATCCACAGGACAATAAGAAGAAAAGCAAAGTTTGGTAATTAGATGTCTTCCTTGCCATCTAGAATGGGCATTTAGATAAAATTTATCTCTGGTAATAACTCTTTTTCTGGGAAAAGTCCCCAAAGGAAATTCTTCTAGGTAGTTAAAGGAAGGGAAGTAGTCTCTCTTGAGCCGATGAGGTCTCCACTGCCTTTATCTCAAAATAATCCACTTGCCAAAGTGCCCATCTTGGGGAGATCTGTACTGAATGCTTACATTACATAGATTATACACTTAAGCCCCTAGAACAGGAGAAAATACGCTTGGGGTGTCTTTTTGAGACAGTAAGTGGTTCTATTTGATGAAAAGAGGATGCTCCGCCCTTTGGAAGTCATGGAAAGGTAGAAGGTAAGATGCCAACAATCTATAGTAATTTGAGACTTAGAATCTCCTGGAGCAAGCCAGAGGAGTGAAAAAAACTAGAGGCAAGATGATAGGGAGGGAGCCTGTGTTAATGCATCATGCCCAGATGCTTCTCTTCACGTGGCAGGAACTCGTCCACCACTCTTCCTTTTAATTCACTTAGTAAAGGAAACCAGGAGAAGCCACTTGAAATGTAATTATCTCTTGCTGTTCCTGTTTGAGTCTATTACGCAAACAGTAGGGAGATTTCTCATTTTGTTCTGTTTACTGGAGTAGGGTTAAAAAAACAAAAGGAGGCGGAGCAGCCCTTTCAGCACCTGCTTTCTTAATTGTCAGTGATCTTCTTGCTCCCAAAAGTGAGTGGTTTTTAAACAAAGCAGATACATTCTCCTAAGTGGCATTGCCATCTTATAAACACATTGTTACAGCAGGAGAGGGGATGGAACCATAACAATAGGCCCTGTTTCCTGCTCAAGGTCAGTGATCCACATGTCACTCACCTTTTCATTTGCTTCTCACTTGCAATCAGTGCTTCTTTCGCTTTACAAGGGCAAATGATAGAAAAGCTGTTTTCTTCCCCTATGTCCTGTCTTGAATTTGTGAGCAGAGGGTAAGGAAGTTGATTTACTTTTTATCTGTCCCATTCGTTCTACATTTCAGAGGAGGAAAGTCTTAAAACAAACAAAACAAATTTCTCCTGGGTTTACCCACTGCCTATTGCAACATCTCAAGTGATCCAGCTCTTCGTGATCAAGACAAAGCTGGTCTTGCTTGCCGTGTGGAAGATGGGGGAATTGATTGGCAAAATAGATGCACTGACACTAGCTCATGTTTGTTCAGTTCTCTGGGCTTCTCTTCTAGTGGAGGAGGAATTTGCAGAAGAGCCTGCCTATTATTTCCACCTCATGAGCTTAAAAGCTAAAGGAAAAGTCACATACCCAGCTTTTCAGAGTTCAGTGATCCTCTCTACAGCATCAGATTTTATCAGCTCGCTTTTACTTGACTTGGAAAAAACCTTAATTTGTAAAAAAATTTAAAGTTATCTGGTCAGGAGAAGCTCCTTTAAACTCTCATTGTGGTTTGGAGCCATGCATCATCAAAGCCAGGATGCGCAGATGATGTACTGCTCCCATACATCACTGGAGAGCCATCCCTCTCATGATATATTATTACAACTCACAATTGGAACACCGCCAGTGATGAATGGCTGAAAAAACACAATCGTTAAGCCACGAGACTCCACAGGGTCTCAACAAACTCAGGGTTTTTTTTGGGGGGGGAACTGGATTTGCTCGTTACCTTTTACTTTTTCTTCAAATTTCTCAGCTTGACTGGGACAACTGGGGCACGTGGAACACCGTGCGTTTCCTCCATTTCCTGACAGGTACACCAAGCGCAAATGCTACAGGACGGAGCTTGCCAACACAAGGACCAGAAACCATCACCATGCCCGTGCCTTTTGAAAGATGACTATTTTTACTCCTGAGATGACAGTGTCAAGGTGTCTGCAAGGCCCTTGAGCAGAAGCACTTCCAGAGACATTTATTTTGGAACTGAGGAGCTGGTAGTGTTTTCATGCTGACCCTAAGCTTAGCAGTAGAAGGTGAGGCCTCTACAAACTGAGTAAAGAAGAATCGAGCCAGAAAGAAAACACAAGCTTTGGGGTTGGTGATGTCCTGGAATGGAATCTTCTTAGCAAAGGTCCCTGCAGAACCAAGCCTTCTGACTGAGAGAAGAAGCAGGTTGCCTAAAATATTTTCAAAACTACTACTGTATAATATAGTAATAATAAAATGTACTGAATCTTTGGAATATGCCAGCATTATGTCTATATACTTTATCAATATATTTCATATAATCCACAATAACCTTATACATTTTCTTCCCTGGTGGTTCAGACAGTAAAGAATTTGCCTGCCAGTGCAGGAAACCCAAGTTCGATCCCTGGGTTGGGAAGATCCCATGGAAGAGGAAATGGCTACCCACTCCAGTATTCTTGCTCAGGAAATCTCATGGACTGTAGCCCACCAGACTCCTCTCTCCATGGGGTTGCAAAGAGTTGAACATGACCAAAGTGACTGAGTACACACACACACAACATTATGCATTAGAATACTGGTTTTATCTCCACTTGAAAGATGAGGCAAAATGGAGGAAGTTATAGATGAAGAAATGGAGGCCTTGGGATGCAGAGTGGATAGATTTTTCTCAACTCCAAAGTCCAAGTCCAGCATTTTCTATCGGCACTGTGGTATAGTGATACACAGCCTAGCAGAAGGCATCTGCTACCCCTAGTACTGCTCATTCTCAGGCTGCTGAGCGCGAGTGTAAGGAGGTCCATGAGAGACTAGCTCTCTTAACAAATTTAGATCAATCTTGTAAAACATTCCATATTATCTTTTGTCTCATGATTGATTTTCAAAGTGGCATAATAGCTTCAGATTCTTAAAACTATTTGACAAAAACAAAGTAGAACTTATAATTATCACTCTTAAAAAAGTTGACCAACTCATGCAAGATCTGCAAAACCGTGATATTCTTCAAATCGGGTCATTTCTACAACATTAGGTTATGCTCCTGCAGCAAGGCAGGTGGATTCCCAGGTAGACCCTTCCAGGGGTAAGAATCTTCCTGTTGACCCACATTATTCTTGCGTGAAGAATCTCATGGACAGAGGAGCCTGGAGGGCTACAGTTCAGGGGGTTGCTAAGAGTCAGGGATGACTGAAAGCGATTTAGCACACACGCACATTGACACGCACAGGCAGGAGTTCAGAGGTTCTCTGTGAAACTGATTCTGTCTGCTGTCTTGCAGGGAAAGCACCTTAATGAGGTTTCCAGAAAAACAACTTTGAAGAGATACAAGAATGTTTCAGGATTTGGCATCCTTGTATTTTATGAGCTATCGTTGTAGCTGTTGCATTTACATATTCTTGGTAGAAAACATTAGAAATTGGTCTTCCCTCCATGTGGAGTTCCTTTCCCTCCTATCTTCCTCTCGCTCTTTAAGGGCCAATTCAGATGCCACCTCTTCTGTGTGACATTCAGACTCTCCAGGGCTCCTCTGATTCTTTGTATCGATCTCAGTAACTGCTTTTAGCACAAAATATCCAGAATTATAGTTCTCTCTGTTTCATTAGTCTGGACCTCTAGGTGAGTCTTTACTATATTTTCCTTCTGATTATTTATTTCCTCCTCCTCCTCCCAGACTCCTAGCTTTGAGAATACATTATGTAGTTGTTGGAAGGATAAGGAGGTGAGCAGATGGATAGACAAATGAATGGATGGATGCATGGATGGATGGACAGATAGGTGGGTGGAGAGATGACTGTATTCTTAATCTGTTCACTTGCTTTAAAAGAAAGAAAGAAGGGGGGAAAAAGTAACCTCATACACACAGATCCTCTTCACCATTCTGGGCTTTTCCTCTGCTTAGGAGTTCCTGCATATGTAAAACTGCGGTCTATGCAGAGACATTCTAACTGCATGGTACTCGCCTTTCTTCCCCATTGAAAAGTTTCTTTTTATCAAAATGTAAGTTTGAAGGCCTTATCCTCCCAACTTCCTTTTAAAAAACTGCTCAAATATGCTTGAGTGTCTGAAGCAAATAGCTTACTCTGAAAATAATCAGGACCCAGCTGACTGTCAAGAGGACAGATTCTTTGTTCAACATTAACTATGCTAAGAGTCACTGTGACTCTCTCTCAAGAGAGAAGCAGAAACCCACCCTTTCTTTGGATCCCTTCTGACCTTCACAAATTAATTCCAGGATGCATTATTTGCTAGCAAGCATACCTAGAATATGTACTTTCTATTTACACACCGTATCAGAACATTAATCTGCAGAGCTGTTCCCTCTGGGTGCCTTTCTGTCAGGTATACAATAAAGGATTTGGATGCAAATGAAAGAGTGATGGCATTTTTCCTTGTCTTACTCATTTCGTGACAAATGCACATTGCTTTACTGTTTGCCGTACACATAATTACAGTTCTTTAATTTATGTTTCAATAAAATGTATAATAATAAACGTTTACTGCTCCATGAATAAACATTCAAATGAAGCCTCTAATGGAGGTTACATGTTTTGAAGCAGTTCTGTGGCTCTCTAGAATCTCGCCCTCTACTTAATGAGCATCATTTCCATAATCTGTGCATTATTGCTTAAGCCTCCCTTTAGGAATATTTTACAAAGTCAAAATTTTTATGAAATATTATCCATCCAAAAGGGGAAAATGTGAAGCGGATTAGCAACTTGTCCTGTTAAAGGGACAGGACAATCTTTCATGTCCCTCCAGAGATATTGACACGGTAATTACAGAGACGGTGCTTCCTCATTATCTCACTAGGCAAGTGTATCACTGGTATAGTTTTTGCCTTTAATATCTGGTTAAAATAAAAGGAATGAGAAACTCAGAAAGGTCAGTCATGAAGGGCAAGCTTGTGCTAATTCCTTTTCTACTACTAAGAAAGGGACCAGGAAGTAGACCTGAATATTAAGGGAAGGCTAGTATACCATTCAGTGACTGCAGCCATGAAATTAAAAGATCCTTGCTCCTTGGAAGAAACACTATGACAAATCTAGACAGCCTATTAAAAAGCAGAGACAATGCTTTGCTGACAAAGGTCCATATAGTCAAACCTATGGTTTTTCCAGTTGTCATGTATGGATGTGACAGTTGGACCATAAAGAAGGCTGAGCACCAAAGAACTGATGCTTTCAAATTGTGGTGCTGTTGAAGACTCTTGAGAGTTCCTTGGATGGCAAGGATAAAACCAGTCAAACTTACAAGAGATCAACCGTGAATACTCATTGGAAGGACTGATGCTGAAGCTGAAGCTCCAAATATTTTGCCACCTGATGCAAAGAGCTGACTTATTGGAAGAGACCCTGATGGTGGGAAAGACTGAAGGCATGAGGAGAAGGGGGCAACAGAGGATAAGATGGTTGGATGGCATCACCGACTCAATGGACACGAGTTTGAACACATTTCGGGAGATAGTAAAGGGCAGGGAAACCTGGCGTGCTGCAGTTCATGGGGTCGCTAAGGGTCAGAAGTGACTTAGCGACTGAACAATAGCAGGATACCATAGACTGAACATTTCTGAATATGGAAACAGTCACAGGACTTGAATATCAAATGGTCATGCTGAAGTAACTGAATCCAGACAAGATCATAGGTTGGGCTTCAAGTTGATGGTGTTACACATTGCTATCAGTGTGAGTTATTATTTAGGAAAATGACAACATAATTTAATGGTGTTATCATTTCAAGTAGTTAAAAATTCAAATGATTTTTGTAAACTGTTCTTAAAAGCAGGTGCTTTTAAAAATCACCAAAGTGTAATGATAGATCTGTTTATTGGTTCTTTGTCCAAAAGTTAAGACTGGATTGTTTAGGAGGAAAAAAGTTACCAGGAAAAATCAAGAAACAAAGATCCTTGGCAGTATCTGCTAAGATCCAGATACTGGGCCTCTCCTGAGAGGTGATGAAATGTGTCAGCAGCAACTGTCACTTTAGGACATATCAACCTGATTTGGCGGGTCAGGACAATTTATTTAAACTTAGGAGGCACTCATTTACACGCTTTGAATAACTTTTGAATAACTATTACTGGACCTGCATGCTATATCATGAGACTGTGTTGTTATTTGCAGTAAGAACTATAGCAAGAAACTAAAATTTCCTAAAAGGAGATGTAAACTCTCCTAAAATTTTATCGTTTGCTCTAAGCTCCTTTGCTATATGCTCCTTTCACTGTTAATGCAAAATTTTTCCAATGAACATTATCTTTCCTTCACATGAGTAGAATTCAAGCTTTCTACCACCTCAATATGGCTAGTTTTACATAAGACTTCAATGAAATGAGACATTCGGCATAAAAAGAATTTAGCGTGATTCAAATTTTATCACATTTCTCCCTTGGATTGCATTTTTTTGTTATTCACGTCCCGCTTTTCTCTTGATCCATATGCTGTCTTGTTCTCTAATGCTCCTGAATTAGAAAGAATTAGGCAGAACCATCTTTTAGAGCATGACATTTTCCTCCTCACTCAGGTGAGCAGGTATTTATTTCGGAGTCACGCTTTAGAAGTGACATCCTCTTTGAGGATGGAGTAAACCTCAGCCTACAGAACTGCTAGGTGGAGCTGCTTCCTGAAAGGGTCCTACCCAGACATGCTGCAGAGAGCATTGACTTCATAAGTGAGATTCTTTTCAAAGTAGTCAGTGTAAAATATACCAGGAAAACAGGCCCCACCCAACTCCCTGCAACCCGTGAGCATGGACTTGATAGCTCAAGACAGGATGAATGACTCCGATTAGGCCAATGATCCCTAGTTTTATAGGGCCCTCCTAAATCACATCTCAGTTTGGGTTTAGAAGGAACGCTGCTGGGAGAATCCAGAGGGCTGCATATCATCTCAGCCTGGCTCCCACAGATGGAGCCAGGGAGATTTGTGGGACCCTGTCTGGTAGCTTGGAGGCCCAAACGATGAATACTACCAAGGCAATAATAATAAAAAAGGAAATAGGCAGTAGGGAAGCCCTGGAACCATCCTTCATTTTTCTCCTAATATACTTTACTATTCAATGAGACAGAATGATTCCACAGACAGAGCCCAGAAATTAGATAATATGAGACACTGATAACGTTTCTTTTTCTGAATGATTTTGGTGACTGAGGCCTGGGATTTCTGTTGTCTAAACTTCTGTAATTCTTTCATCCAGAGTGGAACACTTGCTAACTTCAGTCTCCCTGGTGCACCGTTCATGGAAGGCATGTCCAAATCTTCCTTTACAGTCTGAATCCTCCTTTACAGAAGGAATTGCAGTAGAATTTTAATAGCATCTTAAGTTTGCCGGGACTCTGGCCACAGACCCAGGATTTACAGTGATGGAGACCTTTTAGGAACGTTTAGCACGAATGCTCCCTCATAGCACAGGTAAGCATTGCCTGTGTAGGAGGTGAGATCAGAGGAAGTGTTTATGATGGCTTTCCTGTGTCTCTAAACCTTTGGAATTAATTTTTGGTCAAGAGGACCATCCAATGGATGACTGTGTGTTACTGTACAAAAATAAAAATGTTTCTTTGCATTGGTTTAGGACACTGTCTGGCCCTGGTTACTGCCAACATTGGTTTAATTCATGAAGGTGATCAACCAATAATCCATCTCTTAAAATGAGTTGCATGAGCAGGCCATGCCAGGCTCAGAGATGTGAAAGTTGAGGGTCATATTATGCTTCTAAGCAACATCATACATACACCATCAAGAAGTCTAGACAGAGAGCATCACAGGTCACACTGAATGAATGAGAAGTCCCACATACAGTGCTCACAACGGACACACAGCCACCAAGTCTAGAGCCCAGCAGGCACAGCACTCACTCTAAACCAAGTGACGGGGGATATACAATCTCTGACAGGTCCAAAATCCTGTTTCACGGATCGCAATATAGAAATTCTGCAGCTAGACCACCTGAACTCAACACCTGGTCCCGGTTATTACAAGCTATGGGCAGTCACCCATCTCAGAACCTGAGATTCCTTTTCCATAAGGTGACCCTACTCCGTGAGGTGGCTGTGAGCACTGAATGGGCTAGTGCTGCAAAGTGCTTAGACGCATCTCATGCTTGGAGCTGAGTCAGCGTCAGCATCGGTGTCTGCAGCCATCACGGCTGTTGCTGATGCAGCCCCCACCTCTACTACAGCTGCCTTATCACCAAAAGTGCTAAATTTTCAAAGAAAATTTTAAATAAATACTCATGAAACAAGTCACCTTCCAACTTTCTTTTAAGGAGTTCAATCCACTATTTAAAAAATGTATCCACTTGAATCCTAACCTGTAAGGCAAACAGAAGCACTCCTGGAAACACATTCGAGACCCCTGCACACACATATCCTGGCCCCTAGAAGCCCTGAGGCTCCCATAAAGCACTATGTGAAAACCTTTGCTTTCAGCCCCCTGGGGAAGGAGACTGAATGCAGAGACCTGGGGGTCCCTACCTTAGGGATGCAAAGCCTCAGGCAGTGGAGCTTGATGGTTAAGATAGCCAAGTTCCAAGGTCACATGACCTAGGATGACATTCCCACTCCCATTCTCACTGTCTGAGTGACACAGGGGGACACAGTTTGATACCTGTAAGCCTTGGGTTCACACACGCAAAATTCAGGTAATAACGTACCTTCTTCGAAGGGCTGCTAAGAGGATGACATAACGCACAAAGAGCCCTCAGCACAGCTGCTGTCGCCATAAGGAAATGCACAGCCAATCTGAGTAGCTTTTCTGGTTATCATCACTTACATCTCTGTTCAGCTCTCACCTCCTGCTATAAGCTTGTGTGCCCCTAAAATTTACACGCTGAAACCCTAACCCTTAATGTAACGGTATTGGGAGGTAGAGCCTTCAAGAGGTACTTAGGTCAGAAGAGTGGAGCCCTCGTCAATAGGATCAGGGATCTTATAAAAGACACAAGCAAGTCTGTCCCCACATGTGAGGACACAAGAAGGGTGCCATGTGCACACCAGGAAGCAGGCTCTCACCAGACACCAGCTTTGCGGGGGCCTCTATCATAGACTTCCCAGCCTTCACAACCTTGGAACATGCTGTTGTTTAATGCACCCAGCCAGCCAATGGTGTCCTGTTACAGTAATCTGAACTAACACACCTCCCTGACGAGTACTCTCCTCATTCTTTACTATGAAAGAGTCCCCCATCATAACAGTCTCCATGACAACCCCCTTTCCCTTCTTGTAATTACGATCTGCATTTGTTTACTTTTTAAATTTTCTGACGTATTCATAGTGGTGACTCCAACACCTGAAGTGACGCGCGGCACACAGAAGACACTCAGGAAGTGTGCACAGAATCCACCACTAAAGTGAAATTGGTGAATTGGGTTCCGGGGAGGAGAAGGAGGAACAGAAAGGAGGCATTCCCGCTCAACATTCACGAGATCACAGGAATGAATCTCTTCATCTTGAATCATTATTGGACTTGAAACCAGGGGGTGCAATTCTTTATAGAAATAGCAGAAACGAATGTGATGGCATGAACTGTAGTGTATACATTAGGAAAAGATGATTGTGTTCAAACTCAACTACGCTTTAACAGTGCTCTCTGCGGTGAAGCGTAGGCAGTGGGGAAATGAAACTAACTCAGAGGTTTGCCAAAATCAGAGTCCGGTCAAAATAGCAAGGACACAAAACACCAATGTTCTCAGCAGCCTCTCCCCCTTTTCTTCTCCTGAAAATTGCACAAGACAGATGGAGACCTCTCTCTCTCTCTCTCTCTCTCTCTCTCTCGGTCTCTGTCTCTCTGTTTCACTCACACTTGGCTTTATTGTGTCTAATCAAAAGGCTTCCTGTGATGTCATATACTTTATTTTGTCATAAAATATTGTGTAGCTGCCTGTTGTGGGTTCTGTGTATACAATGAATGTTGGGAATCTTCGCTGGCTTTATGTCTACTTTGAGAATCTGTGATGTATCAGATTCAAAACATGCTATCAGACACTGAAGGGAGTACACAAGACTCAGAGCCGCAGGGCAGCCACCTGGCTATCATGAGGATCATGAGAGGTGGGTACTTCTGCAGGGGCTGCAGCAGACCCAGGAGATGAAGGCACACAGCCCCTTCAGATCCCATGAGGGGATACGCCCCCAGTCTTTCCTGACAACAACCCCAAACACATGTGGTGTGACGTGGTTTGTTAAGGTGAGAAGGGTTGTAATGCAGAGAGGACAGTGGATCTGGGAAGGGTTCAGGATGGGGAGTCTGGTCACATGTGGAAAGTTGTGTTACCTTTGAGGGGCCCTTACTCTTGGAAATGACTCTCTTCCCTCAACGGCCTGGCCCCATACCATGGTCAATAAAGTATCCTAAGATCCTAGGGTCTGGACTCTTCTCATGACCTCAAAGTTGCCTCAGAAACTAGGGATGATGGGTTCTGGGGAAATGACTTGGCATCACCACCATCAGGCAGGCTGTAGGCCCCCGACAGAGGGTCTCCAGTTGTCCCGTTTAAGCCTCTATTCTGGCTCTGGTAGCCCCAGTCCCCCCATCTTGATCTCCTGGTTGCAGCCTCCACGCTGTACATCCGTATTTATCAGTAGAGTCTCAGCCTGAATCTTTTATGCGCGGCCCTTCCTACAGGTGGCCTCTTAGTTCTCAGGCAAACCCGACCCTGGACCCAGACTCTTCAGAGATCTGTAGAACCTGTACCCTGTGCCTCTTTCAGGAACCATCTTCTTCCCAACACCCCCGTGCCTTAGTTTGACTCCCCAAACCCGGCTTGAGGCCACATCTCATTTCCACATATTAACACGTCTACAGATGTTTTCTATCAGATTGTTGGCTAAATATTCCACCAAGAATAGGGTTGGCAGAAGAAATCTCATTTATGAGACAGAAACTAAGGTTTTCCCATGAACAGAACAAAATAGCCACTCGCCTTTTCCTAGGTGGCCTCAGGAGCACATTCTTGTAGCAGACCTCTTCCCTCTGTCCCCCTCAGCAACTCAGCTCTCTGCTAGGATTCTAGCTAAGCAGTTCTGCCTGAGAGATTATGATAGTTGAACTGCTTTCAACCAGAAAGCTAAGCCCCACTACCCTGAGCACAGACCTGCTCTCCTATTACACTAGTAAGAAGAAAAATCAAGGCATTGCAATAAATCTGTGCGTGTGTACTGGAGATCAAGCAGCTTTGCTCAGCTTTACTCCTGGCATCCCACGCACGTAGATGATACAGGTAACAAAGCTGAACATGGGGATCAGAGGGAGGCAAGGAGAAGTCTGACAAGCACCAAGAATTTTCAGGTTGACAATGACTTTTTTTTTTTTTTAAAGCCTGGGATGAAAGGGAGATTAGGCCAGCTGGATAGGGAGTGGACAAAGAACCATGTTCCACCACAAATAAATCAGTACAGACATTGGAGGAGGATTTCTACCTCAGGTATGGAAGAGGAAGAAGAATACTCAGTTCAGTTCAGTTGCTCAGTCATGTCCAACTCTTTGCGGCCCCATGAATTGCAGCACGCCAGGCCTCCCTGTCCATCACCAACTCCTGAAGTTTACCCAAACTCATGTCCATTGAGTCGGTGATGCCATCCAGCCATCTCATCCTCTGTCATCCCCTTCTCCTCCTGCCCTCAATCCTTCCCAGTATCAGGGTCTTTTCCAGTGAGTCATCCCTTCGCATGAGGTGGTCAAAGTATTGGAGTTTCAGCTTCAACATCAGTCCTTCCAATGAACACCAAGGACTGATCGATCTCCTTTAGGATGGACTGGTTGGATCTCTTTGCAGTCCAAGGGACTCTCAAGAGTCTTCTCCAACACCACAGTTCAAAAGCATCAATTCTTCGGCACTCAGCTTTCTTCGCCGTCCAGCTCTCACATCCATACATGACCACTAGAAAAACCATAGCCTTGACTAGGCAGACCTTTGTCGGTAAAGGAATGTCTCTGCTTTTCAATATGCTGTCTAGGATGGTCATAACTTTCCTTCCAAGGAGTAAGCGTCTTTTAATTTCATGGCTGCAATCACCATCTGCAGTGATTTTGGAGCCCATTCACACCTACTTTATTTGAAATGCCCTTGTCCTTCCAGCCCTTGTCTGCAGAGAGTCTGAGAAGAGGGGCCCTCCAGAACTGAGGAACGGAATATTTCCTGCCATAGCAGTAAACAGGGATGTCACAGTCTTCAGGGGTTCCAGCCCTCCAATGTGGGCTCCTGAGCCGTAAGGGCACGCAGGAAGGAGGGAGGCCCAGGGGACCTCAGGATGTAAGAAACACAAGATACTGGCCCCAGGATAGCTGACATGCATATGAAAGGAATGATTTCAGGAGCCCAGACTCTTGTACCTTCCCATAAATAGAAAAGCACTAAATTCCTTAACTTGGTATATCGGGTTTTCTTTACTTCAGTTCAGTTCATTTGCTCAGTTGCATCTGACTCTTTGCGACCCCATGAACTGCAGCACTCCAGGCTTCCCTGTCCATCACCAACTCCGGCAGCTTGCTCAAACTCATGTCCAGCAAGTCAGTGATGCCATCCAACCATCTTAATTATAATCTTTTGATATGCAAACTACCAGGCCTTCGTGGAAAATTTCTCTACAAGCTGGTTCCTCCTCTAGCATCCTCAGATCAGTTTTCTCAGGGTTACTTAAGATGCTGTCTCCTGGCTTTGAAGTTCTAAATACTCCCACCAAATAAAACATAACTCTTCAGGTTATGTCTATTTTTTAAGCCAATGTCCCTTATATCCACATTTCCACCCCTCCCCTTATGGTTCCTAACCCCTGGCAATCAATAAATTGTTCTCCAACAGTATAATTTTGTCATTTTAAGAATGCTATATTGGAACCATACTTTATTTGACCTGTTGATGTTGGTTTTTTTCACTTAATATAATGCCCTTGAGATCCAAGCTGTTGCCTATACCAACAGCCATGCTTTTTTGTTGCACGCAGTGCATCCAAGGTAAAGATGTAGCATATTGTGTTAAACCATTCACCCATGGAAGGGCTATCTGGTTGTGTCCAATTTGGGGCTACTCCAAATACTCTACTAGGAATACTCATGTATTGATACACGTGTTTTGTGCACTTACATTTTTATTCTCTGGATAAATGCCCAGGAGTAAAAATAATGGGTCTTATGGTTAGCATTTGTTTTTTTTAAGAAACTACAAACTATCTTTCAGACTGAGAATAGCATTTTTTTTATCCCCACCAGAGAGATTCAGTTTCTCTACAACTCCACCTGCATTTGGTATTGTCACTTTATTGCATCTGTTCTAATCTGTGTGTACTGATATCTCATGTAGTCTGGTTTTGCATTTCCCCAAGACCTAGTGATGCTAAGCATCTTTTCATATGCTTATTTGCCATCATGTGTCCACATCAGGGAAATGTTTCCTTAGACCTTCTGTCTATTTTCTAATTGGATTTTTCATGTTTTTCTACTACAGTTTTGAGAGTTCTTCTAATATTCTAGATAGGAGTTCCTTACTGGTAACTTTTTAAATTTCAGGAATCCTTCCTTGGTCCCTTCAGCTAACCTCTTCTTTCTCTAATGTCTTTAGAGAAGTTTCACTCAGGATCATTTTTGCTCTCTACCTTGACTCTTCCAGAGATAACATTCCAGCTGCCTCACTAAACTGTAAGCAGGATCTGTGGCTGTCTTACCCTCAGCGCTTTGCAAAGACTTGGGCATCTATCTAGCTTTCCACTGATGTCCACCAAGTGACTGAGTCTAGCACAGCTGGCTTTTCATTCAGTCACTATAAGACTTCAACCCAAATTTAAAAAAAAAAAAAAAACATGGTTGCTATGGATACACAGCTTGGGAGGAATGTAAATCATTTAATACCTTGGAAAGGATAACTAATTACAAGAAGAAATACACAGACCCAGATGTGTTAGCGATTAATTTCTTCTTGGCTACCACACTTCTAGCTAACACGGCAACACACAGCCGTTTATTGAGGAGTATCTATTTATGCCAACCTGGAGCTCACATTTGCCTAATTAAGCACACAGGCATTTCAGAAGTTGTGATCTGTGGGCTGTGTTTACATATGAACACATATTCGATACCCAGGCAATTGTTTCACACCTCTAACCTATTTCAAGCCTTATATTTAATTACATTTCTTATATTTAATGAGGAAGAGTTGCTGAGGGGAATACAGGGGATGGCTTTGAATTACATAAACAGCTATCTTTCTTACAAATTGCAACAATACATAATTAAATAATGAGATACCTGAGCTTTGAAGTCTTTCTACCAAAGGAATTAAAGCTCCAAAGAAGACCAGGTCACAGGGGGAGTTGCAGAAGGCATGTAAGAAAACATGGGGGTGGAGTAGATAGATTCTAGCCTGCTTTCTGGCCTCCCTGGGTCTCAATATTGTCACTAGTTGTAAAATAAAGACACAAATAGAATCCTTTCCCCCTTTCTCTGCTGTGGGTGTTCTAAGGATCAAGTGTAATAACAGGCACATTTCTTTGTTAAAAGAAAGGCACAATAAAGAACACCAGAGATATCACTGCAATTAGTTACGTGAATTGCATTAATTTTGTTTTACATGGCACACAAGAAACAATTGCCATTCAAGGAGGCTCTCCATGCCCACCCCCTCAACTCCCTCCCAACCTCATCTCCTGTTCTTCCTCCCCTTGTTCGGCCACCTTCACCTTCCTGTCTCCCCCATAACACCAAGCACACTCTGTCCTTGGGGGCTCCACACCTGCAAATGCCCTTCCACAGGGAAGCTCCCCCTGACTCACTCTCTAATCAAAACGATCACACCCCCTCCTTTTACACTGCCTATTTGAATGTCTTCACAGTTCCTATGACTGTCTAAAAGCGTTACGACTGATTCACATTGTTTTAAGGCAGAAACCAACACAACGCTGTAAAGCAATTATCTTCCAGTTAAAAAAAGATTTTTTTAGTTAAAAAATAATAATAAAAGCACTTTGTTTCCTTGCTTATTTGCTTTCTTTTCAGCTCCCCACCCTCCACCTTCCACCAGCATGTGCACGAGCAAACTTGAAGGCTTGGTGTTACTTTCATGCTAAGATCTCAGATAAGTTCGCTGGGGTCTCCAGAAGGGGAAGACATCTTCTGTTCTCTAGGACAGACCTTATAGGCACTGGGCAAAAATCTTCCTTTCACTCTACTTGACTTTGAAAATATCACTGATAGCCACTATTTTCCTGTTGAGTTCTCAATAGATCTAAGAATCCTGCAGCCCATAAATGAGACAACGTCACATGAGTAAACAGCAGCACTCAAAGTAATAGTATTATTTTGAATCATACGAGATGGATGAGATTCGCTGTTTTGACCCAAATATGTCCATATGGTTTCGCAGTAACAAAAATAGCAGCAGGAGCCCTTGCTATGCGTCAGGCTTTGTAATAAGAGTTTGATATCAATGTTGACTGAAAAAAATTCACAACCTAAAAGTTGATAATTATGTTTTATTCTGCAAACACGCTGAAGATTTAAGTCCAGGAGACAGTCTCTCAGATAGCTCTAAGGCACTCTTCTGAAGAGCTAAGGGGGGAGTCAGGATGTATAGGAATTTTGCAAAACAAACAAACAAACAAACAACATTGCTGAATATCAAAAAATTTCTGCTAACTAAAGAAAAAGCAGACATGCGTGTGTGACCCAGGAATTGAACTCAAGTCTCTTACATCTCCTGCATTGGCAGGCAGGTTCTTCACTACTAATACCACCTGGGAAGCCCATAAAAAGCAGACAGCTCAAGTTAATCAATTTACTACTCTTCTTTGTATGGAAAGATTCAAGAGTCTGGGCTCACTGAAATCATTCCTTTGATATGCAACTTAACACTCCAGGGACAGTGTCCTGTTTTTATCCATCCTGAATCCTGTCAGGGTCCAAAGTCAGGTGTGGCTGCAGTGACCGGTAGCTTTAGAGCCACTAAACATCAGCAAACATCCTTTGTTTACTGATTTGTCAGAAAACGTTCTCTGTCCACACTATCTCAGCTTGTACACTTCTTGTCACAGTTCTATAACCTATTACTACCTTTCATATGTTACAGAAGAAAATACCAAGGTTTGTGGAGGTTAAGAGATTTTCCCAGAGAAGATACAGCACCATCAGGCCACAGAGTGGGAACCCCTAAACTACACCGATCCCCAGACTTATATGAGTTGACAGGTTTCATGACCACAGAATCTGCTTCCAAAAGGAACAGAACCTGTTGATAAAATGGTACAGAAATATATATATTAGCGCTTCCTACTGATGGTCCTTAAGACAGAGCAGAACTCTGAAGATAAGCCTGATACTAGCAAGCAATGCCTCAGTCACCTCTGCAGGCTTGAACCCTCACAACCCTTCAGTCACCTCTAGACCCTCATTCCAGGAGAAAGACCTAAGGCCTCTCGCCTTGGGAAGCTGACTCTTCCTGTCCCATGTTGCATCTAAGCTTCCACCAGAACTTGAGGGTTTCTGAGCCCCATGCAGACCTCCTAACCCTCTGCCTCCCTCCCTCCCTGGATCCACAACCACTATCCCCCGGAAAGCCCCCGCACCCAGCAATCCGCAGTTCCACCACCCCTCCTTCTCCACTTCTTCAAATGGCTCACCTTTCCCAACTACAACCTTGGCATCTCAAAGCTAAGAATTGGGACAGGTCTTCCCTTGCCTTTAATGACCCTGAGAACACTGATCTACAGTCTTCACTCAATAGTCACCTCCTTTAAACTTGCACTGTTGGGTCTGCAGAACCCTTTTCAGTCTTGCTGATGTGACCACTGGCTTTCAGTAGCTTTCCCCAAATTCTTCTCATGGGGCCTCCCATAGTCCTCATCTCTCCCCCGCCCAGGATGTCCAGGGCATCCACAGCGTGGCTATTATAGCATCACCTAGAAGCTCCTGGGGTCTTTGATATGCAGTGAATTTCACTACCCTTCATTTAGCTACTATCCTCATGGTATTTTAACATAGGCTTCATTATTATTTAACTGTGGTGGAACCAACAGATCAGAAGATGGCTGCCATTGAAATGAAAAGAGACAATTATTTGAGAGTTAATAATTCAATTAATTCAAGACAATTCAAGAGAGAGGGGACATATGTATACTTCTGGCTGATTGATGTTCTATGGAAGAAACCAGCACAACACCGTAAAGTAATCACTGCCCAATTAAAAATAAATGAAAGACAATATAAAATATAGGTGAGAAGCAAAATAATAAAACACAGAGAAAAAAAAAATAACACAGTTCATTATACTTCAAAGGAGGGCGGGGGACAAGCCAAGTCATGGCAGCCACATGGGGAAAAACAGATCGGTCAGGAGGCCGGAGGATGAGGAACCATGGACAGGAATAGGGGTAAGGCAGGACAAACAGGTTTAGGATTGGCTAGTGTGAACAGTTTCATCAGGCTATAGGGCAGGGGCTGCCCCTAGCTGCCTGGTGCCTAGTTCTAGGGTGACGAGAGCAGGTGGATGGTGGTCTAGGATGTAAGAGCCGTGTGAGAGCCTCATAGAAAACAGGTAGTTGGGGTGCAAGGGCTCTGGATTGGTTGATGTTAATATGAATGGCTTATGCACAGGATAGACTTTCCCTGTCTCTAGAAACTGGCTTGCTCTGGATGAACAGTCCCTCCAGGGTCATTGAAGTTCCAGAGGTTAAAACATCAGAAACACAATACGTTCAAAACTAAAAGACATGTGCTCATTTTGTGTCTTCGAGTCTTCCATTGCATGTGTATGTCCAGTAGATAATTAATACGTGACTTCAGTGATGTACTGAATATGACGTTTATTGAGCACTTACTTGGACTCAGGTTTTGCTCTGACTCAATTTCTATAACACCCCTACAAAATAGGTACTAAAGTCTTTACTATCTTATTTCTGAGATGAGGGCACTGAAGCACAGAAAATGCATTAATAAAAACGCCTCGAGTAAATTGCATGAGAAGCATAACAATAAAAAGTAAATAAAAGACATGGGAAATACCTATGGACACACTTTAATTTTTTTCTCATCATCCAAACTGCTCTACCTCCCCAGTTGAAAACTCCTTCACAGCCCTTTCTGAAACAACCTGCTGCATATCTCTATAAGAACAGCCAGACTGCACATTAAGTTCACTAGGCATATCACTTAGGTTGTCATTTCATCACCGAAGCCAGTGTTCCAGACACACGAGGTTAGAGACCCTTAGGTCACACTGATCAATCCCTGCTCTCCCCCAGCCAGCCAGCTAAAATACTAGGCTCCGTGGAGTATCTTCCTTCGTGTGACCATTCCTCCAGCCATATCTGGTGTGACAGGCCATCTCCAGGTGCTGATTTTCCTGACCAGATAGAGGCATGCCTTTTGATGGCCCATGTTTCTGGTTTCACCCCATAGAGACCATAGTCATGCTCACCAATATGTGTGATCATTTCAAGCTACTCTTCACTTGTATAAAGTGAGGTTCTGAAAGTATCAAGTCTCTGTGAGGGTGCTGTATTCTGGTCTTAATGCTCAAGTTAGGAAACGGCCTGAGAAAGAAAACAGCAGCTAAGTAACAAATGGAGAAGAGAGAAATAAGTAGGAAACCAAATGCTAGAAGCAAAACAGCAGCCTTCATGGGTACTCTAACAATTGGTGATGGTCTCAGTAATCCAGGGAGGGAACCTAACATTTTTAGAGGATTTAGTTGTTGCTGTTGCTGCATTTAGCTTTTCCAAATGTGTGTTTGTGATTCCTTGTTAAAATATAGGTCACATTCATTCTAATTCCTTCAGCTCATCTGAATGAATCCTCTGAAAGACCTAGGGCTTTCAGAACGCAGACCAAGGGCTTTCATCATTTACAAATGATTCAATTCAACAAAGATCATTTGAGAAAAGCATTGTGCTTTGGCTTATTGTAGATATACAAGGAAGGAATATATACTGTTGAAGTAGGCTTCAACAATACATGAATCGAGAACTTCCAGATGCTCAAGCTGGATTCAGAAAAGGAGGAGGAACTAGAAATCAAATTGCCAACATCAATTAGGTCATAGAAAAAGCAAGATAATTCCAGAAAAACATCTTCTGCTTCATTGACTATGCTAAAGCCTTTGACTATGTGGATCACAACAAACAGTGGACAATTCTTAAAGAGCACCATACCTGCCTCCTGAGAAACCTGTATGCAGGTCAGGAAGCAACAGTTAGAACTGAACATGGAACAACAGGCTGGTTCCAAATTGGGGAAGAAGTAAGTCAAGGCTGTATACTGTCACCCTGCTAATTTAACATAAATGCAGAGTACATCATGTGAAATAATGGGCTGGATGAAGCACAAACTGGAATCAAGATTGCTGGAAGAAATACCAATAACCTCAGATATGCAGATGACACCATCCTTATGGCAGAAAGTGAAGAAGAGATAAAGAGTCTCTTGATGAAAGTGAAAGAGGAGAGTGGAAAAAAAGCTGACTTAAAACTCAGTATTCAAAAAACTAAGATCATGGCATCCAGTTCGATCACTTCATGGCAAACAGATGGAGAAACAATGGAAACAGTGACAGTCTCTATTTTGCGGGGGCTCCAAAATCACTGCAGATGGTGATCACAGCCATGAACTTAAAAGATGCTTGCTCCTTGGAAGAAAAGCTATGACTGACATAGACAGCATATTAAGAAGCAGAGACGTTACTTTGCCAACAAAAGTCCATCTAGTCAAAGCTATGGTTTTTCCAGTAGTCACATATGGATGTGAGAGTTGGACGGTGAAGAAGGCTGAGCACCAAAGAAATGATGCTTTTGAACTGTGGAGTTGGAGAAGACTCTTGAGAGTCCCTTGGACTGCAAGGAGATCCAACAAGTCCATCCTAAAGGAGATCAGCCCTAGGTGTTCATTGGAAGGACTGATGTTGAAGCTGAAGCTCCAACACTTTGGGAGGCCTGGTGTGCTACAATTTATGGGGTCGCAAAGAGTCGGATACGACTGAGCGACTAAACTGAACTGAATATTTAGACCCCAGTGATTTTTAAAAATATATCATTCAACATGGATGTGTGTGTGTGAGTGAGTGGGTACACACATGTGAGGTGTGCATGCATGTATATAATTTTCCCATTGACCTCTAACTACATTATATGCCATCATAAGTTCTCAAGACAGCACAGGTAGCTATATGACCTATATTTACCAAACTACCTTTAAAATAAAGCCCTTCTATATCTGAGACATGTATTTTTTTTTTTCACAAGAAAATATTAAAAAGGAGGAAGTATTTTAAAATCATAACAAAATTACAAGACTGGGCACAGGTTTTGACAGTAGCACCATTTCCGGTATGGTCGTCCCTTGCACCAGGGCTTCATACGTGTCTAATACAGCAAGGTATTGGCTCACAGAAACAAACTGCGCATATACTGACTCTAACTAGATCTTGCAAAGAAAACACATGATCCCTTTCAAAGAACTGTAAGGAATCACCAAGGTGATCACTCCACAGTGAGAAGTGATGGACATAGTTTAGGCCGTGGGGGAAAAGGTAGGTAATTTCTCTTTTGAAGAAAGCCCTCTTCTTACAGACTGATTTTCACCTGAAGAAGAAAAATATATATATAGTGAACTAATCTAACTATGCATCTCATATATATAAATAAAGAAACATAAACAAGATCGGGAATAGCAAAGAGGTTTTGAAACAAGTGCCAACCACGTACAATGAGCTGGTACTACCTAGAGGGTTATATCAAGAAGTCTGAACTTGAGAGGAAAAATCTGTGAGGAATGAGGATGTCTACCGCGGGTGTCAAATGGAGAGGAGAAGGCACCTTTGCAATTCTGACTCTAACGTCTCTACGTCCTTTCCAGTGTTAACTTTCTATGGCCCTCTCCTCTTTTCTGCTCTTTCCTTACTCTTGCTCTTACAGTTGAGAAGAGCCAGTTAGAATCTCCTGAGAACCCCAACTTGCTCCTCCAGTGTTAAGTCAAGTCAGGCTCAGTCTTCAACCTTAGGACTCAAAGCAGCAACCTCTACCTTTCTTCTGGTGTCATTTGAATCATGTGTGGCTTTGGTATATGCACTGAAGAGCAGTACCAGTGTGTTGACCATCATTTAAATAATCAGGCTAACCTATGTTAGACAAAGTGAGGTAACTGCTGGAGACTCAGAATTGCGAATGACCTCCAGAGTCCTCTCCTGTGGCAGGAGACAGGCAGATGACGCACCAAGAATACAGTATGCATGGTGCATGTCACGTGTAGTTACAATACTGCAATGCAGTGAGGGTGGGTCCATGCTCTGCTCCGTGGATGGAGAGCTGACAGAGAACATCACCACCACCAAAGCTATGGAATTCCTCCTCCACTTCTCTGATGCCTCTCAATCACTGTTGTTGTTCAGTCACTAAGGTGTGTCCTACTCTTTGTGATTCCATGGATAGTAGCACACCAGGCTCCTCTGTCCTCCACTATCTTCCAAAACTTGCTCAAATTCACATCCATTGAATCAGTGATGCCATCCAACCATCTCATCCTCTGTTGCACCTTTCTCCTCCTGCCCTCAATCTTTTCCAGCATCAGGGTCTTTTTTAATGAGCTGGTTCTTCTCATCAGGGGGGGCCAAAGTACTGAAGCTTCAGCTTTGGCAACAGTCCTTCTGATGAATATTCAGGGTTGCTTTCCTTTGGGATTGACTGATTTGACTTCCTTGCTCTCAAGAGTCTTCTTCATCAACATAAGTCAAAACCATCAGTTCTTTAGTGCTCAGCCTTCTTTATGGTCCAACTTTAACATCTTTACATGATGACTGGAAAAACCATAGCTTTGATTATCTGGACCTTTGTTGGCAAAGTGATATCTCTGCTTTTTAATACACTGTCTAATCATTGTCATAGATACTATTTAATGATTTATTACTATAAGTAATCAATATGTCAAGAACTAAGCACAGACTTTATCATTTAATCCCTTCAACCACTGAACCTAAAAGACAGTACTGCCTTTGTCTTATAGAAAAAATGAGGTCTAGGGAGACGGTGTAAGTAACATATAAGTAAAAGACTCTAATAAAGTGTTCTGACTTGAAACCCATATTATTAAATATTTTGGATACCATTTCTTACCTCAATGCTTAAAATATGTGGTAAGGTACCAAGAGAGGTGAAAAATCTCACAGGAAGTAATCTGAGTTATTTATCCATTCATTCATTCAACCATCCATCCATCCATCTCTCCATCTTTCATCCATTATTGCTTCAAGAGATATTCCCATGCACCTGTTCATGTACTTGGCACTGGGACACAGTGGCCAGTAAAATAGACAAGACCCCTGATCTTACAGACTCCCAATCTAATTAAAGAGCAGATATTCACTGGTGGTGGGAATGTATAATCACAAATTAACTTTTTTCTTTAGGGAAAGGAGTACAGTTCAATGAGAGCCTATGACAAAGAAGGTAGACTTAGGGTGGGAGCCAGGTCTGAAGAAATGAGGCCTAAGATGAGAAGTAAAGGGTGGATCAGCATTAATTAGATGGAAGAAAGGTGGTAGAATAAAAGCAGAGCACTGCAGAGAGAAGAATACTATATGCAAAGGCCTAGGGAAGGAAGGGACATTCAGTGTTCAAAGAGCTGACGGACAGTGTGGCTGGAACAAGTCAGCGAGGGGAATGGTGATAAGAACGGGGAAGTGTGGTGAGAGTGAGTCAGAGGAAGTTAAGGCGCATGGGCTGCAGTGGGGAACAATGGGAAGATTTAAGAGCGTAAGAGACAGGGAGGGAGGGAGAAAGAACTTGGCAATGGTACATGTTCATAGTCAGTCAAATCTCAGGGGGCATAAGTAAATCGAAGCATGGCAGGGACCATATTCCAGTGACCAATGAACAGACCACCCAGTGGTTCAGATAAGAGAAGCTGGCACCTTCGACTAAGTGCTGGCAGTGGTAATGACCAGAAATGGGCAGATTTAAGAAACATGATGAGGTAAAATCTAAAGAATCTTCTGATCGATTGGTTTGGGGAAGATGAGGCAACAGGAGGAATCAATGGTCACCCCTAGATTCCGACTGGATACTTGGGTTGCAGCATTCACTGGTAAGAATGCTACAAAGTCCCACTGACTTTGAGGTACATTTTAGGGTCCCTAGTAGAGAGGGCTAATAGGCTCTTAGGTGAAAGAGGTCAGTAGGGAGCAAAGAGGTCTGCGATGGTCATGTTAACTTGAGAGTTCACTCTATACAGAGAGAGATGATTGTTGAGGCCTCTGGGAATAGAGAAGGTTACTATGGAGAACGATGTTCACGGAAAACTGGGTAAAACACGCTTCCCAATTAACTGTATTCTTAACTACTTTTCCTCTTGTTACGAGTACTTGCATCTCTCTTTTACTTCCACAGTAACGGACCTTTCAATCGCCATTTACCTTTCCCACTGATTTTAAGTTTTAAAGTTGTTTTGCACATTCCTTTTATACTATGGATCCACACAGCTACTGCAGCTTTTGAGAAATGAGGAGAGAGAATCAATCACTAGCCATCGGCATATCCAGATGAGACTCTAAGAGTCAGATTACCTCGACAGCTAACACAGCAAGCAATAGATTAAATTCCCTCACTAATAGTCCATTCAAAGAAACTGTCTTTGAGATGGTCTTTGATGTCTTCATATCATGAACACCATGTTTGAAAAGTGTTTGAAAGTCATGGAGATGGGGGACTGGATCCAGAATTTGATGCCTAAGTGATTCCCCAATGTTTGGTTTTCAGGTGGATTAAAGTCACCATGACTAATTCCAAGAATGTTAGGATGTACTAGATATTACAGCCATTTTCCTCATCTTTGAGCTTACTGCTTGATTGATTAATAGCTCAAGCTGATAGTTAGAGAAATGGAAATGAAAAGATAAAGCACTCCCCAGAGGAGGGGGAAAAAACAGAGAAACATGTAAACATGCTACCTGTACCAAGTGATGAGTTTAATCAGTTAATTATCAGATACTAAGCACTCACATTTAATCAATACCTGGTACCTCAAGAATAAAATCACTCAATTTCATTGTTCTCATAGCTTTCTATTATGTCTTTCACAATATCTTAGAGCTCACTTTCTCACGTTTTTCTGAAGCTAGGCTATGAGTTTTCTGAGAGACAGGATGTGGTTTCTTTCTTTCTTTCTTTTTTTTAATCTCCCAGGCCTAGCAGTGTCTGGGACACAGAAACTGAATTAATGCTACCATTTGAGCAACCGTTGTCAATACACAGCAGAAAAATTCCACAAAATAATCCGTTAATAAAACTAATAGAGCTATTCCATTAACACTTTCTGAACCAACATGTTCAGCAGCCCTGATCACATCTCAAACAAAAGGAACTCTATCATTTGTAATTTCATCTTGAAACCTAACTCATATGGCAAACTGTTTCCAAAAAATATGAAATAGTGAACAGAGTCAGCCTTCTGTTTTTGAACAAAAAGTCCACCGACTAGAGATAGGGTTTTTAGAAAATACTTGGCGTTGCCCATTCTCTCTCTCTCGCTTTTCTTAAGACCTACTTTGTCCAAAGTTTAGTCAAAATAAAAGAAAGCATAATCTATTTACAGTAAGCCAATACTCCACAGGATTACCTTACTGCATTTCAGCTAATTGCAAGTGTCAATCAACAGTTCTGAAAAGGAGAAGACTCTGGAAAGGAAATATGATATGCATGTCATTGGAGTGAGGGGGTGTTAAGGTATTAAATTATTATTGTCCTAAGTGAAAGGATGGCTAATGAGCTCCTAAATTACAGAGTTTAATCCCCAGGCTTATTGACTACAAGGTTATAGAGCTCTCTTCATTTCCATCATTAAAGAGATATTTAAACGTGAATGTCTTTTCTAACCTTGTAAGCAAACTGATAGAAAATGGTGACTATTTTCTCAGCACAATTTTATTTTCCTTTAAATTTTTAGATAAATATTAAAATCCAACTTAAAGCAATTATTCACATATGTGTTTCCTAGGTCAAAAGCACCAACATCTCATGGAGGGATGAGAATCACATACAGAAAATAACAAAAGAATAGCTTGATGCATACATTTTCCTAATATACATTAAGCATGCATTTTGCATTATGCACAGAACTCAGCACTGCCAATATTTTATTTCTAACAAGCCAGGTACACAATAGAAAAAGCATACAAGTATCGCTAGCATTAAATGTTTTCTGGTGTTTGACTGCATCAAAAAACTAAAGCTCATGCTCAGTCATCCAAAGTCCAAAACTATATTCTATGAGTTAAATACTAGTAGAATTAGAATGAACCTTCATTGACTGTCTATCAGGTTTCACTGAGCATCTATCATACCCAAGTACTTTCTACTTTACAACCTTATTTATGGTGGCGCTAGTGGTAAAGAACTCTCCTGTCAAAGAAAGAGGTGTAAGAGACCAAGTGGGACCACTGGGTCAGGAAGATCCCCTGGAGAAGGGCATGGCAACCCATTCCAGTATTCTTGCTTGGAGAATTCAATGGACCGAGGAGCCTGGTGGGCTACTGTCCATAGCATCGCAAAGAGCCAGACACGAGTGAAACTACTGAGCAGGCACACATGTACCACGTCAGGAACTTATTTTTTTTTTTTTTAAACATTCGTATGCTGAGCTGCGTTGTGCTGCACTTAGTCGCTCAGTTGTGTCAGACTCTGCAACTCCATGGACTGTAGCCTGCCAGGCTCCTCTATCCATGGGGATAGAGGCAAGAATATTGGACTGGGTTGTCATGATGTTGAAGTTGAAACTCCAATACTTTGGCCACCTGATGCAAAGAGCTGACTCATTTGAAAAGACCCTGATGCTGGGAAAGATTGAGGGCAGGAGGAGAAGGGGACGACAGAGGATGAGATGGTTGGCTGGCATAACCGACTCAATGGGCATGAGTTTGGGTAGGCTCCGGGAGTTACTGATGGAGAGGGAGACCTGGTATGCTGCAGTCCATGGGGTCGCAGAGTCGGACATGACTGTGTGACCGAACTGAACTCAACTGCCACGTCCCCCTCCAGGGGATCTTCCCAACCCAGGGATCGAACCCAAGTCTCCCACATTGCCAGCAGTTTTACAAAGGTGTTTATTCCTAAAAATTGAGTTTTTGAAAAATAGATTTCCCAAAGATTATTCATGAAGGAGCAGTAGTATTTCAAGGACAGACTCCATGATGATGTCTCTTTCCATAAAGCTGCACTACAAACTGGGGGAAATAGCTCATCTTAAAATAACTTGCGAATAAATAAGTGAAGTTTTCATGGGAACATAGGCAAGGAAATGAAGAGAACACAGTTTAGAATGTTGAATGTGAATTGGTTAACAGATCCATGACACTAAAAAGTTACATTTTTCATCATAATAGTTTGCTGCCTGTTGGCAAAGACCTCAGCAAAACTGTTTTCATACAACAAAAGCACAGCTGGTTGAAAAGGGAATAAATCTGGTCAGCCAACTAAAGTTTTCAATTCATTTAACGGCAAGTATCTGTATGAAACATTTTTTTTTTTAAATAAAGCAATCCATAAGCAAACTGACCCAGAACAATTTGTGTTTTGGGTTTTTGTGGGTTTTTTTGTACTTAATGACTAATTTTTTGGTCAAGGTCTTTACTAATAGACTGTATATTATTCATGGTAAAAGCTCAAATACCGTATACTAAAACTGGTTTTAGACCCAGGAAAATTCCTTTTCACAGAGGTATGAAACTAGAATATTTGAAATTAGCTTGAGATTTTGGTATGTTTCAGATATAACATGCTATTCATGCTCACATGTTCTTCTATTCTCCATGAACAATGGGCTGTGTGGACCAGTGTTCATCATCTTTAACCTACTAGTTTATCAACTGGCATGTAGTATGCAAAAGTATGTTCACATCCATTATCCCATGTGATGGGCAATTAATTCATTTTCAGAGTGTAACATAAAACTATAAGGGTTTGTACTTCACATGTATGTGTGGCTAAGTTGCTTTAGTGGCGCCTGACTCTCTGCAACCCTATGGACTGTAGCCCACCAGGCTCCACTGTCCATGGGATTCTCAGGCAAGAAAACTTGAGTGATAAATATAAATATATATATATATATATATGTATATGTGCATATATGTATGTATATGTGTATATACATATGTATATGTGTGTGTATATATATATACACACATATATATATAAAAGAATGCTGGAGTGGGTGGGTTGCCATGCCCTCCTCCAGGGGATCTTCCCAACCCAGGTATCAAACCCGTGTCTCTTATGTTTTCTACATTGGCAGGGAGTTCTTTACCACTAGCACCCACCTGAGAAATCCTATACTTCACATATTAAAGCTAGTTATCTAATTTTTTTTGTTAACTAGAACAGAAGTCTCTTGTATGCATATGTATGAATCATAAAATGCCCCAACAAAGCCCACAAAACAAATTATAACGAATAACAGCAGCACTCAAATACTGAACCTTTAGGAAATAACAACAGAAGACACATATCACTGCCTATTCCCAATTAAAAATGTCATCAATTCAAAGTTCTGGATTTAGACATTTATAAAATGAATCACATGATATTGAGCATAAATCTTAATTTCAGTGTGCATAAGCATAAAACAGTATATTGTATATGTATAATTATTCAGTGGTATTATTTTTAAAAGCCCTATATATCATACCAAAACAAATCAATATAATGCCACCAATGTGAATATCATTAGGCTCAGCATCTTGAACTCAGCAAGAAATCTACCAGACCATACATTTGAAAGGAAGAAATTCAACATCAGTCCCATAAATCAAATTATCATTAGGATAAAATCTATCAGAGCAAACAGCCTTATTCAGGGGAAAAGGATGTTCTCGGGGTTGGGGCAGGGAAGACGGTTTCTGTGACACTGCCCTATTAATCTCGTATCTTGGGAAATATACAATTATAGGAAGGTTTTAAGGCACGTAGATCATAGAGTTAGCAAAGCAACGCTTACATCATGACAGAAATTGGTAGCGTGCGTTTTCAGTAAACATTACGTCCTAGATTTGTAAGGCTCTAACTTGTCCAGCAGAACACACCATGAAATACAACACACGGATGCAGGTATCTGTGCTGACAGAAAATACAGACTCCGTTAAGGCGATGTATTTGAGACATACACATGCATATATATGTGAGAATATATATAATGGTATGCTAAATCTCAGAGCCACAAAAATATCTCCCTGCTTGCTTTATACATTTACTATAAGAGCATATTATTTGAGAGATGACAGTATTTACTGTTTATTTTGTCTCTTGAAGAACTGTGTTCTCTTTGAGCTAGAGAATAAAACTTCTTGGTAACATAACATAATGTAAACTGTAAGACTTTTGTTAGAGTTAATGTTAATGTAAATGTAATTTGTTAATGTTAATGTAAACATTAACACACCTCTGAGTGATCAACTTTCTTCCATCCTCAACAAGAGAGGGGTAGACCTTCCGAGTCTACAGTGGGGTTTAAGTTTATTAGACAAATTCATACCTCTAAGTGATTCTTAAAGCAACTTTTTAAAGAAGATTAAGTACATCAAATTTCTAGCACACACAATACAATGTCCAGGATTATAAGTAACTTTATATTAAAGTCAATATTCAAAACTATAAATATTAAATATCCTTTGATCTACAAATACAACTAGATCATCAGAATTTCCTGCTTTTTGCTCTGCCAAAAAGAATGATAAAGCTAGAAAAAGCATATCAAACTGGTCACCCAGAGAAACAATGGCCAGAATGGGAAAGGAGACCACAAGGGAACACATCGCGTTTAAAGGCCTTTCTAGACTGGAAAGAAAGTGCAGATGAAACTGCTGAACTGGTGTGAAGGTCTCTGAGAAAATGTCACCATGTGCAAATGTGTCCAAGAAAGGAAAACCCTAGAACTGGCAGATAAAATTGCTAAACTGCTTTGGGAGCCTGTGATGAACCAATGCCACAAGCAGAGGTCTCCAAAAGGGGATGACCATGGCACTCAACGTTCCACTGAGTTAATACCAAGGTGGCAGAGAAGGGAGAAAGTGCCATTTTTGGCCCCCAGGTCTTGGGCTTAACAGTGGAAGCCTCAACTGTACTGCATCCTCACTTCCACTTTGGTCAGGAACTGTCAGGCAAGACGTAACCTGTGCAACCCACACATGTTGACCTTGACCTAAAAGAATCAACTATAGCCTAAAAACTGACAAAAGCTATGTACAATTCTAAAACACATTGCTTATAAATTGTGTTTTGGAAAAGGTCTTCAAAGTTTTGGCAGAGTTTGGCAAAGATGTTCACTAAGAATAAGCATGGTTCCCAGATGCACCTCAGGTTCTATGTGTGCTGGATAAGCTTGGTAGATCTAAGGAATATCTTTAGAATTATCTTTACATAATATCATGTAAAGTATTTAGAGCCACCATAATTCTTTATTAGGGAAAGACAGGGGAGAGAAGACTAAAAAAACAAAGAAAGAAAGAAAGTTTTAAAAAGAGCCGAAGAGGAGAAGGAAGGGGCGGAGGGGCAAAAAAGAAAAATAGAAGAAACAAAATGGAAAAAAATGACATACTTAGGAAAATAAAAAAAGGAAAATGGAGTAAAGAACAAAGAAACAATTAAGACCTATAACCCCATCTCTCACAATAGCATTGCAAAGAATGTCACTTCAATCCAACAGGGCAGAACATGAGCAACAAAAAGACCCTGATGCCAGGAAAGACTGAAGTCAAAAGTAGAAGGGGGTGGCAGAGCATGAGATGGTTAGATAGCATCACAGATTCAATGAACATGAATTTGAGGAAACTCCAGGAGATAGTGAAGGACAGAGACCCGGGGCAGGGGAGGGGGTGCGGGGGCTAGAGTCCATGGGGTCTCAGAGTTGGACACAACTTAAAACTGAACAACAACAGCTATTCTAAAGGATCAAGGGTAGGTGGGAAATTTTCATCCTTCATCAATTTGGAGAGACCCTGAAATCACGAAAAAATACTACTTCTCTCTCTAAGGAGGCATTTTTAATACATATGGAAGGCTGCGGAAGGCAAACTTCCTTTAGGTGGTACCCGCTGATAACCTCACCTGTGTACTTTCCTGCAAAGGTCAGGTGTCCAGGACTCTCAGCTGCAGGTGGAGAGACCAAACTGCTTCAATTTGATTTCACAACGTAAACTAAGGGTTTTTGACAAAGTGAAGAACTACCCAGACAGAAGGCAGAAACCTCTGAGAAACCTGAAGCAATTCCGGAAGCCCAGATGCATTTACAACCTATTTTAGACTCAGGGAAATGGGCTACAGGAAAACAAAAATCAGAGATGTATCATCAAGGTATCTTTTATAGGAAGGCTATTCCACCAAGAATCAGGCTATTCTTGAATCCAAAGATCCGATCCTGGCACCCTCACATTGCCTCCAGTTATACAGCTCTGCAGTTTCCTATCAGAGTTCTCTGTCCTCCTAGAGACCCACAGAAAGAGCATCTCCGCACTTTTAATCCATTATTCCCCATCAAGCGCACCAGCTACACAAGCCTAGGAGACATCATTGTAGGTCACCATTTGCCAGTGTGTTTCCACAAACACTTGTGCTGAATGATGCGAAAACACGCTCTGTGAACAGAAAGACTTGCTTGTCAAACAAGTGTGAGAGATGCTGGAATTTAACAAAGCTAAAGTTGTTTATTTGCCGCTAGATTTCTCAGTGCCTTTAAGCTGCCAATAGAGCCTGTGAATGTCTAAGAGCGCTACGTTGCCCAAACATGCTTCACGGGGAGTCTCATCACCTTGCCGTTTTGCTAAGCATCCTGACAGACAAGTGTTTTGTCAAACAGACTTTGGGAAATACAGAGACCAAGAACAGGTCTACTAGATAGGAGGAGAAATCCATATCTCATATATTGCTTGCACATTTAACTGTTTGCACAAATGCATTATGTAATTATCCTTCACTTCTGTGAACAAGAAATCCTTTGTACCTAAATACACAGGAATATGACCTGCTCTATGCATAGGTGTGATGTTGCTTGAGAATGTCTGGCTATTTTTTTAAATTCTAATTTTCATTACATTATTAAAAAACAGAAAAAGAAAAAGTTAATCACATTGTGCCTAACCCTTTCATTCCCTTCACTTGTATGTGGTAGCAGGCTTTAAGTGAAATCCCTTGAGTGTTTTTCAAGGAAAGGTTTTAATCATACCGAATAGCCCTCTAGAACTCTCTATTTGGGAACTCCAGTATGAGTTAAATGGAAAAGTAGACACTAATATTTCACCAATTCTTGAATTTCACCCTGACTTCTGCCATGCTCTACTCTCTGTGAAGTCCTCGACTGCTTTTCAGTTCATCAAGAGCTCTGGTTAAATAAATGTTAAACTAACAGGAACAGGAACTGCGTTCTATACAATGTAGGGTCATCATCAGTGACTTTAGGTTTTATCTGTACACTTGTGTATAGCATACACAACTCTGTTAAGTTCACCTGAGGACAACTGCCCTCAGCAGGGATAAATTCATGGTGCCTTTAAGGTGACTTCAGTGACTATAGCTGCATCACTTATACTAATACTCCCTCAACTGCAAGATATTTTCTCAAAAGAAAAATAACAAAATGCTCTGCCTGCCAGACACTGCAGGGGACACTTAAACTGTCTATCATAAACCCAGCAAAAGGATCACTGAAATCAACCAGCCTTCAGAATTTCTCATATTATACCTCCCTTTGGTAAAGCCATTTCCCAAGACTGTCATTTCAAATGTGCCTCTCTGTCCAGCAAACTTTGCGCATCCTTTACACCGCCCACCCAGGACAGGACCAGACATCACTTTGCTGGGTCCCTGTCCTCCCTCTCATTCATGTCTCATATATTTTCATTTAACCACAGTCCTCAGTGAACACCACTGCTCTGCCACATGTACCTCTGGGAGGATGGAAAAAGCATGATCCTTATGAACAGATGGTCTTTTCAAGGAAAAGTAGCTACATTTAAATACAGATAAATGTACTGTAAATAATGGCCTTAAAAGGATTTAGGTCTTTAGGGGGGAAAATATGGGAGCATAAGACACTATTCTTTAATTACATGAGATATTTTTTTTCCTTCCCTTGAAGACAAAACCAATTCCTAATGAAGCATAATGAATCGTAAAGAGGCACCAATGCTCATTTCAACAGATGCTTATTGATTAGTGTTGACTGAACACAAACAGCCAAGTGTCGCTTGCCACCGCTGGTTAAGTGGTGGGAAGAGGCACTGGCTCTCCTTACCCCCCCTTATGTTATTTCCAAAGACAAGTTGACTTTTTTTTTTTTTTTTTGTCTCCAGCAGCTGAGCTCTTATTTTTAAAGGGCTGCCTTATAACTAGGAAAGCAAGTGAAAGGAACAGGCTTTCCATGTCCAATGCCTTATCTGGCAAGGACAGATTGTTTTAGGGTGTAATGGAAAAGATTTTTCATGAAACTACATTTCAAACGAGCAGCATATGTTCGATTTTCCCTTCTGCTACTCATCCTGCCATTTGTTAATTTTTGTTGTTGTTGTTCTCCGGGACGCCTAAATTTTCATACAAGCTGTCTCATCTGAAACTAACACAGCTTGGGGTGGATTACCACTTGGGATACAAAAACCTCCACCTCCACTCTAGCCTTTGTTTGTTTGTTTCCAGATTTTCCATATTTAACCAGCGTTTACTGGTGAATGAGTGATTTCTAACTGAACGACTGGGGTTAGTGGGGCGGTGGGCAGTGAGGGGGTGGGAATTCTCCCTTTACATTAGCTGTCAAAGGCTGAAATGCGACTTTAGGATACGTAAGGACTTCTCAGCTACCTAGGCTGCCCACACTCATGGGGTCATAGCCCAGAACAGAAGTCTTGAGCAATTCTGAAATTGGGAATTAGAGTGAATTTTTCCCCCTTTAACACTGTAATGCTTCATATTAATTTAAATGATTCTCTCAGAATGATTCTGTGGCCCTGTTAAATAAAGTTCAAGGAGATGAATTTCCATCATGCAATCTGAGGCCTATTTGAAAGCAGTCAGCTTTACAAGATTGAAAAAAGAATTACAGTGAATAGGTAATCTTTGGATAGCAGGTGCTTTGGTAGAAGCAAGGATAATTCTCTTAAAAATGCCAACACACCTGGGAGAGGGGCCCCACTATTAGTATCTTTGATGGGAAGGCCTTCTAATCTGAATCATCTCGTGTTTGGAGACTTAAGGCATGAACAGCTCTGTCTGAAGAGTCTTAACTCCAGGGGTCGTTTCAGTACAATGGAATTTATGGTTGGAAGGGTTTATAAACTCTGTTTGGGGCTAACATCCTTCTATGATCAGTTGAGGAACCTGGGGAGGTTCACTCCTCTATGTGGGTTCACTTACAGGAAACAGGCTGACACAGAGTTTGCCAAGAGACAAAGAGAATGACCTGATGTTTATTTCTATAACATGTGCAGCAACCAATTCCAAGAAAAGGATCTTGGAATCTGTCCAGTGTCTTTGGTTGGCTCTGGGCTTTTCGTTCCTAGATTTCCCCATTCGCATATTCTATGAATGTGGGCAAGCTAAGTCAACTCCTTAAGCTTCAGTTCCCTCATCTGTTATATGGGCAAGATTATGTCCATTTCAAGGGTCACTGGGCAGATGAAATGAGTTAGCAAAGGGTCGAGCATGCAGGAAGGGCACATTAAATGGTAATAAAACATAATCATATACATCACCAATAAATATGATTACTCGGTTTCATTTCTCCCATTTAGTTCATCTGGTCTAAATGCTTCTTCTAAACTCTTTCCTTTCCACTCATATCCTCCTGTCTGTTTTCCACTCAAATATTACAGTTACCTTATTGAGAAATAAATCTGATTCCTTCTGTTCCTGGCCTCTCAGTGGTTTCCCGCTGTCCGTGAGATAAAGATGAAGATCCTAAACACAACCCAGAAGACCTTAGTTGGCCCTGCTTATCTTTAGACTCCTCCGACATCTTTGGCCTTCTCTAATCCTATGCTCTCATTGTATCAACCCCTTTCCCTTGCCACAGGGAGAGGGGCACGTGCTCCGCCACTGCATCTACTGGGTTGGCAGAAAAGTTAGTTTGGGCTTTGTGTAAGATGTCACGGGGAAATCTGAGCAAACTTTTTGGCCAACCCAATACTACCCCATCTTTGATTCGACTTAGTGAACATCTATCCATCTTTCACATCTCCATTCAATCATCAATTTCCAAACAAGATCTCTTATGGCCTTCCCAGTTAGGCAACTTCTCTTTGGTTAAAATCTTCCAGCTCTAATTTACCTTCTTTAAAGCACAGATAAGACACATAATTTTATGTTTTTGCATTTTTTAATTAATTTCCAGCTATCCTATGAGACTGCAGGCCTTCTGAGTGTATGGGGCATGTTAGTTTTTATTCAACATTTCATCAGGAGGGTTCTGCATAATATGTATAATAGTTGCTCAATTAATATCTGCTGACTAGAGTTATTTGGGACAAAAGTGAGGTTTTATTTTTGTCCTTATCCCACCACTTTCTGGCATATAGGAGGCTGCATGCCTTACCTGCACTAATAAAGATATGAGTATAACGTCTAAAAGTTTCCTGTTTCTCCTAGCACTGCTATTAAGTAGGACGACAGCAGCAATACGTCACAGGGCACTGTGGAGGCTTCCTGTATAAAATTGGGGAGGGGGGAAATCTAGTCAGTGCCATATAAAAGGAACAAGATGGTCCTCTTGGGCCACAATGGCATTTCTCAACAACTGATATGGATCGCTTCATAACGGTGACGACCACAGCAATCTATCTGGCCATAAAGGCAGGCCAACGTGAACTGTTATGACCCCTGCGTGTTACCTTTTTCTATGTTTTGCCAAGTTGTACCCCAACCCCAAAATAGATGGTTTTCTACAAATTGTCCAAGTAACAAAAGAAGTAAACTTGTGCATGGTTTACCTCCATGTGCATAATAAGTATAGAAACTCTTGTGTTAGAAGTTCTCCAAAAGGAAAAACAGTGAACTCGACTTCTTAAACCCAGCTCCTCAATGTGGTGGGTAGAGTCTCCCCTTCTGCAGTTAAACACCTACATAAGGACCTCAGGGGTGTAGGTCTGAAACAGGAGGGAAGGGGGCAGGGCACAACCTTTGAAAGAATGACATAGCCCAAGGACACACCGTAAACTGATTAGAGCCAAATGAGTCCAAGGTTGAGGACAAGTGACTGCCACTAAACCTTGAGCGTCAGTATTTGCTCATCGTAACACATCAGCGAGCTACGAGCTACGTGACACACCCGCAGGTGCCATGACAGTTCCAAGGCCAACCACCAAAGACCAAAGAGGGGGCAGGGGCCCAGCTCCTGGAAATTTCCACCCCTTCCCCAAAATAGTATAATAGAGCAATCTTCCCACTTATTAGCATATGAAATTATCCAGCCCATAAAAACTAACCACATCATATTTCAAGGGCACTCTCACCTTCTAAGATGATCTGTACACTCTGTCTGATGGAATGTTTCTCTAAATAAACCACTCTTTCCCCGCCCCCCAATTTTAAACTTTTTATTTTGTATTGGAGTATAGCTATTTAACAATGTTTTGATAGTTTCAGGTGAATAGTGAAGGGACTCGGCTATACATATATGTGTTGCCATTCTCCCCAAACCCCCTTTCCATCAGGGCAGCCACATAACATTGAGCAGAGTTCCCTGTCTATACAGTAAGTCCTTACTGGCTATTCATTTTGAATATACCAGTGTACATGTTGATCCCAAACTAAATAAATCCACTTCTTATCTATCACTTTGTCTCTCTCTGAATTCTTTCTGTGATGAGACGTCAAGAACCTGAGCTTCATTAAGTTCTGAAATCAGGTGCAGGATCTCTGAAGACCATGGGTTTTGACAGGATTCAAGTCTCAGCCGCATGCGTTTAAGTCCCAATCTAAGTTACTCAGTTTCAGTTCTCCTGACTGTTCCAGTGCACATAAAACATCTTTACCCAGGATGAGAAACAAACAGACTCTTTCCTAGCTCATCTATCATGCATTTCCTTAGGCTTGATGCTGCCAAATATCACGTGACCCTAACACAATCAGCACAGTGAAGGATGGTTTTGTGAAAGGCAACCACGCTTGCAGGCAGAGAGGACTGACTTTACATACCTAAAAATGCCAACACTGTGCACAGAAGCCAAGCCCAATAAATGCTCTATCTCAAAACTCCCACTGGAAGCCAAATGGACTTTAGGTGGGTGAATTCTACTGTCATGTTCCAAAGTTGTCTAATATACAAAGGCTGAAGGGGTATGTGAAAACAGAGTACAAGGAAGAGAGAAAAGTATATATTACCGACTACTGAACTTACCAGTGGTTGGTACAATGATGACAAGAGCAGGTCTCACCTCTACCATGACTATTCATAAATAATGATTCTAATTACATGTAATATTCTAATTCTCTGGCATGTGGTAGCCTCTGTTCTGACTTTATTTTTCTCTACTGCCTTTATCATCATCTGACACGAAAAAACTGTACCTATTTTATCTTTTGTGTGCCCCCACCCCCTCAAATGGGATGTAAACTGTATCATGGAAGGTTTTCTCTTTGCTTTTTTTTTAAATCAGTTTTATTACTGCTGTATCCCCAGTGGTTGGGACACAGGAGACTTGACATGATTATCTGTTGAAATGATGAAGAGTCCTTACCATTTGCTATGCACTGTGCCTATTGCTTTCCAGGAATCAGGACAAGGTGGTAAAAACAAGGTGCCAAGAGCTTGAGCTCCAGAATCACATAACCTGGGTTCTAAAATTTAAGTTCTGATCTTGGGCAAGTAATGTAACCTTTCTGTACACCAAGTGGTTACCCCTGAAATGAAGCTGATGAGAAGGGAATCATCTCAAAGGGCTGGTATAAAATGTAATGAGATGAAAAGCGTAAGGTGCTTTGTATAGTTTGTGGGTGCACATTAATTACACAATACATACTGGCAATTGTTCTTATAGTCTGTTATTATTTTTATAATTATTAATAACCATTATAACTCTCAAAACAACCCTAAAAGGTAAGGGCGACTATTATTTTTGTTTTCAGTTAATATTTTAAAGACTAGAACGATCTTATAGTAAAATCATGAAAAACAGGAAATGTGAGAAAAAGAGGGTGAGAAGGAGGGAGAAGTAAGAAAAACACATAGAAGCAATGTAAAGGAACAGAACACAGACTTAGAAAATGAACTTATGGTCACCACAGGGGAAGGATGGGGGGAAGGGATAGGCAGGGAGTTTGGAACTGACTTGAACACACTGTATTTAGAATGGATAACCAACGAGGACAGGGAACTCTGCTCAGGATTCTATAACAACCTAAATGGGAAAAGAATCTGAAAAAGAATAGATGTACATAACTGAATAATGGATATACATATCTGAATCACTGTGCTGTACACCTGAAACTAACATAACAGTGTTAATCAACAATCCTTCAATATAGGGAAAAAAAAGGAAGCATCATAAACAGAGCTGAGTCAGACACGACTGAGCGACTTCACTTTCATTTTTCATTTTCACACACTGCAGAAGGAAATGGCAACCCACTCCAGTGTTCTTGCCTAGAGAATCCCAGGAACTAGGGAACCTGGTGGGCTGCCGTCTATGGGGTCATACAGAGTCGGACACGACTGAAGCGACTTAGCAGCAGCAGCAGCACAGAAAGAAGAGGATCCATTGTGGAGTAGATGATGAAGTCTGGACTGGTCCCTGGAGCACATGTGAGCCAGGTAAGGCCAGAGATGACATACAGCTTAGCAGGTTTGGAGTTGGGGATGCTCTGGAGAGGGCCAAATGGCGAGGTGGGGACTCACAGGTTGGGCTAGGAATCCAGACTACATGACTTACCACTCCAATTTCCTGGCTCCATTCCCTTTACGCTCAAAAAGACTGACAGCTTCAGTTCGTTATTCAGCATTAGAATGTCCCAGGACTGCACAGGATATTAGTGAGCATGTAAGCTCTGTATTCACATGGACTTGGGTTCAAGCACAACTTAGTCACTTGGAAGTTGAGTGAACTTGGATGAGTTACTTAATCCATCTGAGTCTCAGGTTTCTGGTTTTTTTTCTCATGTGCAAAACAGAAGTACTAACTATATCTTTTCCAGAGTTGGCATGAAAATAAAAGGAGATGATTCCAGAAAAGTGTTCTGTGCTGTGTGTGCAGAAAGAAAATTTTCCATAATCACACAAATAGAGGCAGCATTCCATTTTGCGGAGCAAATGCTTTTCATGAAATCAACAAGTTTTCACTTCCCTGTCCTGACCCTCCAAGTATAATAACACCAAATAATATATGGTATTTGGTGTCATTGTTTAGTAGCTAGATTGTCTGACTCTTTTGCAAATCTAAAACCAGCCTCCAAAATCATGTGAACAGTCAGCAGCTATCTTTCTTAACATCTTGGACAAATTAGCCCAGTTTCCAAACACAAAAACCTCTCAAAGAAATAGGTACTCAACAAATTGAAGTTGGAAAACTTTTTTAGGAACTTTGTCTTAAGAATCAGACAAACACAAACACTGTATTACCCCATGGGGGTAGTCATAAAGAAAGAGAACTAGGAAAGCAGGAAGGGAGGTTCAAATTCTAGTATTCAATATTCTCATGCACATAGAGAAAGGGCAACCGCACCCCACTCCAGTACTCTGACCTGGAAAATCCCATGGACGGAGGAGCCTGGTAGGCTGCAGTCTGTGGGGTCACTGAGAGTCAGACACGACTGAGCGACTTCACTTTCACTTTTCACTTTCATGCATTGGAGAAGGAAATGGCAACCCACTCCAGTGTTCTTGCCTGGAGAATCCCAGGGACAGGGGCGTCTGGTGGGAGGCCATCTGTGGGGTCGTACAGAGTCGGACACGACTGAAGCGACTTAGCAGCAGCAGCAGCCACATGCACATATTCCCTCCCCCAAAACAGCCTTATATCACAATCAACCAACAAACTTGATGCTTGAAATCTGCCTAAACTAAATCTAGGTATGCCTTGGCACTTTCCAAATATCTTCATTTCAGGACTGATCCTATAAAAATATTGACAAGGAAGAGCAAATTTCAGCTTAGATTCTAAGGCCAGTCATTTCAAAATGCCAAATGAAATAGCAAATCCACCACTGTGTTGATAAACTTAGATACAACAAAGATATCCTGACCAAAGAGGTCAACCATTTAAGCATGGGAACAAGTATGCAAGGGACTTTTCCCAACATGGGGAGAAATATTTTGGAGCCGAACATGGCTTAAATGTACCATTTATAGGGAGCTCTCAGTGAAGGCTCTGCCTACCAGTAGGGGATCTCTGAGTAGGGTGGGGTGGGGCAAGTGAGAACCCGGTGAAACTGCCTGGGAATATGCTTTCTATTCTTTCTGTTTTGTTTTTGGTAGAGCTGGGGCATAGCTTTCATCAACTTATCAGAGGGGTTCCAAGAACCAGAGAGGTGGAGGATTTGAAAGGTAGTTTCGGCTCTCATTGGGAAGGCAGTACAATTGAGTCCCAAAGAAAACAGGAGTGCTTCGCTCAACATCATACCTCTGCCAATGGGCATGGCTTTGCCACTAGGCAAGTATCCCCCAGATTCCAGCCTGCTATTTCTTCCATCTATCAAGGCCTCTTTGCAAGTTACTCGGAGGGCTTTCCTTGCAAAGATAACTACAATTTACATTCCTTTCCCAACATTTTGATTTATTTCTAGAGAAAAAGTAGGTTCTCTGAAGGACTTATTTAAAATAGAGCCAGGCTGCCAAACCACCAATTGTAATTGAAGTGAAATCTGGACAGAAGAATCCACCATCAGCCACAACAATAGCCACACAAAAGGATCCTGCAAAGAAGAAATACATTTGTGGTTCCAAGCTTCAAAGAGATTATTACATATGATGGCAGGTCTTCTCTTTGTGCTGAAGTTGAACAAACAAACTGGATTTAATTCTACATTTTGATGACAGTAGCTGAGATAGAGTCATTGTGTTAACCAACAATTAGAAATAGGAGTATGATAGGTGAACAAGTTGAAAGCACTTTCTCATGCCAGATGTGAATAGACTTATAAATATTTATCTGTAGCTCCCAGCCAAAAGACTTACACATACACACACAAATGAAGCCATAAAAATAAAGGTTATTGACACTTTTTGGCCAAATTTCTACTACCCCTAGTTAGGCTACTCATTAATTGATTGAGACACAGTGGCAGAAGAGAGAGAATGAGGTAACTGGAATATTCATAAGTGGATGGTCAATTGGCCAGCCTCTGTTTTTCAGCATCACTCTTGTAGAAGGACAGCCATGAAATTACAAGTTAAGAACATCAGGCAAGTACCCAGTATTATTAAATGTACCTAGCGAGCCCTGACTGGGTGTCAGACACTAGGCTCTGTACCATCTCAGTTAACCCTCACAGTAACCCTCGTACCATTGTTAATTCCAGTTTACAGATGAGGAAACTGAGGCCCCCAAACAGGTTAAACAACTTGCTCCAATCGAATGGCTAATAAATCAGAATCTGGATTCAAACTTCAAAGTCTGTGTGTCCTGTCTCACAATGCTCTTTGGTCATGGCCAGTGAATTTGGAGAAGCCCCGCTCTAAAGCTGTGCTCATAGGGCCACCTGGTGTGCCAATTAAGAAGGTATTTAAAATTTAAAGTACTTAATTTCTTCCCAAAAAGGGAAATAGAACGTGAGACACCTCCAACATAACTATGCTGAAGTCAGAGCCCTAAAATCACTCATGTATAATTAGCTATACCCATGATCTGAATATTTACAATATCATTAAAAACCCTTCTATAAATATTAGAGACTAGAATAAAGAGCTAATTAACTATCTGTGCACTTCTGTTCACCTCTTATCATTTCTCTAACTTAGTTCTCAAAAACAACCAAAACCACTCTCTTGGCAGAAGCTTAGAACTGAAGGGTCCTTACATGCACCTTGGAGGGTGGGGCAGGAAGGGACTCCACACTCAGAAATTACTGAAAAACAACTAGAGAAACATATGTAAATTTTTCTCAGGACAAGGTCCAAAGCTACTCTTGAAAGGGTCGGGGCCTAAAAAACAAAAGTTAAAAACTCAACTCAGATGCGAAGGTATGTGTAAGATTGTTTGTGTGTGTTAGTTGCTCAGTCATGTCCAACTGTTTGCAACCCCATGGACCATAGCCCACCAGGCTCCTCTGTCCATGGAATTCTCCAGGCAAGAATACTGGAGTGGGTAGCCATTCCCTTCTCCAGGGGAGCTTCTCAACCCAGGGATTGAATCCAGGTCTACTGCATTGCAGGCAGATTCTCTACCATCTGAGCTATCAGAGAAGTCCTTGTAACACTGTATATCCTGCAAACTAGATTACTTCTCCCCAGGCCCTATTCCTCTGAAAGAAAAGCATCTTTTCAAAATTATGGCAAAAGTATTGAGAAGCAAGTATAAAGCTAATACTTGAAACCACCCCCCACCTCCCATGAATAGCTCCTTCCACGTGTGGAATCTTGGGAATTGAGCAGACAGATGCATCCACACCATTCCGTGGACCTGATGGAGGACTGCTCTCATCCGACCTCGTTCTGGTTTCCCATTAAATATCTGACGATCACTTTGACCTATGTTATGAAAACTGTCACACCAACACTGTGATATCCCAGGGGGAGGACCCAAGTCAGACTTTTCCAAATCGGCTCACCCAGGTACTGAGGATGACCCTGACATTGCTCCTGTGGATCTAAAGAACAAGGAAGATGAGGTAGCATTGTCTACTCACTCACTGCTTGCGTGCGTAATGCAACACCTAGTTCATCAGAGCGAGAGACACATTCATAAGTTACTGCTTCCCTCAATGCATTTTTATCACATATTTTGCACATTTCTATTTCCAAGATTCATGGAAAATGAGACATTTAGTTGAAAATGTTTACAGTGGGGAACTTATAAATTACTTGATAGTCTTGGGAGACAGAAGTATTTTGCAAAATACCAGCTACAGGAATCAAATATCAATATTTTAGAGAGTCCCTTGGGATCACTTTTGTATGGAGATAAAAAATCCTTCCTAAATAGAAAAATCTCAAGTGAGCCTAAGAAAGTGCTGATAAAGCCCACTTAGGACTTGCATGCCTTCACAGAGCAACTCAGGTAACTGGGGCAGACTGAAACTCCAGACCAAGATGCGAGGGGCTGTTCTGTGAGGGTTTACTGCATGACTGAGGAACAGGTGGGTTCCTGAGAATCCTGGGCCTCTCACAGGTCACTGAGTCCAGTGACAGTGACTTTATTTCTCATGGGTCATTGGGTCCAGCGACTTTATTTCCCACTTGACAGAAACTGTGAAAATGGGTACCTAAAGACCATCAGTAAACGCAAACTGGGTGCATGCATGCGTGCATGCTTAGTCGCTCAGTCATGTCTAATTCCTTGAGACCTGATGGACTGGGTCAAGCCTGCGTCTCCTGCATTGCAGGTGGACTCTTTACCATCTGAGCCGCCAGGGAAACCTACATTGAGTGCATCCCCTCCTTCATAAGGAGTTCTAGTCCCCCGGGGGCGGGGGCAGCAGCTCTCCGCCAGCCCTTCCCAACATATGAAGGTCAGCTGGCAGCACTGCTCGACAAAGAACACTTAACGTGTCTGACAGATGGCAAATACACCACATTGACTCTTCCTCCTAATTTAACAAATTTGAGTCTTTTGTCAATTTTATTTCCCCAGCGAAAAGATGTTCTAAAGTACCACTTAAGCTTCCATTGCTCTTTTCCCCTACTCTCCCTCTCACATATTATCTTTGACACTATCTCAAGAAACTGAAACCAGCTTACTAAATTAACTCATCTTCCCAGCTTCCTTTGTCACTCAGTTGGTAAAGAACGTGCCTACAATGCAGGAGACCTGGGTTCAAATCTTGGGTCAGGAAGATCCCCTGGAGAAGGTAATGGCAACCCACTCCAGTATTCTTGCCTGGAGAATCCCAAGGACAGAGGAGCTGGCAGGTACACTCTATGGGGTCAAAACAGTCGGACATGACTTAGCAACTAAACTACCTACTACCTCCCAGCTATCAATGATCATCGCATATTCTGACATTGGCCTGAGTCTGTATTCTTCATTTTTGCTAACTATTATGAAGCTCTGCGTCAGGCGAGGGGTACTTAACTAACAGACAATGGGATCCATGATCACCTAGAAATAACACACAAAAGTATGCATTTGTGTTCTTCACTTGAAGGAAAGAAAGGGGCCCTAGTTTATCAGATACCCAAAGGTGTGATGCATCTGCCTTGGCTGGAGGCTATTACATGGAGCCAGAATTCCGCAAGCTCTGCTGCGCTTCGGGATTTCAGAGGATTTCCCTGTGTCAGGTGGATGCGGTGAGGACAGAGAAGGGCTTTGGGCTGTGGTGGAGCTCTCTGGAGTGCTAGGCTTTATAGGGAGCATTAAATGACATCAAGTTCAATGTGGAGGAGTCATGGTCAAGTATAGCCTGCTGCCACAAGGTAGTGAATCCCTTCCACCACTGCTGGTGGTATTCAAATCACCACCAAGAGCCACCACACAGGTGTTAGAGAAGGGCTTCAAGTAGGCCTGAGGGAAACCTGGCGGGGCTGTGGAATTAGGCTATGCATCTAGAGGATGCTCCCCATAATGGTGGTGATTCTTTCCACTTCCTTCCTGTGGTGTTTGTGATGCTTACCCCGACCACACGCTCGTACTCTGGGGTGGGCACCAAGACCCTGCCCTCAGACAGCTTATACTCTGGGGTGTGAGTGTGTGGAGTAGTGGGTAGAGATGGGTGAAACTATTTCCTTTTTTTAAAAAAAGGAAATATTCTGATAGCAAAGTCTGCTCAGAAGAAAATAATAAAATAGGGAAACCCACTGGAGAGCTACCCAGGTAGGTAAGAGGGGTGCAGAGATCAAGAGTGAGATCACTTGCTCTGCTGAGTGACACAGGGAGAAAAGGCTAATTAGGAAGGGGAGCCCTGTGTAGGAGTGTGGTGCAGAAAAATTCCAGGCAGAGGGAACCACAAGGACAAAGGAAAAGGGAATGCACTTGTGTGCTTCATGAAGAGAGAAAATGCCAGGATAAGTCAGCATAATAGAAGGGAGAGAGTGACCCCAGCAGAGAGAGAAGCAGTGCTGAGCTATGATTCATAAGGCATGTCTTATTCGAACAAACACTGGAAGCAATCAGAGGGTTTTAATCAGAAAGGATGACATGAATTGACTCTGTCTCAAAAGGGTAATGATGGTTATTTACTGTAAGTTTCAGTGTGAGTTAAAATTAAGGTTAATCCTAACTATGAACCTAACATTATAATGAACAACTCTTTTCTAATAATATCACTAATATCTCCCCCAAATCTTGGTAGTTATATTACCAAAGAGTGAGTAGAGACCAAGCATCTACAGAGTTTTGTGTTTCTGTGTAAACATTACTAAATGATCACCATGGACAATCAACAGTCCTTATGGAGTTTCTAGTATGATAAATGGTTAAATAGAGAAGTTAAACAAACATTTAACATGACATGGCCTAAATATACCAAATTAGCCTTATATGAACCTAAAAGACCCTGGGTTCTGGAATTAGTTTTAATTACTTTTGGGAACTCAAGCAAAGCCTGATGTGGTCAATTTTCAATCATATTTTGTGATAGAAAGCAATACAGTCCCACAGGATTCAAGGTATCCATTCATTTACATTCTTGCCAGGGTTAGCAAAAAAAAAACATAATTGATCAGCTATTAAAAATCAGTTGACTTCACTTCTCTCTGAACAGGTCCTCTCCAAGTGCTGAGCACTGGCTCATCTTACCTCTGCCTAGTGACAGCATGAAGAGATAAATAGACTATTCAAAGGGAGCTCTTCACATCCCATTAGCTGAATAAATAGTGATGTATGTGTTTCTTTTCTCAAGCACTACTTAGCTTGCAGAGATGACAGCCAGGAAGATGGGGCTTTACAAATCCTATTAGACTATTCAAAACAAACAAAAAATAACTTCCCTGAAGATCATGGTTTAAAGAGGGGGGAGAAGAACATTTTGTCTTTTAATTGTAATTTTGGGGGCAACAAAAAGGCCTACACTAAACCTTTGAGGTTCAGAAGTTACACAAAATCTCAGGAGAAAAAAAAATGTAATCTACCGTTTTATGAGCAGTATTCAGAACAAACAGGATGAAGGCCCTGTTGTACGTCAGCAGGTTATAGAATTATCACAAACCAATTTGGCTAAATCAAAGGGTATTATCAAATGACAGTTTTGTTCTGAGGTTATTTTAGAATGGTTTTTACCCTCTAGAATCTGTTCCTAAGGATTCTGTGCTCAATATCCAGGGCAGACCAGCTGTTACAGAATAGGAGGACTCTCTGAGCCAGCGTTAGTGACAGTGGCTGATCACCAATGTATGAAAGCAATGCAATGAGTGCTTTGAACGGCATAATGTCCATTAGAAGCCACTGCACACACGAAAAGGGAGAGTGTACTCGATAATGACATCAGCCATGGTACATCTGCGCTCTAAACTGCGAGTCCAGAACACTGCAGTGCCTTCTACATAACGCTGGCATCACTGCCAAATCCTGAGTTTTAGTAAATGAGAGACCATGACAAGGAAAAGGAGCAGATGAAGCCCTATGCATCATGCCTTCATCAGGATTCTTTTGGACCAGATGCAGTGGGTGTTTTTAATAGATCCACATGAACATGCCCTAGAATGACCAGGCAGAGCTGGCAGAGGCCTTTGCCTCTCTGGATTTTGGCTTCATTGTCTCAGAATAAAGGTGACAGCCTAATTAACGAATGTGGTCTCAGAAGGCTCCCAATCTTGGAACCGGAGAGGAATGGGAGAATGTTCCCACCGGCACAAGAAAAGCCCCAAATAAGCAAAAGGGGGTCCTGACCAGTGTGTATCCATCCCTTTATCACCACTCTGGCCAGAGGGGATTGAATTACTCTAACTAGTCTGGTGATGAGAGAGGAAGGGGTGCTGGGCAGGCCAAAAACAATAGCATTCATAGACCAGAAGAACTGTGTACTGAATACACCTTTGTGAATTATGGTTAACCAAGTATACAACATATAAGAATGCTTTACAGGATCAGTATATATGACTTCTTGGTGAATAATTTTTTTGCCTCATAACTAGCATGTTATTTTTAAAATACCAAGATGAAATCCTGAGTCACTAGTAGCTGAGTAGGCTGTCCAAAGTTATTTCCCCAGTTATAGTAGTAGATATGCTTAACTTCTCATTTTGCTCCTTGTTGCTTTCTTATTAGTGTCTTAGACTGCATTCTCCAGAACAGACCCCGAGAGAAGAACTTAAGCATGGATAGATTATTTGAGAGATGCTCTTGGAAAGCCCCATAAGGAGAGTGGAGGAAACAGGAACACGCAGGGAAGAAAGCCACTACAAGGTATATCCATAAGCAGTTTACTGCTTCAAAAACTGAGCTCAATCTGCTGGGACACTCTAGGACATAGCATGGAATAGGCCTCAGAACTGCCCATCAAGGGGCAAGGAGGCTGGAAGACACATCCTTCCATTCTTGCTTGTCATTGGCAGAGGGCCACTCTTGGGGAGGCATCAGCTCCCCAGATCGTCATGCCTGCCCCCTACAGTGGTGACAGAAAGAAGCCCTGAAGTGGGGAGAACACGAAACACATCATAGGATGGCCTCAGCATGACCATGAAGGCTGAGTCGCGGGGGCTAAGGCCAAGGCACACAGCTTGGCTCCCACCTGTAATACACATGTATGAAAACATGCCATCATTGATTCAACATCTATTCATCAAGCCCCCATTACGTGCGGACACTCTTGTAGGTGCTGGGAATACACTGAGGGGCAAAACAGAGATTACAGTCTTATTTAATACCCTGTACAACTGGGCTGGGCAGAGGCAGATTCTGCGGGCTACATATCACAAGCTTGCTCACAGCACTGACTTTAAGAGGAGGAGCAGGGCCATCATTATTGGACTTACCCATCACCAGTCCAGGGATGCTGTGGCCTGTGATCCAGGTATGACCTTGCATCAAGAACCGGGAAGGGGGTGTCCCTGGTTCAGTGCTAGAGTCCACCTGCCAAGGCAGGAGACATGGGTCCAACCCCCGCTCCAGGAAGACCCCACGTGTCCTCAGGGGAGCTGAGCTCATACACCACAACTACTGCCCCTCTGCTCTGCAGACCAAAGGCCAAAACTAGAGGAAAGCTACGCAGCAATGAAGACCCAGCACCGCCATGAATAAAGAGTAAAATAAAAATGAACTAGAGCAAGCAGACAGGTACTAGAAGGAGGTCGAGTTTTCCATTAAAGGACAGTGAAGTGTATTTTGCTTTCGAACTCTTTGGGGACACCTTTCCTGTAGTGGCTTATGCCCAGAAGCACCACAGAGCTTCCTGCTATAGTTATGACAGCTGAGCAGGGAGTGTAGCCTCTAGACAAGGAAAGGACTCATGTTAGTTTGACCACCTGGGGATTATGCTTGCATTGGCAACTTCACATATGCCCTGAAGAAATTAAGTGACAGCCATTTCAAACAAACAAAAAAAAATACTCTGCCTTCCAAATGATACAGAATTCTATTTTTATCTACATCGGCCAGGTAGAACCAACAATTTGCCAGAACTCTAGATGTGGGTAGCTGTTTATAAAACCTTAGAATATCATCAAGTTTTGTTTTAAATAAACCATTACACTTGCAAAGAAAGCAATACATTGTCGATTCAGGTGAAAGACATGATTTACCTATCTGAAAAAAAAGTATAAACAAATAAACATTTTTTCTATTGTACCTTCCTATTGTATATACTTTAGAATATGGTAAAAGTCAATTTTTACCTATTCTGGTGGTCTTTTCCATTTGGCATTTCCCATCTCATGGAAATAAGGTCAACTTAACAGGTATTGCTTAGCTCTGAGTATTCTAGCTATATTTGATTAAAGATTGTTAAGATAAATATTGAATAATGGACTTCCCAGGTGGTATAGTGGTAATGAATCCACCTGCCAATGCAGGAGATACCAGAGATGCAAGTTTGATCCCTGGATAGGGAAGATCCCCTGGAGAAGGGCATGGCAACCCACACCAGTATTCTTGCCTGGAAAATTCCATGGACAGAGGAGCCTGATGGACTACAGTCCATGGGGTCACAAAGAATTGGACACGACTGAGCACACACACACAAGATAAATAGAAAACAAAGTATCAATGGGATCTGGTAGGAGTTTAGCGTGCCCTGCAGCAGGATGGGCAAATAAATGTGGCATGCGCCCTGGACAGACAGTATTCATGTATTACAACTCATTCTCCCAACATAGCCCTCCAGACAACCTTGACTGGTCTTCCAGAAATGGACCTCAAGATGAAACCTATTTGACATTCCTGAGATATTTAAAAAGCCTGATCCCTTGATATCACATCACTGGGGGAGAGGCTGGGAGGAAAAGAGTGAAAGCAAAGGAGAGGGAGGGAGATGGGAAGGAAGGAATGAGGTGGGAAGAGGGAGGGAAAGGAAAAGGAAATACACTTTTAAAACAAATACCTCTTCCTTTGTTCCCTGCAAAGACTACCAATTAGGGGTTCAGAGTGGAGGAGATGAGAACTTGCTCCACCAAAATATGTCTCTTGCCAGATTAATTATTTTCACTGAAAGCAAATAAAAAATAACACATGCAGGAAGGTCTCTCTGATTGCCTTCTATTACAGAGCATACATTTTCTGTGAGAAAGCTATCCTCCCTGTACCAGGAAGGAGAAAACATTCTTATCACCAGGAGTTGATGCTGAATTGAATCTCTTCAAACAAACCTACTAAAATCATGCTTGTCTTCCACTGGTTTCCTCCATACATTTCCTGGTCATCTTCCCACAATTTATTTCCTCTAAAACAAACCCCATTTTCCTTTGTCATGTCATGTCTCCACACTTTAGTTTTTATTAAAATGCTCTATAAGCTCTCAGGCCTATCTGCTTCTTGAGTCATACACACACACACACACACACATGCCTCTGTACATCTAAAAATATTATCAAGGAAAATTTAATGTTTTCCTCCTGCTTATCTGTCTTTTTTCAGCTTAATTTTTAGGCCGAGACACAGAACTTAGGAAGGCAGAAGAAAAGTCTTTCTCCCCCTACCACACTTTATGACTATCCACCAGAAAACGATATCAAGCTAAGTTTCTTTAAAAAGGTCAGACTCACTCTGTCTTTTCAGAATTAAAGAATGAAAAACGCCCACATTCTTAAGATAACTGAGCAATTCTCAGCATGAAGAAACTGTCCAAATAAAACTCAATGACATTTTACTTTTAGAAGGATGGATAAGACTAGATACACAAAAAAATGTTTAAAATTCCCAAGACCATATTCTCCCAAACTGTTCTCATTTTTTCAAGTACTCTCCAAAGAACCATTTCTTTGCCTTATCACCCCGCTGGCTGTGACTAGGTCTCCCTCAGAGCCCAAGGGACTGTGGGTAGGAGAAAGTAGTATAATACATTTTTTTTTTTTTTTTTCTGAAACTCTGTAAAAGTTTTCCTCACACCAGCTCCTTTTCGTGGTGACCCAGATCATCATTCACCTGGTATAAATGAGCTTGGCTGTGAACAAGGTTAAGAATTAGACCTGAGGATATTCTATTAGTTCATCTTGCTTCTCTCATGGGACAAAGCAGAATTGTTTCTCTGGAGAGTTTTCTTGAATGCTTTTTCCAAGTCTAACTTAAAATCTCATTCAAAATCATGTAACTTTCTTCTTTCTTGCATTCCACTAGTAATTAGTTGTTTTAACACTTGAACAGCAATGACAGCCAATAAGAACCTATGGCTGATTCATGGTGAGGTTTGGCAGAAAACAACAAAATCCTATAAAGCAATTGTCCTTCAATTAAAAAAAAAAAAAGAACACAAACTGTATTTACACACAATGTCTCCTGTTCTGGACTGCAAGCTCAACTTTAGGCATTATTTGTTTTCATAAACTGGAGCTAGGATGACTCTTTCCTCACTGCCTTTAATTAATAAGGAAAGCTTAATATGCACTTTTTCTCCCCATCAATCTGGCACAAAAAATGCTGAATTGCTTTTGTAGTAATTTGAAAGGAGAGTTTGGGGCTATTAGAAGAAATTCACATCAGGCATTTCTTTCCATGGCCTACTTATATTTTTCAAAGTGAAAGAATGTTTCAAGGAAAATGAAAAAACTTGGGGTAATAGGAAACTCTGCCCCATCTAAAGCCCTATTTTTCAAGTTTCTACACAAAGACGCCTTATGGTGCATTTTAATAATGCAACTTGAAACATATTTTGAAAGAAGGAACTAGTCATAATCTGACCCAAGACAGAACAATGCCTCTTGTAGATTTTTGAACAAATATCTGACTATAGGAGCCTTGCTCTTTTGTCTCATGGTAATTATTTCATACATTTGGGGGGTTTAGAGGGAACCCGCTTGAGCTTTTTAAGTAAAATGGTGTTAGGCTCTATTTCTGGAAATCTGGAGGAGAATGAGAATATGAAATTAACAGGTAACCTTCAAACCTGAACCAGAGACCTTGCAGGTCACCTTCAGTGCTGAATATTGCAAAGTTACCTTCGTTAAAAATGTAGAAACAGCTTGAGAACATACCTGACTTTTCCTTTTAAAAGTAGAATTAAAACTTTAAGGAGCTTCATGAATTTCTCACCAATCAGAAAAGAAAACCCTCTGAATGAGACCTCTATCTCCTTGCTCTCGGGGGCACTACCTGGCATTATAAGGCAGAGAGGAAAAGTGCGAAGACTCTCAGCACCAAATGGCCCGGTTGCTTCAGTCAAAGTGCTTTCTGTTTCCTGTGGATTTTCATCAGTTACCAGTTCATTTAAATCAGCTATTGAATGAATACATGTGAAGTCTTAAAATACATTTAGACATAGTATATTGTTTCATATTAAGCAAGCAGTCAGTGTTTCCAATTATTTGCAAGCATGTGAGGGGCATCGGTTCTCACTTACCAGACCTCAATCCACTTTAAAAACTGCTTACCTCTCAACTTTCCTCCCTAATTAGAGCATTTTATCTTTGTGAACCTTCACCATGACCGGGTTGTGATAACTCTTGGGTAATACTCTGTGAGGAAATCGTTGCTAATAATCCACACCAGCCCGAAGCAGACAGAGCAATGTGAGCAAAGAACTAGGCTGGTGTGAACTGGCTCAATGGCCACTTGGGGAAAAACACTGGAAGGGTTTTTATTGACCAACATGGTTTAACAAATGACACTTAAGTGATCTATTGGCATACGAGAACAGAGGTAAGATTACTGATCTACTAAGTCATTTTAAAAATAATTATGGCAGGTCTATTTGCAGCTTTTTAAGGAACCTCCACACTGTTTTCCATAGTGGCTGTACTAGTTTGCATTCCCACCAACAGTGTAAGAGGGTTCCCTTTTCTCCACATCCTCTCCAGCATTTATTGCTTGTAGACTTTTGGATGGCAGCCATTCTGACTGGTGTAAAGTGGTACCTCATTGTAGTTTTGATTTGCATTTCTCTGATAATGAGTGATGTTGAGCATCTTTTCATGTGTTTGTTAGCCATTTTTATATCTTCCTTGGAGAAATGTCTGTTAAGTTCTTTGGCCCACTTTTTAATTGGGTTGTTTATTTTTCTAGAATGGAGCTGCAGGAGTTGTTTGTAAATTTTTGAGATTAATTGTTTGTCTGTTACTTCATTGGCTATTATTTTCTCCCATTCTGAAGGCTGTCTTTTCACTTTGCTTATAGTTTCCTTTGTTGTGCAAAAGCTTTTAATTTTAATTAGGTCCCATTTGTTTATTCGTGTTTTTATTTCCAATATTCTGGGAGGTGGGTCATGCAATCCCACTGCTGGGCATATACACCGAGGAAACCAGAACTGAAAGAGCCACGTGTACCCCAATGTTCATCGCTGCATTGTTTACAATAGCCAGGACATGGAAGCAACCTAGATGCCCATCAACTGACGAATGGATAAGAAAGCTGTGGTATATATACACAATGGAATATTACTCAGCATTAAAAAAAAATTCATTTGAAGCAATTCTGCTCAGATGGACGAAACTGGAGCCCATTATCCAGAGTGAAGTAAGCCAGAAGCAAAAACAACAATACAGTATATTAACACATATATATGGAATTTAGAAAGACAGTAATGAGAACCCAACATGGGAGACAACAAAAGGAACGCAGATGTATAGAATAGACTTGTGGACTTTGTGGATGAGGGTAAGGGTGGGATGAGATGGGAGAAGGGCATTGAAGCATGTTAATTGTCATGTGTCTAATCAATTGCCAGCCCAGGATTGATGCTCGGGACTGGTGCAGCGAGATTTCCCGGGGGGGGAGGGAGGAGGGAGGGGGGACCCGGAGGGGAAGCATATGTAAACGCATGGTGATATCATGACAATGTATGGCAAAAACAATAATAAAAAAAAAAAAGAAAAAAAAATAAATAAAAATAATTATGATAGGGTTTTGCCACAAATCAAGAAAAAAAGATTTCAGGAAATATTTTTTCATGAAAAATTTCAAACATATATACAGTAGGGTCAAGAGGAGGAGTCTGGAGTAGAATAGGGCTATTGATCACATTTTCCAGATGTCTTTCCTAAAAATCATCCTTATAAGAATCAGGATGAGTTGTTTTAGGTAAATGTGGGGGCTGAGAGACCTTGGCAGACTAGCAGCTTCATGAGGTTAGGGGTCACATGTGTCCTGTTGACAACCTGTGTATACAAAATACTAGGCTGTGTTTTGACCCTGGATGTTCCTCAGGAGGTGCTCGGTAAACACTCAACAAATGAGTGAATGAGATTTCCTAGCACTGCCTGATGTTGCAAACAGAAATCACAGCCTTTCTGAATTTAAATTTTCAGGGTAAAACCCAATACCGTACAGGCTGTTAATGGTATTCTGGTATTTAGAAAGAGGACTGAGACCTTCTTCAACTAAAATGATGCATCACCCAGTATTTGCTGTTTGATCTAATTTGGCCTACAATGTAAATGATCCTGACAGATTTCGAGGCTCTATGGGGTTCTACTAAAATTCTTTAGCTAATGGGATCTTGAATTTAACTCATATTTAACACTTCCTTATAAATTCACTTGCCTCACCCTGGCTCTATTATAATCTCTAGAAGATACTAGACTTCCTTGGTAGCACCAAGGAAGTATGTGAATATTCACCAAGTGAATAAGAATCCTCCTGTCAGTGCAGAGGACACAGGTTCCACCTCTGGTCTGGGAAGATTCAACAGGCCATGGAGCAACTAAGCCCACAACGACTGAAGCCTGTGAGCCTAGAACTCTTGCTCTGCACCAAGAGACGCTGTGACAATGAGAAGCCCTTGCACCACAAGGAGTAGCCCCTGCTCATCGCATTAGAGAAAGCTTGCCCAAAAGAATGAAGACCCAGCATAACCAAAAATTAAATAAATAAATACAATTATTTAGAAGAAAGAGAAAAAGATAGATACTTTAGTATCCCAGCCTTCAGGCTCATCCACCTCACTGCTATCTTGTTATTCTCTACAGAGTATCTTTCTTCTCATCTCTGTCTCTTCCTCGTTATCTCAGTGAGTACTGAATGCATTCAGAATTAAATTGAGATGACACACCTTGACTCTTGAGTATCTTTATGGACAGGCTCCAAGCCAGCTAACTAGACACCCATCTCCCTGCTGCTCCTTACATAGACATATGTCAGCCAGGATGCTTAACTCACCACTGCCATCTCCACATCGAGGTGAACGCCTGTTCCTGTGATTTACAAGTGATGCACAGAAAGAGGAACACACAGAGCAAGAAAGGAAACACTGAGAAATACTGAGGGCACTGGGTTCCTGGATCAAGCCATACCTGAAGTCAGTAACTCGATCTGGACTCTCTAACTGTGGCTCTATAAATCCTCCACTTACATTAGCCAGTTTGAGCATTCTGCCACTTGAGCCTCAAAGAGTTCTAACACATGCAAGAAGGAGGAGATGAGGGAAAGGGTGAAAATGAGAAGGAAGAAAAAGGAGGCAGGAGAAGGGAAATAAGAGATTTGTCCCTTATTTGTCCCATTTGTCCCAAGTCCCAAGGTCATAGGACTTGCCAGTATGGGATAAAAATCCAGAGCATTAAGACCAAAGTTTACTCTCTTGTCCCAGCTATGCTCCTACACAAATAGTTCTATTATTCATTCCTACACATAGCTACTTTGAAGCTAAACAAATGAGAACTGGCCTGCTGATAAGACCCCACAAATACAAGGCACACATCAGCCTTGAGTGACTTGTATTCTGTTTTCCTGGTATTGTACATTTAAGAATTGCTTTCATAATTAAGCTTCCCAATGGGGATACGGATGCCAGTTTTAAAGCAATACTAATGCTAAAATCAATTTGTAGAATATTTCAGTTGGATCGATACATGTCTTCTCCACTAAGACCAAATTATTTCCCTACTAACGCTTCTTTGTAAGTATATACCAAGACCAATCAAAATCTCTAGGAAGGTGCTACAAAGGCAGTATTTCTAGTGCCTAGATCAAATAGTCAGTGACCAAAACATAGGTGAAATCCAGTATTTCATCCTTGAATGCAGAGCACTTGCATTTTATTAAACCACTTATTAGAGATTTTACATAGAATATGGGCTTCCTGGGTGGCTTAGTGCTAAGGAATCTGGATGCCAATGCAAGAGACATAAGAGACACAAGTTTGATCCCTGGGTGGGAAAGATCCCCTGGAGGAGGAAATGGCAACCCACTCCAGTATTCTTACCTGGGAAACCCCATGGATAGAGGAGCCTGGTGGGCTACAGTCCATGGGGTCACAAAGAGTTGGACACGACTCAGAGACTGGGCGCACACATACGCACGCACGCAATCGTGTGCCTCCCTATATTCTTCATCTTCCAAATGGTTTCATGATGCTCTGTGTCTAGTACAGCAGAAGAAAGGCACTGAAAATGGATGCTACTTGCAATTGATGTTGACAGCAGCTTAGTCACAGAACAGAGAGAACATATGAGAATCACCACCACAACTTCACAACTGTGTCAGCAGTAAGGACCCAGGCCCCCAAACATGACAATGGGACTGGGGGTGTTTCTGGATGCAATGATGATAAGTCTGCTTCACAGTTACTAACTTTATTTATGCTGATGTGCTTCTTTAAAGAATGGATTTAATGATTCCACTTTAAAGATGTCCAAGTTATTAATGAAATGACAGCATCCTAAAACCTAAAAACAAGCAACCATAGTTAATCCTACTAGTGGCTCCTGCCTCTTATACTTCACACAGACTATTTATTATCTTTTTTTTTTTTTTTTCTCATAGAACAGCTTTTTCACTGACACAGAACATTCTCTTACACTCAGGGAACTTCCCTAACCATCTGAATCCACAGTCTTTACTTTTGACCTTGAACTTAATGTGTGGTTCTTATGACATGCCTCTTTGCACTTTTGGCTATTTCTGTGCATTTCATATCCTTCCTACACAACTGCAAACTCCTGGAAGACAGGTACTGAGTCTTACAGAACTTCTAAACCTGAGCTTAAAACAACACCCTACAAAGGATGTTACTGTTCATCACACACTCTTTCAGGTTAGTAGCTGATCATTTTTTTTTTTAAAGATAAAACTGGTTATACATGGGCTGTATTTTTAAAAAGTGTTATGCATATTCTTAAACAATATCCAAGTGTGAGCATGTAATGTATTTTTAACTGAAGAGAGGTGCCACTCATCCTGTGAAGAGGAGGATTTAGGACTTCTCAAATACCAGTTTACAAAGCCCTCTCTGCTTTCTCAGCTTAGAATATGTTACCTGAGAGAGGCTTCTCCTTAAAGCAAACTTCCAGATTCCATTCTCCTCTGACGCAGACCATGAAATGTTGTGGTTTAAAAGCTATCACTGGGAGCTATGCTTATCAGCCACATTTCAAGGAGACTGGGGCTACAGAAACCAGGCTGTGTGAGTGAAGTCAGTCGGACTCAGCCAACATTTTCTCAGTAAATGAGATGTCATGGGTCCGTATTTCCATTCAGGGTGCCTCTGATTGGATTCTAGCCCCTGAGCAAGTCACTATTCCCCCTCTGAGCCTCAGTCACCTCACCTTTTAAATAAAGATAAAATGCACACTTCACACAATGTTGGAAATATAAAAATGTTTTATAATATAAAACTATTATAATAGTGCCTGCAAAGCCAGGCGCTACCATTATCACCTTTTTACAGATGAGGTAACTGAAGATCAGAGCTGTTAAACAACTTGCCCAAGGTCACGCAGGTATTAAGGAGGGGAACCAGAATCTGAACCTTGGCATTCTGGTTACAAAGCCTTACCCTCTTCACTAGTGTGCTACATGCAAAATAATTAAAGCATGTGATGTGAAGCACTTTTATAAGTTGCAACTTATTTTTAAAAAGTATTATTTTTAATAGAAATAGATGCTCATTATGTTTTTTAAAACATGACGTAACCAACAATTCTGTTAATGAAGGTGCACACACTTTTGTCAGTGATACTGACAAGCTACTGTCAAGGGAAACAATTAGAACTGAATTAGCCCATCATCGCAAAAGAAGTTCCACTTTCATCATTTCAGCCAAATAACTTATTCTTCACGGGAATTTAAAAAAGGGAAAAAGAAATCCATGCTTCATCTGACAAGAGGAACACATTCTTGTGGCTCTGCAATGCCAAGCCTCTGAGAAAACAGGTTAAGGGAGGTGCTTCCACAGAGGGATTCACACCACCGTGCCAGTTTCCACCAGCAAGTCAAATGCCAGCCCCAAGCATCCTACCATAAAGCCTTGGGGTGTTGAATTGGAGCCCAGAAGAGACACGAAGGGCCAGCCACCGATGAGACATGTCATGGCCGGTCCAGGCTCATGGGTCAATGATGAAGCTCAAAACAGGGCGGGCTGTACTCCAATCCTCCCTTCAACTTGTTTACTCACTAAGCTGCTTTGACACCACACCTGTTTCTGGACTAGCCTGGAAGCCCCCACAGCACAGCAGATGGCAGAGTGTTTGCATAACAAATATCCCCAAGGGTCAGCCAGTGGAAGTGGCTGCGGGGACCGCTGCAGGTAGGACAGGACGGGTGGAGGGGCCCGCTCAGGGGGCCACAGGACAGCCATCAATCCCAGACTTTGCTGGGATGCATCCCGCTACGTACGGGCTGCGTGAGTCTGAGCTCTGAGTGTACCGGGCTCTGCTCTTCCTTCTGACAGCGCTGTCCAGGATAACAAAAACCCATGGCTGTAAGATCAAGCCGCAAAGGAGATCTTTGTTCATATTTAGCTGCTACATCATAATAGACTCTTCTGTGACCCCGACCCCATAGAATGCAGCCGACCAGGCTTCTCTGTCCATGGGATTTTCCAGGCAAGAATAATGGAGTGGGTTGCAATTTCTTTCTGCAGGGGATCTTCCCAACCCAGGGATCAAACACGCATCTTCCACATTGGCAGGCAGATTCTTTACCAATGAGCCACCTGAAGCCCACAAAGGAAATCTAGTAGGAACACTGAGAACATACATATATACATAATACACACATATGCATACACACATACATACATATATGAAAGAACAAAACCCTATCAAATTTAAAACCTAACATCAAACACAATTCCAGCTAAACTTCCAACTTTGCACGCTTGAATTTGACTTGAGACTTAAGTCTAAACTTCGTAACTCTCAAATTTCACTTTCTAACGCTCAAGTTTCTTAATTGTAATGTCAAGTCATACTTAGTCTTTTGAAGAGGGAAACCCAATTTAATAGCTGACTGGAACGAGTTTCCATGATTTGTAAGGTTGGTTTAAGGTCATACCTAGTCTTCAAAGGTTAAGAAAATCCCCACTTCATGTTGTACAGTTTGATGCCAGAATACTGTCCTGTCTTGGCAGGGCTATGGAAGAAAGGGTTGCTCAATCATTCAATTGTCCATTAAAAAAAAAAAAATTCATGATGCAAGAAATATAGCATAAAGCCCCTCAGTGGAGCAAATAGCCATCTTAGGGGGTGCTTCACAGACAACCTGCATGTCTGGAGAGAATATCCACCCCACCCTCTTCCCCCAGTGACATCTGGTAGACTACAGTTTTCAACATGAAGAACTAGCTCTGCATATTCAGCTCCTTTTTTCTAGTAAGTCAAGTTCAGGTTACTTGGAAACCAGTGTGCTCAACATTAATAAGAATCTGGAACCCATTAATAGGGTGAGATGAAGGGGCTGGAAATAAACTGAGATTCACCTTTACTGCTTGCTCTCCCATGGTTTCCGCTGACTCTCTGATCAGCGCTCCTTGATCCAAGCTAGAAGAGAAGCTGACCTGCTGCTGGGTTGCAATAAATAACTGATACCTACAAAAAGAGTACACCAGGAAAGCCATCTGTGGCCTTCTGAATTACTCACAAAATCCTATGCAGGAGGGAACTATATTCTTATTTCAGTTTCACAGACAAGAAAACAAAGCTCGAGAGAGTATCAAGACATTTGCCTAAAGCCACATAGCGAAGAGTGAGCAGAGCTAGTCTCAGTCTTCAGAGCAAATAATTCTCATAAGTGAGGGAAATAGTTCACAATTTCAAATCTCTCAGTTGGGGAGGACATGACTGTTTGTGACCTGCCTCAAGATTCATCCCATCAATTTAGGTTAGTGATACTAACTACACTTAAATACTGAAGTGGAAGACAAAAATTCAGGTAAATTCAGTTGAACAATCCTTGAATAGGTGTTGGGGGCAAGAGGAGCCCCCCAGATTAAATGCAAACATTGTATGTGTACCTGAGTTGTTCTACAGAAAATGTCCAGAGCTTTCAGACTCAAAAGATTATAAGACCCCTCCAATGTTTAATGAATTAGCTGCTTATCATTAAATTATGCTTCCAATTGTCACTCCAAGCTTGCTCCTTGGAAGAAAAGCTATGACAAGCCAAGAAAGCATATTAAAAAGCAGAGACATTACTTTGCTGACAAACATCTGTCTAATCAAAGCTATGCATGGTTTTTCCAGTAGTCATGTATGGGTATGAGAGTTGAACCATAAAGATAGCTGAGTGCCAAAGAACTGATGTTTTTGAACTGTGGTGTTGGAGAAGACTCTTGAGAGCACCTTGGACTACAAGATCAAACCAGTCCTTTTTCCTAAAGGAAATCAGTCCTGAATATTCATTGGAAGAACTGATGCTGAAGCTTATGCTCTAATACTTTGGCCACCCGATGCGAAGAACTGACTCATTGGAAAAGACCCTGATGCTGGGAAAGATTGAAGGCAGGAGGAGAAGGGAGCGATAGAGGATGAGATGGTTAGATGGCATCACCAACTCAAAGGGCATGAGTTTGAGTAAACTCTGGGAAGCCTGGCGTGCTGCAGTCCATGGAGTCGCAAAGAGTCGGACATGACTGAGTGACTAAACTGAACTGAAAGAGTCCAAAGGGCTCCAAAGGCCTTTTGTATGCCTGTTTTGAGGAAAATAACTAGCGTGAAAGCTTGATGAGTGTTTTGTACGAGAACAGTCAGTGTCTGCCCGGTGTGGAAAAAGCCCTCAGAGATTGCTTACATAAGAATAGCAGTTCACAATTCACTCTGCTGTTAGCGTTCATTCACAATGAGACCAAAGAGCAAATCTATCAATAACCGACTGATCTTGAGGATGGTTTACACCATGGGACTCCATATCATGGAACAGATTCGATGGTCTTCAAAAATATGGAAAGGAGACAAGAAATTCCACCTTACAGCAGTGCCTGCCAAAAGGATCTTTCTAACCATTTTATTTTCAATGATCTTCATCTGCAGTAAGAATATCCAGACCTAAGGCTTTGTACGTGGGGAAATCACCCTCAAGCTTAAGACATATACAGAGAACCTATGATGTTCCAAGAACTGCAATATACCGCCTGCTCCTATGTCATCTGGAGAATCCCTTGTGATTCTAGGCAACACGTTTAACACAGAATAGTCAGCAAACAGACAACATCTAGTTGTGGAGAACCAGTTTAGCAAATTGCTGCAGGCTGCCTATACAGTTAAAAGCACTGATGATTCCTTAAGTGAAGAAGGACACATTTCTTGCAAATCCTACAGGCTTTAAGAAAGGAGAGAAAGTACAGAATTAATACAGAATGCCCAGACTCCAGAGAGAAAGATGAAAGAGCAAACAGTCCAATCTTACTGATCCATAGAAAGATAAAAGAAGAAGTAAAGGAGGAAGAGCAAGAGGGAGAAGAAAGGAGGAAGAGGAGAAAAATAAATGAGGAGGAGGAGGAAGAAGAAGAAGAAGCTGCTGTAGCAGCTACAGCAATCTTTTTAAACTGGAGTCCTCCAAACTGGAATAAGATGGCTGTTAAAAAAGTAAGCTAGCCACCACTCTAGGCATTTTACATGGACTTATATGTGAGCTAAACCTAAGACTATAAAATAGAGAAGATGGGTAAGTACAAGGTGACGGTACTAAAACACCAAGAAACAAACGCATGTGGTCAGTGCATGACCCTTTAAAGCTAGCATGATGATGATGCTGTTTATAGAGAACAATGATGTTCACAAATCAACTCACTGCAAATTACATGCTTACCAGGTCTATTAACGTAATGACCTTGGGAGTTGACTCAGAGTTTTCCTTAACCTCACAAGCATGCTGAATATCATCAGTTAGGTTGGCAATTAAAATTATAATTTGTCTAACACATTTCCCTCACCCAATTCCTGCCTCTTTCTAAGGCTCAAGAAGCTATCAGGTGATCAATAGCAGCTCTTAGGCTATGATGCTCACTCATGCTCTTTCTCTCTCCCTTTCTTCTCTCTCTTTTAAGCATTTCTATTATGGATAATTTATTAAACCTCAAATTTCTTTCCTATTTGTAAGTTTCAGCAAAATTTAGTCAGGTTTCAACACAGAGTGTCAAGGGATAATTAGGACAGTTAGCACTAATTTATCATTTCTCCAGCTGGGTTTTCAAACTTCCTCTCACTGTCTGCAAAAGTCCATCAGCCAGTTCTACACAGACCGCTATGAAATCTCATTTACCTTTGTGCAAATCACTTTTCCATTTAACTGAAGTGAGCTGAAAGACTGTCAACCCATTCCTGAAAATCTAGCCACCAGTGTGCGTGTGCGTGTGTGTGTGTCACTGGAGTGCGTCTGAGGCCAGGGCTTCCTGTGAACTCCCATAATGGCTAATGGGTGTTACAGTGCCAGGGCGGCTTTTTCCACCTGCTAAGTGTTAGAACTCTAAGTCAGGCAGCCCAGCTTCAGGTTAGAGCTTTGGAAAATATGCATGGGACCCAACAGAGAGGCCGACAGCACATTGTACAGAGCAGATATCGCCTCACATGTAGTCCACCAAAGACGGAAAGCCTGGAGAAGGTAGAGACAACAGTTCTGCATCGCTTCCATGGAGAAGAAGGATTTTATTAAGCCAGAGCTGAAAAGGGAGGACCTTGTGTTCTTCTGAGAGAGTCATTTACTAGATGGTGAAAAATGAATGCTCTGGGTAATTTCATTTCGAATTGATTTATTTCTAAATGGGATAAAATTGACACTTGGTGAAGAAAGTAAAAAGGAAGTCTCTGGGAAGAACCAGCTAGTCTCAGGTATAACCTAATTATTTGAACAAAGGAAATAAGAACAGAAGGCAGGGTGCAAGGTCACCCAGGAAAGTCATTCCTTGCAATGAATACCTTCTTTTTCCCCTCCCGACAGACTCCTAGAAAAGTATAAACTGACCCATATCTCCAGTTTATTTCTGACACCTAAAACCTAATCAAAGTTCACTTTAAAAAAAAACTAAGTTATTCTCAATTAGATTGCACAGCAAATTAAATCATAAATTTCTCTCTCCTAGCCCTGGTTTGTCACATTCCTAAAACACAACTTTCTACCCTCTGGCACTTTATTTAAATCTCTGAGGCCAGGCTCAGAAGCAAGTTATGGATTTGATAATTTGCTAATGTGGCCACAGTCATTGTTCTGAGCAATATTTATGATTTTATTGGATCTTGGAACAATCAATAATAATCCATCGATGTCCCTGACTCTGGGGTTTTCTCATAGTCCACAAATGGGGCAGTGGATTCATTTTTAATGTACTCACTTAGCACTCCTTCCCTGAGAGAGAGTCCTGCATATATTAATAAAGGCCAAGGAATGAATGGCATCAGTGCACATCCCTTACCCTGAAGAATTAGCTGCAGGAGAAGATTTAACACAGAAAGAAGGGGAAGAATAGACTAACAGGGCCCATTTTGTACAGCACCAGTCATTAAAGTTAATGGAATTACCCTGTGGTCATGCACTAAAGGGAGCCTTTGGGAAGTTAAGCCCTTCTAGGGCCATTGATTCGCAGACTTTCACTACACGATCCCCATTGGCATCTGATGAGTATTGCAGATATGCAGAAACAGTTTAGAAACTGTTGACTCAAACTGCCAGTTAAGCATACTAAGGAATAACAATAACTGAATATTTTAGAGGAGATGATCAAATGGAGGATGGTTTTCATGGACATTAGCAGAAAGTTCAAGTCTTCCTGGATGAAATAAGATAAGGACTTTTATTAAACCATGTAACTAGATGTTGTGCAGGATTCAGGGCTGGTTAATTCGGAACCCTCAATGATGTTGCCAAGGATCCAACTTCTTTCCATCTCTGCCATTCGGACCTCAGCATCTGGTTCATTCTAAAGCAGGTTGGAATCCTAGGAATACTAAGACGGTGGCCAGCAGCGTCAGGGTCAGTGCCTTCTTCTCTACAAGCATCCCTTCCCACAAATCCTCCAGGATCCGGGAACAGCCATTTCTGAAGCCGAGGGAATCCTACTCTCTAAGTGATTTAGGTCAGGATTAATCAAAGCCATCGCTGTGACAAAGAGTTGGCTGAAGCCAGGGATGGACAGCCTCTGGGCCAAATCTTGCTCACTGTGCTTTTGCAAATACAGTTTGATTGGAATATAGGCACACCCATTTGTACAAATTCATTTACATACTTTGAATAGCTGCCTTTGTCCTATAAAGATAGTTGTATAATTGTGACAGAAACCATCAGGCCCTCAAAGCCTAAAATGTTTACCATTTGGGCTTTTATGAAAAAATTTGGCATCCTCTGGATTAACTAAATGAGGTTAGCACCTGGAGCTAGAGATGGATTTGCATGCATCCTGTCTCCTTAGCTGCTAAATAGAAGAGTATGGAGAGAATGCTGAGGAGACAAGCAGTGCCCAGAAGAGAAATGATACCAAATTATTCAACTTCCTAGAAACTTGAAAACCAAACCAATTTAAAGGATCCGCCATACTGAGCGCATGTGAAATATCCTCTGTCCTTAGAATATAATCCAAACAGCAAGTACATTAAAAATAGAACAGCAACTCCTTACAGTGGTGCTGTACTCATGCTGGTAGAACAATCCTTTTGCTCAAACGTATCTTCCCTCATCACCTCTCTCTCTACCCTGAAGCCCTGCCCACCCAGTCTCCAATAATCTCCTTGACTTTGCCAAGCTCATCTCTGCTGCTGTTTCCTTGGCTCAGAATTTTTTTTTCCTCCCCAGTCCTTTCCTTGGCTGGACTCTGGTCCCTCCCTCAGGTCTCAGTTTATGGGTCACCTTTTCAGTGGGCCTGTTCTGACCACCTTACCTAAAGCAGCCCATTTCCCTATTCCCCATTCCCCTCCCCCTCCCCATGTTTCCCTCTTTCACAGCACCATTTACAGCCTTTCTAAAACTCCTCAAAACCTGAAATTATTTGTTCATTTTCATGTAGAGAAAGACAATACGGTGAGAGTTATTCCTTGGCAGTCTTTCCTCTCATTGTATCCCAGTTCCCTGAAGTGCTTGAAACATAGTAGGTACTCAATCAACACAGGTAGGAGGAATTCATATGAAACTATACAACTTCTGGGATTCTCTGGTGCCTCAGTGGTAAAAAAAAAATCCTCCTGAAGTGTAGGAGATATGGGTTCAATCCCTGGGCTAGGAAGTTCCCCTGGAAAGGAAATGGCCACCCACTCCAGTGTTCTTGCCTGGAGAATCCCAGGGACGATGGAGCCCGGTGGGCCGCCGTCTATGGGGTCGCACAGAGTCAAGCACGACTGAAGCGACTTAGCAGCAGCACCTTACAGCCCTTATTTTAACTGTCCTTAAAGACAGACAAGGACTATTCCTCATTCTTCTTATTCTCCCAGGACCTGTGCCAATATGTGGAACACAGTAGGCAATGGATGAATAAATTAAAGAATGAATCCTAGATATTGGGTTGGCCAGAAAGTTCACTCAGGTTTTCCTGTAAGATGTTATGGACAAACTCCAAATGAACATTTTGGTCAACCCAATATAAAAGCATGAGCAGGCAGGATGTTCATTTCCTGGGAGGCTGTAACAGGATACTGCTGGCAGTGAGGGAATTCTCACCCTCGATCACAGAGCAGAGCGGTTCCAGGCTGGAAGCAGCTATCGTACAGCACAATGTACGGTATGGAGGATGCAAGGTATCCAGATGTAGAGGAAGATGTAAGACAGATTTAAAGTCTACAGAGGAAGATCATTTACAGGAAGGGAGAGATACTACATGACTTTCAAGGTCATGTGCCTATCTGGGGCTCTCTGAATCATCCTCTGCTCTGAGGGTCTTCCTCAAGAGTGAGTTTCATCCCTGGTCATGTGACAGCAGAGCTAAGCTTGGAATCACATTTATTCCTTCTAAGATTAAACAGTGCCCTCAAAACTACCCTGCTAGAACTTGATTACACCTGGGAGTTTATACCATTTATAACTGACAGAAGAATTGAAACACAAATAAAAGGTCCTGTTGGGTTGATTTTCAGGGCACCCATCTAGCAAGTATGATAAGAAAAATTTTTTTTGTCAGGGACCAAACACTGATACACAGACCCTGGGGCAGGGGGCAGAGAATTGAATACAGATATCAGGATAATGGCTTTCGCCCCAAAGTAAAAGAATATGTGATGAGCTCATTTTGTTCACTCTATGTTGTTTATTCTTCTAAACCACTTTAGGCAAGGTCAACATCCTAAACAACTTCATGTTTATTTTTCATGTAACATCAGGAACAAGAAAAGCATATTCAAAAGGATAAACTACAGGGGAAAGAAATGTGGGTTTTCATTACAAGAGCCCAATACAATTATCTTTATGTTGAATGAACCCAGAAGGATTGCAAACCATCCTTTTCATCCTTTCCCCCTGTGGCGTGAGATTAATCTGATTCAGAATGCTTCTAGCAATTTATGTCCCCCTTTCCCTCATCTTGGTGGATGAGCGGCTCTTCCAGAAAGAGGATTTGCTATGAGCCTGCAGGTGTGGGATTGATGTTTCATGACACATCAGGTTAAAATTTCAAAACTATTCTTTCTCAGCACTAACATACTTCACAAATAAATTGGAGGAGAATTTCTCACTGTATTTGACCCCACAGCCATTACACATTCCCACCAACCCAATGTTTTTCACTCAGATGTCATTATAAAGGTCATTATTTAAATTCTTCCATGTATGTGCCTCACTTTGCCATGTCTATTATTCATTACTCTGCCTTCCCTCTGACCCAGGCTTGGTCATCAAACCCTTAAGTCTTCCAGCTGCTTTTTGAGCCTTGAGAATTACTTTAGTAATGGCTTTGGCATAAAGGACTAACAGGAGCCTCTAAAAAAAATGAATAATTCAGGATGAATTTGGGAATAAGAATCAAATCTAGGTCATCTAGATCAAGAATCAAAATGTATTAATATTAAACAAATAAAGCAGCAGTTCATAAATCTGGGTAACCACCAGAATCAATTGCAAGTCTAGGTCACCTAGACTGAGAATCAAAACATATTTAGGTACACAAATAAAATGGCAGCTCATAAATCTGTGTAACCATCATAATCAACTGGGGACTTTTCAAAAACTTTTTTAGGGGCCCCATGATCAGAGCCCATTCATTGGAAAAGACTCTGGTGCTGGGAAGGAGGAGAAGGGGACAACAGAGGATGAGATGATAGAATGACATCATCAACTCAATGGACATGACTTTGAGCAAACTCTGGGAAATGGTGAAGGACAGGGAAGCCTTGTATGCTGTAGTCCACGGGGTTGGAAAGAGTCAGACATGAACCACTGAACAACAAAATCAGAGGTTTGAAATGAACATAGGAAGTCTGAGCACTAGTTTTGTGCTTAAGCTAAAGACAGAAGAAAGAATGGATGAGCATAATCATGTCCCAATGGAAAAGTCTTCTGACGAGATGCCTGTGAAATAAAAATTATAGATAGTTTCCTACATTTCTTCATAAAATATAAATAATATAATGGAAAACCAGGAACATATTAGGTAGACAGTGAAAGGTCTCTGTACCCTGGACAACCCAGGGTGCTCCTACCACCTGGTACTAAACTCCAGGGGCATCTCAACACAATGTTGCCTGTTTCACTAAGCAATATATAGACCCACACATTTTACACTCAAATAGATGTTTCCTTTTATTATTTTTACTGATTACTTACTGAAACAAATGTTTTCAGTTTTGTCTGGATCTGAGCTGAAATGTCCAGTTTCAACCAAAGCACTCATTATTTTAGGGACTTTCACTCCCTGTTCTGTATTTAAGGTGTGTAATGTGGCCTGTAACAAATTAATTATCTGAGAAGACTGAACTGACCACTCATATTTAGCCAAAACTATTCAATCCCTGTCACAGGATTCATGGGAACAAGTTTAACTACTTATCTTTTTTTTTTAGTACAATAAACATTTTTATCCAAGCCAGTTATTTAGATGTCACAGGTTTAAAACTTTAAACTTAAAGTGAAGTGGTTACATGGAGTTAGAGAATTTTATTCACATTGTCCTAGACCTGAAACATATACAGCAAAATAGTGAGACAATAGTATCTTCAGTGATTATTAGTACTTAGCACCTAGTATTTCATGGCAAAATGACATAGAATAAGTGCCCCAACTGCATCAATAGAGGGAAGAAGATGAGTCTGAATAATAATGCTTTACATTTATGTAGCACTTTAAGGTCTATAAAGCACTTTGCCTTTCACAGTATATTTGATTTGACAGTGAGTAAAATAAACCCCCAAACTCTGAGCATCAGGTAGGAAAGATAGTCCACTGAAACCTGTAAAACACTGACATTAAGAAAGCATCTGTAATATTTGCCACATTTTTGTGTCACAGATCCCAAAATAAATTTATCAGCCAATACCCACTTTGCTATGTTGTCAGGACCTCCAATTACTAAAGGAATTTGTTTGGTAGCACAAATGAAAAATTAAACATCTAAAACATATAATTCTGCTGTAAATTGACATCCAGCAATAAAGTAACATTTAGGTTAGTTAACCTTCACCTCTATAATAAAATTACAGAGAGAGTCCCCTGGATAGTTTTAGACTGAAGTCACATTATTCTAAGCAGAGAAAAACATGCAGATGAATCTGTGTTGAGGGAGACAAAATACTTACAAAACATCTCCTTATGTACCTTTGGCTATGCTTTACAGAGTGCAAAGCAGTCCATCCTAAAGGAAATCAACCCTGAAAATTCACTGGAAGGACTGATGCTGAAGCTCCAATACTCTGGCTACCTGATGCAAAGAGCCAACTCATTTGAAAAGACCCTGAAGCTGGGAAAGATTGAGGGCAAGAGGACAAGGGGGCAACAGAGGATGAAGCAGTTGGATGACATCACCAACTCAATGGACATGAGTTTGAGCAAATTCTGGGAGATAGTGAAGGACAGGGAAGACTGGCATGTTGCAGTCCATGGGGTCGCAAAGAGTCGGACACAACTGAGCAACTGAACAACAGTAACTAAGTCCAAGGTGTTTTGAGGATCAGCTCAGATGATATAATGGAGAATCAGGCTTTCAGACAAGCCTGGGTTTGAATCCCAACTCTCCTATCTGCAACTTGTGTTGCTGTTCTTATTGTTGTTGTTAAGTGACTGCCTCCATAAACCTTACCCTAAGTATAAAATATCAATGCCCCATTTTTAGAATAATGAGGATTAAGTGAAAATTATAAACTAATAGCAAATATTTATTGAGACTTTCCTGTGTGTCAGGGGCTATGTCAAAGACAATTACATGTATTATAGGCTGTTTGATCTTCACAATGCCCTTATGTGGCAGGATACTATTAGGACCCCCATTTTATAACCTTATAAATAGATGAGGCTAAAAAAAGGTTGACTTTTGCAAGAGCCATAGAAATGATAGGTGATGGCTCTGGGAAGGAAACCAGGCCATCTGGCTCCAGAGTCCTCCCTCTTCATCAGGAGTGTAGTCCTGATGACATGTCCCTTCCACCCTCACTCCATCTGCACCATTCCCCTCCAATCCACCTAAGCTGCCCTTGAGTTTGAGAGAACAGGGAAACAATTAACAAAGAGAAATGGAAGAAGGCCAGAGAGCTTGGTTAATTTTCCTTTCAGTGCTTTGACCCAAATGGTATCATGCGATTCAAGATGAACTAATTAGAAATGGAAAAACTCAGTGATTTGATACTCACTTAGAAGAGGGCTTAAGGGTTTAGAAGAACAGGTTTAAAAGAAGAGAGAAACTTTACCACAGGGGAAAGACAGGCTCATTTCTCTTCTCCTGCCTAGAAAGCCAGGGATGAGGGCTTCTGCCTCCAAATCACCAAGGGGGGAAGGAAACTCAAGGGCAAGGGTGGGATTGAAAGCATCCACTCCCACCTGTACATCCAATCCCATCCCCTGAACACCAAACTGGATCTCGATTTACCAAACTCAGGCTAACTGGGTTCATTGTCAGAGCAGGAGATAAAAGTGCTTGCATCCTGAAGATACTAATTCTTCAGCAGTAGACATAGGTGCTAGATATAAACATAGGCAAGGTGATTTTCCTCATGGCTTTAATCAAATGATAAAAGTTCTCTGGCAAATTACAGCTCTCATGAGATTTCTTTCCAGATGAAAATAATAAATACCAGTCAAGTAAGAATCACTTTGATTTTTAAGATGTTGGTTTCTCCTTTCTCTGCACACCAAATATGAGGAATTCTTATAGATTGAAAAGCAAGCTGCTAGTGGAGATCCCTCCATATCCCATCACTGCTTTGCTAAGTGGCTCTGCACTGGAGAGATCTGTACATGAACATCACTGACCGTGTCTGTTAAAATGCAGAGCCCTTGGTCTCACATCAGACCTACTGAGCCAGCAGAGGGGACAGACAGGTTTCTGCTGAAGCCTACTTTAAGCAGTTGTGAAGTACACTGTTGGTTCAGGAGCACAGCTTACTCATTACCACCAAGGGATACAGCACAGGTTGAAAGTTATCGGGGCCGAGATTTCATACCCCAAGTAATAAGGCAAATGTCTGAATCTTCAAGTGATCAATTTTATAAGTTTAAACTGGATATTCAAACTACGCAAGTGATATAATCAGAACAAAGTAGGGTTCCCCCCCACAAGAATGTAAGCTAAAAGGTAGTAATTAATAATGAGAGAATTTACTGTATGAATAAGTGAACTAGACAGGGCTGCAAACAACATGTATGCCACAAACAGTCTCATAAAGTGGCACCTTAGCCTGTCTTAAGGACAAGAAAACTGAGAGTAAGATTAAAATGAACAAAAACGTGGAGTTCCCTGGTGGTCCAAGGGTTAAGAATATGCCTGCTAATGCAGGGGGCACGGGTTTGATCCCTGGTCTGGGAAGATCACAGATGTCTTGGAGTAACTAAGCCTGTGTGCCCCAACTACTGAGCCTGCACTCGAGAGCCCAAGAGATGCAACCACTCAGTCCACACGCCCGAGAGCCTGTGCTCCGCAACAAGAGAAGCCTCCACAATGAGAGGCCCACACGCCACAACTAGACAATAGCCCCCCACTCATGTCACTAGAGAAAGCCCACACAAAGCAATGAAGACCCAGCACAGCCAAAAATCAATTAATTAAGTAATTAATTTTTTTAAAAAAAAGAAAGAAACATGCATAAGGCCCTAGGGATAAGATGTGGTGGGCTGGGCACTCTAGTCCCATCTTCATATTGGTTTCTTCTCATCATCACTCAATATATTTGCTAGGATTTCCTCCATTTGAAATATGAGGAAATAAACGTTCATAGAGATTAAGAGGCTGGCCCAGACTCACAAAGCTAGAACTTGTTGGAGCCTCTCACTGACATCAAAGTGTATTAGCTCCTGGACTTAACTTAGAGCTAAAATGTCCTATAAGTTCATGAGCTGCAAAGATTAGCAAATCTCCTTGTGATAAGGGACCTAAGAAACTCCTTAGTGAATGGAAGAGCTTGTTTGTTGTTGTTTTAATTTGTAAATCACATTTTTTTTTGAAGAATTCCTTTCTTTGTTCTTCGGAAATCGATCCAAAAGAGTAATCACTAATGTATCAACAGTTAATAAGAGACACTTCCCACTGCCTTACACTATAAAATTAAATATCTAAGTAGAGGATTCAAGCACCATAAACACAGAAGCGTGTAAGCAAGCATATTTTATAAATAGCTCTTATAAAATTCTAAATTACCTGCCTGCCATAAATCTCTCTCTTTAATATACCTAAAGCACTCTCCCACCTAAAGACGCACATAGTAATTGCTCTAAAAGCTCACGTTAAACTTACTCAGTAGCATCTCTTTTAAAGGACAGAACATTGCCTTAATGATATGGCTAGCTGAAATTACATTTTGGAGTATGATTTGGCAATTGGATTAGTACAAATTCTGGTCTTTGTCAGTGATGGCAGAATAAGGGAGATTCTTAATAGAAACCCCAGAAAACCCACACCTCCGACTGCACATTGGAATATAACACATCATCTGCTTCTGTACGTTAGGAGTATAGATTTTTTTTTCTACCATTAGCATCTCTACCCTCCTCCCCATATCACCCAAGGGGGCCACAATAAGCAATGACAAAATGCAGGTTCTCATGAAGCTTACATTCTCCAGGGACTAAAGAAACAATATGGTACAGGAAAAAAAAAATAATAACATACCAACAAATAAGAGACAGTGAAGAAGACCCTGAAGGAAATCAAATAAGGCATGGACAAAGAACGTTGCCTGCCATTAAGCCATCAGCTATAGCAGCAGTTCCTACAGTGCACCTGGAGGGGAATTCAGGAAGGAAAAAATGTGGATATTGGCCCTGGAGAGTAAAGATGTATATCCAAGGGATGATTTCAACAAACCAGACTCTTGCACCTTCCCATAAATAGAAAAGCGGTAAAATCATTACCCTGAGATGAAGGGTTTTTGTGTGTGTGTTCATCAGTAATCTCTTGATGTTCTACTACATATTTTCCCAGTAAAACTCCTATCCTGGCTTCTCTTTTATCTCTTTGAAACAGTTTGTCTGAGCTATCTGAGAGGCTGTCTTCCCAGGCTATAGTCCTCAGTAGGGTCTCAGAATAAAACATAACCCGCAACTGTTAGGTTATGGGGTTTTGTTTTTAGTTGACAAATGCAAACAGGATAGGGAGCACAGGGTTTAGGAGGGCTACTTCAGATGGGAGGGGGTTAATAGGAAGGCTAATGATAAAGCAGCAACTTTTTTTGTTTGTTTGTTTCTAATATTTTCTATTTTTTTTTTTATTGTTTTTGCCATACAATGTCATGATATCACCATGGGTTTACATATGCTCCCCCTCCAGAACCCCTCTCCCTCCTCCCTCCCCCCCGGGAAATCTCGCTGCACCAGCCTCAAGCATCAATCCTGGGCTGGCGATTGATTAGACTTCTGATAATTAACTTGTTTCAATGTCCTTCTCCCATATCATCCCACCCTTACCCTCATCCACAGAGTCCACGAGTCTATTCTATACATCTGCGTTCCTTTTGCTGTCTCACATGCTGGGTTCTCGTTACCGTCTTTCTAAATTCCATATATATGCGTTAGTATACTGTATTGTTATTTTTCCTTCTGGCTTACTTCACTCTGGATAATGGGCTCCAGTTTCGTCCATCTGAGTAGAATTGCTTCAAATGAATTTTTTTTTAATGCTGAGTAATATTCCATTGTGTATATGTACCACAGCTTTCTTATCCATTTGTCAGTTGATGGGCATCAAGGTTGCTTCCATGTCCTGGCTATTGTAAACAATGCAGCGATGAACATTGGGGTACACGTGGCTCTTTCAGTTCTGGCTTCCTCGGTGTATATGCCCAGCAGTGGGATTGCTGGGTCATATGGCAGGACTATTTGCAGTTTTTTAAGGAATCTCCACACTGTTCTCCATAGTGGCTGTACTAGTTTGCAATCCCACCAACAGTGTGAGAGAGTTCCCTTTTCTCCACATCCTCTCCAGCATTTATTGCTTGTAGACTTTTGGATGGCAGCCATTCTGACTGGTGTAAAGTGGTACCTCATTGTGGTTTTGATTTGCATTTCTCTGATAACGAGTGATGTTGAACATCTTTTCATGTGTTTGTTAGCCATTTTTATGTCTTCTTTGGAGAAATGTCTGTTAAGTTCTTTGGCCCACTTTTTGACTGGGTTGTTTATTTTTCTAGAATGGAGCTGCAGGAGATGCTTGTATATTTTTGAGATTAATTGTTTGTCCGTTGCTTCATTGGCTATTATTTTCTCCCATTCTGAAGGCTGTCTTTTCACCTTGCTTATAGTTTCCTTTGTTGTGCAAAAGCTTTTAATTTTAATTAGGTCCCATTTGTTTATTCGTGTTTTTATTTCCAATATTCTGGGAGGTGGGTCATGGAGTATCCTGCTTTGGGTTATGGCAGAGAGTGTTTTGCCTACGTTATCCTCTAGGAGTTTTATAGTTTCTGGTCTTATGCTTAGATCTTTCATCCATTTTGAGTTTATCTTTGTGTACGGTGTTAGAAAGTGATCTAGTTTCATTCTTTTACAAGTGGCTGTCCAGTTTTCCCAGCACCACTTGTTAAAGAGGTTGTCTTTTCTCCATTGTATATTCTTGCCTCCTTTGTCAAAGATAAGGTGTCCATAGATGAGTTGATTTATCTCTGGGCTTTCTATTCTGTTCCATTGATCTATATTTCTGTCTTTGTGCCAGTACCATACTGTCTTAATGACTGTAGATTTGTAGTATAGCCTAAAGTCAGGTAGGTTGATTCCGCCAGTTCCATTCTTCTTTCTCAAGACTGGATAAAGCAGCATCTTGTTTATATACATGATGAGGTGCTGTGCGCTTAGTTGCTCAGCTGTATCTGACTCTGTGGTCCCATGGACCATATCCCACCAGCTCTTCTCTCCATGGAATTTCCCATGCAAGAATACTGGGGCAGGTTGCCATTTCATACTTTAGGGGATCTTCCCTACCCAGGGATTGAACCATCACCTCTTGGGTCTCCTGCGTCAGCAGGTGTACTCTTTACCACTAGCACCACATGGGAAGCCCCTTCTACACGGTAATATGTATCAATTGATGCATATGGTGGTGCATGGCTGAGGCCAGAAAAAAAGGGACCATTTCTCAAGCCTAGGATATTCAAATTGCTTCAACAATCACCCAGTGGATAGCAATGCCCTCTTACTTTTAAACTCAAACAGGAGAGTGAATAATCAGCTGAGAAGTAAGAGGTCACTCTTTTAGTTTGGTATTTCCCTTTCCTGTCACAAATGCCTCTCTGAGTAAGCTAGTCTCCCTTGTTCTCTGCAAAGAAGAATTTAAAATCCACAAAACAAAAAAACCCTAAAGGGGCACCGTGTTCAAGAGGCTCACTCAGTGGTGCACCTCCACGAACAACAACGGTTGCTTCAGGGGAAGAGAGCATCACTGGGCTTATTGCTGGTACCATGCAGTGTGAAGCAGACATGGTTTAGAACCCAGGCATCGGGCGGGATACCAAGAGACAGAAGCAGAGATGAACAAAACAGTCACTGCGTTTTCTATGGCAGGCTGTCAAATACTGCCTCATAATATTCGACTCTATGAATTGCAAAATCTGAAACGCTCAGTCAGATTTTGTTTTCAAAACCCAACAGCTAGGGTCTTCCCTGGTGGTCGAGCAATTAAGAATCTACCATGCAATGCAGGGGAAACAGGTTCAATTCCTGGTCTGGGAAGATCCCACAGGCCACAGAGCAAGTAAACCCGTGGAACACAGCTGCTGAGCCTGTGCTCTAGAGACCAAGAGCCACAACAACAGATGCTACTGCAATAGGAAGTCATGCGCCACCACTAGAGAGTAGCCCCTGACCACTGCAACTAGAGAAAAGCCTGTACAGCAGCAAAGACTCAGTGCAGCCAAAATAAAAATAAATGCTTAAAAAAACAAAACCCAACAGCTAAATATTGGTGATGCAGTTCTGTTCTCTGGTGGGGCTGACTCCTGGCTTCCTGGGTCAAGGTTATGGGGCCATCACCATGTACTGTTTTATCACCGTGCAACAGCAAGATGAGTAAATGTCTACAATCTGAGGAGACTCATAGGATGCACGTGTTAACAGTGAAGACTCAAAAGCCCCAAACACAAAGATTCTAAGTTAGTAGATTTAAAATAATAACAGAATCAACCTTTCTATTAAAGTAACATGAAAAATAATTCTTAGGTAGGTAGTATAAGAATCATACTTAGAAAAAATAGATTAGACAACTTTTGATATGTAGCCTTGTTCTAAAAGGACAGTTTCCAAAACTTTGTCATCCACTGAGATTATGGTTGTACATGCATGTTCAGCCAATTTAGTCACATCCAACTCTTTGTGACACTATGGACTGTAGCCTACCAGGATCTTCTGTCCATGGGATTCTCCAGGCAACAATACTGGAAGGCACTGCCATGCCTTCTTCAGGGAATCATCCTGATCCAGGAATCGAACCCATGTCTCCTGTGTTGCAAGTAGATTCTTTACTACTGAGCCACTGGGGTAGCCCAGTTGTATGTACAGCTGACTCTTAAAACCTGGGGGTTAACAGTTCCAAACCTCCCTCCAAGTGGAAAATCCATGTATAATTTATATTCAGCCCACATACATGTACTTCTGCACTGCAGATTCCACCAACCACTAATCTGTATTAGTATAGTATTTACTATTGAAAAAAGTTCCTGTATAAGTGAACCCTCACCATTCAAACTTCTGTTATTCAAGGGTCAAATGCATGTGGGTGTTTTCTTTTAGCCATTTAACACATTTATTACACAAAGGGTTTGAGATGGCCCAGCTACTTCATATAGGGGAAATCCTGTGATCACATAGGAAACAACTGAAAAATGTCCAAAAGAATATAATCTACCAAAAATTGTAAAAAAAAAAAAAAAAAAATCAAAAAATTCCCCAAACTGTAATCTAAAAACAAACAGCTTAAGCTAAAATACAATGGTAATAACGATAAGAACCACATTCAACAATTTATATCTGAGTGCTATACTCCAAAAATTATTTCATCATTGCCACCAAAGCTAACAAAATCATAAAATTTTGGCCAGATCACTGGGACATAAAAAAGTAGTCATGACTAGAGTCAGAGTCTACAGCCATGGTAGTCAGCCATACTAGATTCGGTGCTTGTTGGTTTTTTTTTTTTAGGTTTGATTGCCATTTTTAATTGAGATATAATCCAAATAACATAAAAGTTACCATTTTCAAATGCACAATTCAGTAGGTTTTAAAAATATTCATAATGTTGCACAACTATCACCACTAATTCCACCACTAGTCAGCCCCAAAAGAAACTCCTACTCATTAGTACTCATTTCCCATTCCTTTCTTCCTACAGCCCCTGGTAACCACTAATCTACTTTTTGTCTCTTTTCAGTGCCTGCTTGTCTAGGAAATATTTTAACGTTCCATTCAGAATCCTGAAATAAAAATTTGAGATCGTATAACCTATATACTCATATACATTCAGCTGTGTTTCCTTTGTGCACTCTATCAACCTGTGCACGCCTCCTGACAAGGTCTGAATTTCTGTTACCCCTATGCCTTTGCAGCGTTACTGTGAATGGCTGAAGGAATTCCACTAAATAGATAATGCACGAAGTAAGCATCTAACTCATCTGCTAGTTTGGGGATTTATATTTGAATATTGATTTTTTTAAAAGTCTAGCAACTGGGTTTCTGTATTTCAAAACACAATTTCAAAATGAAGCTACTCCTATTAGACTGCTTTTTTTTTTTTTTTTTTTTTTTTACCATCTGCATGTTCGGAACCCAGGCACAGAAGTTGAGAAAAGCTGAGAATCCCATCTTTATCACACTGTGTGTCTGGAGCAAGGCTAAGCTCTTTTTTATCATAAGGAATTACATTTGCTCCTTAAAGAACTTCCCAGAGATTCTATGTTAAAAGCCCCGTGGTAGCTGTGTTAAGCATTACAGCCACATGCAGATGAGCATCAAAGGCGCATTAAGTTTTTTTGGCATTGCTTGGTATCAAGCATTACCTTACTTGCTCACAGCCAGTCTCAAAGCCATAAAACCTTATTTCACAAAAATGTAACATTAACACCCCAGTTAGACTGCTTCTGATTTCTAACATGGAAGAGGGGGAAAAAAGAACTTTTCTATGATTTTGGCTTAGGAACTAACCACATAGGAATTTGCATCTGTATGAAGGGGACTCAGCTTCAGAATCAACCAGGATTTCATTCTCTTATTTTATTTTATTAAGAAAGCAGAGACTACTCTAATAAATCCTCCTTCCCTCTTCTGGCACACTTAAAACCCATTTCTGAGCTCCACTGATTACATCACGTTGAACTTTGGTATTAAGTACAAAGGGAGGAAAAGAGTGTGGGTGGAGAGAAAGAGAACAGAGGGAAACACAGGTCGAGGAGTGAAGGGACAACCCAAATGTGGGGCCACTACATGAGCAAGCCCTCTACTCAACATTAGCAAAGCAACAATAGATGGCATAGAGAACGAGAAGGCTGTCAGATGGGTGCGGCCTCATAGGAGACACAGCAATCCAGACCCGACTGTGTGCTGTTTCCTGGACACCACCTCCCATGAGCTCCTTGGACTCCGGCTTGCATTTCAGGACTCCATGATTTAGTTTCTGTTTGAGCATTTGGACAATAATAATTTTACTACAAAAGCTAAGTGTCTTGTAAACTAATGGGAAACATATTGCCTGGCAAAGTTTATAATGTCAGGATTTATGGCTCTCACACCGAGGGTCTCTCTGACCTCGAAGATAACATAGTGAAACAGTAATGTGCTCTAAGTGACTCAGTGTGATTTTTTATTAGTTCTCGTAATCACCCCCTATTAATTTGTATGCACATAATAAGCACTCACCTTCACAGTCTGTCCAGCTTCGGGGCCATCCTAGAAGTAGGAAAACAAAGAAGAAGAAAAAAAAAAAACACAGAGGTGAGAACAGATAGATGGTATCTCCTGCTTATTCAGAAATACTGTCCATTAATAATTTAGATCCAATTTCATTGTGTGTTAATTTATAGTTTCCTCATGGGAACCATAAGCTTCAAATGTGTGGAACCTGACAGTTCTCCATTTCTGTCTGAGAGTAAGTGAGAAGTTATGTACAAAAATGATACAAATTATCCAGTGAGCCAACCCCTTCCTACTTTTATGCTCTTTGCTTTCAGCTATGATTTTAATGACATTAAAGGAAGACTGGAAACATTTGGGGAAGTAAAGTATCATACCTTTTGGTTATCTTTAAACCAGATGTAGTTTAATTAATGTCTGATGACTTTAAGTCTCAACTTAGGAAACCTGCTATAAACATAAGCCATTGGGCAAGAATATGGGCTCTCACACAGCAACAGCAGGGAGAGTGGGCCTTTCCTGGCTGTTCTGACCTTGATAGAAAAGGTGGAAGTGTTATTCTAGCTGGACTCTTTCCCTGGCCTGGGTCCTCCTCTGGGATTTCTGAAGCCCAATTAAACTATTTGTTGAAATAGTTGAAAATAAGCAAACAAATCCAGTCATTAGCCATGATATAAAGCAAAAGTAAGTGCTCATCTGGTTTGGAATAGCAGAACAAGTAGTGTTTTTAAAATCAGAAAATTTCAAAATTAAACTACAACTCTGCAAATTAAGGAAAGTCTTTTGACTCCTAGGACCCAGACTATGTGGGGTGAGAATTTGTGCCTTGCTGTAGCCAAGATGAAGCAGACCTGTGTCATCAATGGTTTTCAGGCCCATCGGTTCTCAATCCATTAGTGGGTCCTAAAGTCAACCTGATGGGTTGTGATCTGCACTACAGACAAACTACAGACGAAAGAAATCATGAAAGATTAAAAAAGAAAAACAAAACCACTGTGTTGGCCAAAAAGTTTGTTTGGACTTTTTCTTTTTTATGACATCTTATAGAACACCCTTGACGGACTTTTCTGGCCAACCCAGTATCAGGTTACATGTGCGCTCATTCGCTCAGCCATGTCCGACTCTGCCACCCCATGGACTGTGGCCTGCCAGCCTCCTCTGTCCATGGAATTCTCCAGGCAAGAATACTGGAGTGGATAGCTCTTCCCTTCTCCAGGGGATCTTTCTGACCCAGGAATCGAACCCAAATCTCCTGCATCTACTGTACTCGCAGGTGGACTCTGTACCACTGAGCCACCCGGGAAGCCAATATTACACTGCTCAAAATGGGGAAACATCGCCATGAGAGAGAGTTCAATGTGAAAAGGATGAAAAATAATTTCTGAGCTCTCTGTATACTCACCTGCATGGAAATCGTGAGAGAGGTGCCCTGGAAATGCTTCTCCACCACCGTGCCCACTCTCTGTGCTGCCTGAAATAAGTCAGCCACTTCTTCGGGACTCATGTCTCGGAAGCGCTCCACTGGCCGGAGGGGACACACAAGGACATCTGCAGTGAGGTCTGTTAAGGTACACTCTGCTTGCTTTAGGGAACGCTTTTGCCCAGAAGTTTATACCCATAGCACTGAATCAGGCCCAGGGCCTGAACTCACAAAGGCTAAGGGATCAAAGAACAAATATTTATCTTTCACTGAACTCCAAGGAATTCAAACAGAGCTGACAAACATGGCTGATTATACTCTGAAGGAGAAGTTGTGGTGCCCTGAAAAAGTTCGTTTAAGAGAAAAAGACATCAGTGTTCAAAAAGGCTTAAGTGCTGGCTGAAGTAATTATGCCATGAGGCACCATCTATTCTGGACCATTATCTTCTGAACTCAATTCTGAAGCTCAGTCTTCTCAAGCAGCCAAAGGCTCCGGGGTGGAAAAGCAACTGGAGTATTCATTTGGTTTTTCTATGAAGAGCATCAGGGTTAAGACTTTAACATCAAAATTTCTCTAGAAGAATAGCTAATGAAAAGATAATAGCAGTTTTCTTTTTTAAAGGAGTATAGACATTCTGAAAATTTACAGCCAACTTCATTTATAACGAGGAGATATGCCACATGGTTAAGCAATTTATGTTGTCTGTGCATTTGAAACCATCTTAATGTATTCGATTAGTCAGACTAGTCAACATATTTACATTATTGGTCTGAACAAATAAGAGTCTAGAGAAAAAGGATACATGTTCGATCATTTGTGGGTAGCAAATATTCAATGTCACATCGTTGATAACATCTTACTTCCTTTTTGTATTTGAACTCATCATATATGTATGGGTATACACAGAGAAACATGTACACATACATATGTATACACACACAAGCTACACTGAATTTCTTGTTTATTTTTCAGGTACCAGGAGGAGGAAAAAACCTAATGTTCTTTTCTGTGTGTTTCTTTTTGCTTGTTTTAAAAAGAGCATGCTTCTGCCTTGAGCCAAGGAGCTAAGGGGCATAATAAAACCACAAGTTTGCAATTGCTAGTCTCACCAGAATATCAAGCATTTTAGCTCCCCATACTATTGGTAGGACTCAGGGCCCAGGGGAAATGCACTGAGCTCAGCTGGGCGGGTTTGATTTCCATAAGACAAGGGGGGAAAAGAAAAAGGGAAAACTGATTACTTTTGCTCATAACCAGGAAATTCATGTCAATGGTAAACTAGGAAAAGGAGTGTTTGTTTAATCTCAGTTCATTTTTCAAGACAGGAGAAGGGAGGCCTTTACCCACAGGGCATCTGATACTTAAAAAGATAATTATCCTTCTTTGCAGGGCTGCTTTATTATCATGGGTCAATGAACCGTTTAGAAATGAAGAATTTCCTTTCATTTCCTTTTAGCAGATTGCCAGCCTCCGCTCCCACTGAGTTGCTTTTTTTTTTCTGGTCGTTGTTAAAAGAGACCTTTCCCAGTCTTCCTCCTCTCTGTTTTAATTTACACCCTCCCTTCGGCTCTGACTTCACCAAACCACAGCAAGATGACAACTTTGCAAGCTTCCAACAACATTCATAATTACTGTGGTTGGCAATGTCTACACACAGCAACTAGGTGGGCAAGGGAATAATATTTTATTTAAACAACTGCTGACTATGAAAACGGGTGGAATGAATCTGGCAACTTTGTGTCTAATGTAACTTTAGTAATATGAATAATATCTAAAATGTTTTTCATTTTCAATGTCATAAAAATTGCAATACCTGTTCATTTTGCTTGCCTGATGCTAAAGGCTTAGCTTAACCTAATGTTTAATGATTCCAATTGCTTATGAGACTGAATCAAAATGGCTGAATTGAGGTATTTTATCTTGCGTACACCTAACTGCAGGGTGATACATCACATACATTTATCATTTTAACTGAATACTAGTAATACAACGTATCACAAAACAGTTAAACAGACTTAACACATTCTTATTTAGGTAAACATTTTTCACCAACCCATTTAGGCAAAATTGTCCCGATGTAATATTCCCGGGAACCCAACCCTTTGATAAAAAGTCATCCTATCTGCATATAACACGCACACACACACATCTTGATGCAAAAAAAAAAAAAGAAAAAATGAACTGGAGATTACTGTCAAACGTGCTTACTGGTGGTCAGATGGATGATCACTGTCTTTGTTCTGTTGGGACCCTGAGGATGGCCACATAGGCATCTAAACCTAGAAATGACCCACACAGGTGGGCTCAACGTCACTCTACAGGGGGGCAGTGGGGCCTGGCGTTGCACATGTGAGGGTTGGTAGCCCCTGCGTGCAGTGTGAGTAATTGACCTGGCCAGTAGCAGACCTGCTCAGCAACACACTCCCTGGGGTCATTCTAGGCACTAACTGGGCATCAGAAAGTCAGGATCAGCTATCTTTTCTCAGTTCCTCTACAGCCAGGGCAGAGCCTGAGTTTCACCCTCAGCGTAGGCTGCATCCTGAGTGATGCCTACCCACCTTCCGAGTCTCTTTTTCCTCAACACTCTCCTATATACTGTGTTGTTGCTGTTTAGTTGCTAAATCGCGTCTGATTCTTTGAAACCCCATGGACTGTAGTCTGCCAGGCTCCTCTGTCCTCGGGATTCTCCAGGCAAGAATACTGGAGTAGGTTGCCATTTCCGCCTCCAGGGGATCTTCCCTACCTAGAGATCGAACTGCATCCTCTTTCTTGGCAGGCAGATTCTTTTCCACTGAGTCACCTGGGAAGCCCTTGTATACTAACCATCTGCGATATTTGCTTTCTTTCTGTTCTTCAAACATGCTAAGCTCCTCCTAGATTTGGGGGGTTTTGTTCCGGTTATTTGTTCTTACAGGATCAATTCCCCCTGATCTTCCCATGGCCGCTTCTAATTCAGATCCTAATCTGAATGCCAGTCTCTCAAAAGAGCATTTAACTGCTAGGGTGTTTATCCAGCTACCTATACTCACTCTCTCATCCCCCTGTTTTAATCTTTCCATAGCCCTAACGACCAGCTGGCACTTTCGTTGCTTTATTACTACGTATCCAGATGAGAATGGAAGCTCCACACAAGCAAAGCATGTCTTGTTTACTGCTAATTTACCACCACCTACAACGCCAGAGATACTTAATACATCTTGCTGGAACGAGAGAATAAACAGCAAACCAGATCTTTGCATCAGGCACTTCCGAGTACTAAGATCCCTGACGAAACAGTGATGACGTCCAGTTACTTTACAGTCATTTACACGAGACTGGGATAGTCTTCAATATATATTTTTAATTAAAAGACGTTAATCCTTCAGATCTAGCAAGGTTAGAACTAATGTTGGATGAGAGCTAGAGAAATGTCAACTCATTTTTAATGTAAACCAATTTTCATATAAGCCCAAAGGGAAATAAAATTATAAAGGTAAAATTCTTTAAAAAAAACAAAACTCTTTTATACCTGGAAAACAGTAGTTCCTACCTAGAATACCCGGGGTCTCAGCCAAACTTTATCTACTAAAGCCCACACAGCAATAAAGACCCAGCATATTCAAAATTTTTAAAAAATGAATAAATAAACTTAAGTCACAACTCTCATATTAAAAAGAAGAAAATAACATACTACCCTAAGACAGTGGGCACCATGTGCTACATGCTGTTTCTAGAGAAACAACTAAGGAAAAACAAATTAATCTTGAAGAAGAACAGACAGCTCTCGAAATTCTGCTGCCACTGTTTATATGCCAGTTGGTTTAAGATAATATCACAGATGCAACATAATTTAATTTGAAGACTCTTAGGCCTTGTTAGTGGGCAAATCCCATATTACTCATAGGCTACAAGAACACCCTTTCTCCTGGGTCCTCTTGGTGCATAATTAACACCTCTGAAGAGACTTTTCAGCCAACATGCATGATAACCCTCCAAGAAGGTAATCTACTTTGTTAAATTTAATATGTTTATCCAGTACTCATCATGTCTGAAAGGCTGTGAAAGAGATTATCAAATGGATTCTAGCCTTACCCTATAATCTAAAGTAGAGACATTCATTTAGTAATAACTTTTTTTTTTTAAGATGGGAATATCAACAATCATGATTTAGTTCCTGTGGTCAACCAAAGGATTTCTCATAGTCGAAGAAATCAACAAAGCCATTTAAGTTTAGATGAGATTTACAGTGGACTTCACAAATAGGAGTGAATCAACCAGAGGGTTGGCTGGCAACCCAATTCATCCATCCATCCTACGTCTCTATAGCCTGCTTCCAGTCTGGGGTTTGTGTGAAGATTTAGGATGCCAAGATAAATGCAACAGAGTAACTGACCTTGAAGAGTTCACTCTCTATTATCCCAAACTGCCATGTAGCATTGAAAGATCCTATGACACAGAGAAAGTACAGTGTTGGTCGCTCAGTCACGTTGGACTCTTTGTGACCCCATCGACTGCAACCCGCCAGGCTCCTCTGTCCGTGAGATTCTCCAGGAAAGATTATTGGAGTAGGTAGCCATTCTATTCTCCAGGGATATTCCTCACTCAGGGATCGAGCCCGGGTCTCCTGCACTGGGGGCAGATTCTTGACCATCAGAGCCACCTGGAAAGCCCATGATGCAGTGAAGTGAAAGTCACTCAGTCGTGTCTAATTCTTTGCAACCCAATGGACTATACATGGGAATGGGATTTTTAGGCCAGAGTACTGGAGTGGGTAGCCTTTTCCTCCTTCAGGGGATCTTCCCAACCCAGGGATCAAACCCAGGTCTCCCACATTGCAGGTGTATTCTTTACCAACTGAGTCACAAGGGAAGCCCCATGATGCAGAGACGAGTGCTATTAATAGAAATCAGTACAGACAGTTGTGGGAGCACAGAGGAGGCAGATCTAACTGACTAGGGGTCTTAGATCAACTTTTCAGTATGGTCCTGCATTTCCATCTTCTTAAATCAGAAACCATTTCTCCAAATTTGGACCAAAATATTTTGTCCTTTAAAATGGCCTAGCAATGGATGCATCAAAGTTGCCGGACATTCTTCCTTTGGCCAAAATCACTGTTTTGCCTATATTTGTACTCTCTCATTGACTTCATCTTTCTAACGAATCAGTGGAGTACTATTGTAATTCCTATTTTTCAGATGAGGAAATTACAGCTTACAGAAAATAAGAAGTATGTACAAGACAGCACACTCCAGATGAGACTAAAAGTAGAATTCAACTCAAGTCCATCTGAGTCCAAAGTCCATATTATTAAGTATAATAGCTTTGTGATGTTATACTTTTTATAGCTTTCATGACTCAGCCTCTGTGAGTCCTCTTATTAAAAGCATGCCCTCCATTGCCAGAGTCCTTCTGTTCATGGAAGAGATTCATGCTTTTCATGAAATACAAATACACTGTGCAAAACTGCTAAGGGCCAGAGAAAAACCCAGCTCCAAATGAAGAAAGGAGACATATAACCCTACAGTGGAAGGGGGCTTAGAGCTGGGCAGAGGAAGCCTTGAGAATGCCCTGGTTCTACCAGAGAACTGTGAACAAGGGGATCAAGAATAAGAGACCTATCTCATATCAGCGGGAGCAAGCCAGAGGGATGCAGAGCCTGTGTTCTTGCCCTTTTCCATCTTTGAGCTTCAGTTTCTTCAAGGTATCTTGGGCTCCCCTGGGCTGACAGATCGGAGGAAGATTAGACATTACAGTCAATGTCAATGAGTCAGGCTGTCAGACGCACTGAAAACGCCATTGCTTGTTAGATACTCTAATTATTGGGAGCCATTGACTTTCTCATAGCATCATTTATATCACCAAGGACTACCAGAAACTGGATAATGCCTTTTTTCTCCCTCTTCCTCTCCACTCTCACCACCAGTCCAGAAGTGACTGTCTCTGTCCTTTTGGATGAACATGTAGGGGGTTTTTGTCACATTAAAGTGAGGTGGCAACATTCCAGGACCTGTGCTGAACTCACTGCTGCTGCTGCTGCTGCCAAGTCGCTTCAGTCGTGTCCGACTCTGTTCGACCCCATAGACGGCAGCCCACCAGGCTCCTCCATCCCTGGGATCCTTCAGGCAAGAACACTGGAGTGGGTTGCCATTTCCTTCTCCAGTGCATGAAAATGAAAAGTGAAAGTGAAGTCGCTCAGTCATGTCCGACTCTTGGTGATCCCATGGACTGCAGCCCACCAGGCTCCTCTGTCCATGGGATTTTCCAGGCAAGAGTACTGGAGTGGGGTGCCGACTCACAGCCAATTCAGAATACTCGCAATTCAGGAAAGAAATCAAGTGGAATCTTTTCACCAGTGAAATGCCTAAAGACACTATGCTAGTTTATTCACCAATATAAACACAAAACACAAGAATCCCTCCCACGCTACATGTCCTTTTGCAAAGTGACTTTGCTGCTCCTCTCATCAAAAAAAAAAAAAAAAAAAGAGTTGGAATCTATTTCCCTTCCTTTTGAGTTTGGGCTTGCCTTTGGCTTGCTTTGATCAGTGGAAGGTGATGAGAGTGTCATTATGTGACTTTCCAAAGTCAGGCCTTAACAGACTTCACAACTTCTAGGGGTTTTGTTGTTTTTATTCTTTTGGAAACCTGAGACCAACATGCTAAAAAGAAAAACCCCAGCTAGCTTCTGCAGAAAAATCACCAAGTCATGTCCCACTCTTTGTGACCGCATGTACTGTAGCCCGCCAGGTTCCTCTGTCCCTGGGATTTTCCAGGCAAGAATACTGGAGTGGGTTGCCGTTTCCTCCTCTAGGGGGTCTTCCTGACACAGGGATTGAATCCACATCTCCTGCATTGGCAGTTGGGTTCTTTACCACCGAGCTACCAAGGAAGCCCCACCTCTGAGCAGTTACCACCCAGTGGAATATCCTTGTCACAGGAGACCCATATATTCTCTCTGGGGCTTCCCATACCACTTCATGAATCAAGAAAAAAAAAAAAAAAGAAATCAAAAAACTGCAAAGGTCTGGTGGAGTTGAAAGCAAAATGAGATGCTGTAAAAGCGAGAACTGTCCCAACTATAACAAATGATCATTATTGTTGCTGCATTTCTGTTTCAAAAAATTTTGATAAGTTTGGAATTTGCTCATCAAGGATAATAATTGATGATTTAAAAATAATCTTATGAGCATTTCCATGACAAATATGACCTATTTAAATATAGAGTCATGACAGAGAAATGGAAATGTACTGATTCTGATGATTAATTAAAAACGACAAACAGAACATTATTCTCAGAGTTGCTCAGGCTTGCTTCCATTTATTTTTCCATATCTTATCTATTCTAGGGATTCAGAATAGAAAAGTCACTAAAATAAATCAAACCATCAAAATATTACTGATTCTGATGAAGCTGATTATCATGTGTATGTATGAATATGGAGTAAGTCAGCATCGAATAATATGATGAAGAATTAAGAAAAAAAGGATCAGTCATTCTTCTGAACTAATTAAAAAAAAATCTGTGTTCATCTCTACAAAGATCGATATGTAATTTAACGACAAGCAAGGAACATTCCAGCTTGTACTGCAGACTTTCTCAGACCCTGTAAAATGAATTAGTTGCTCTAACAAATAATCCTATCCTTGCAAATATTTAAAATAATTCTTAATTCACTTCAAAAAAACAACACTAGGATGACCATGAAGTATTTTTAAGAAAGGTTCAATTAATTTGAGTCAAGTAGCACAGTTGAGAAATACAGTTGCAGAGTTTTGAATCAAAGTAGGTGGCATCTCAAAAGTCATCTCCTACTCATGATGTAGGCCCTTCTGTGACATTTTTTAAATTAAAAAGGTAGAAATATTACCCCAAAAATTAAGTAATATAATTCTAAAGAAGCATATTGACAGTTTGGACCATACCTTTCTTTACTGGATATTAACATATCCACTTCAGTAACTCAAAGAAGACTTCATGGAATAATCATCAACCATAAATATAAATGGCATGAATGTAATTTTAACAAAATTTAATTTCCAGAGTATGATATATTCCAGGACAATGGAATTAAGATAATGACAGTATTCTGCTCATACCTGGATCTCAGGGCAAGCATCTCACAAGTTTCCCCTAGAATTCTCATGTTGTATCTTGGAGAATGCTTTGAGCCAAAGACACACGTCCTTAGTCATCTGTGGGAGAAGAATCAGATATCTTTTTCCTGACAGATCTGCCTTGAGCAAACCCCAAAACTTCTGCACTGATTTGGCTGCTCAGAGGGGAGAGCCACATTTGTAGGGAGAAGTAAATTGGTGAAGCTCAATATTGAAAAAATAAACAATCCAATCAAAAAATGGTCAGAAGACCTAAACATATATATATCCAAAGAAGATGGCCAAGAAGCACATGAAAAGATGGTGAACCTCACTAATCATTAGAGAAATACAAATCAAAACTACCACCTCAGGCTGGCCAGAAAGGCCATCAACAACAACAACACCAAAAACATCTGCAAACAATAAACCCTGGAAAGGGAATAGAGAAAGGAATCCTCTTGCATTGTTGGTAGGAATGTAAACTGATGCAGTCACTGTGCCAAACAGTATGGAGGTTACTTAAAAAACTGAAAACAGAACTACCATATGATCCAGCAATCTCACTACTGGGCATATACCCTGAGAAAGTGAGAAGTGAGAGTCTCTCAGTCGTGTCCAACTCTTTGCAACCCCACAGTCTGTAGCCTGCCAGGCTCTTCTGTCCATGGGATTCTCCATGCCAGGATACTGGGATGAGTATAAAACTGTAATTCAAAATGACACATGCACCCCATTGCTTACTGCAGCACTATTTACAGTAGCTGGGACAGGTAAGCAACCTAAACGCCCATCAACAGATGAATGGATAAAAACGATGTGGTGCATAAACATGAGGAACTATTAGTCAGCCATGACAAGAAAGAGAACTGGGCCATTTGTAGAGATACGGGTGGATCTTGAGTCTGTCATACAGACTGTAGTAAGTCAGAAAGAGAAAAATATCATATTTAGGCAGATGTGTGGAATCTAGAAAAATGGTACCGATGAAACCATTTGCAAGCAGGAATAGAGACACAGGGTGCAGAGAATGGATATGTGGACACGGGGTGTGGCGGGGTGAATTGGGAGATTGAGGCTGACGTTTGTGCACTGCCGTGTGTAAAACAGAGAGCTAGTGGGAACCCGCTTTACAGTGCAAGAAGCTCAGTGCGCTGTGATGACTTGGGGGGAGGGATGGGGGTGGGGGTGGGATGCAGGACCAAGAGAGAGAAAATACACACACACACACACACGAAGAGCTGATTCATTTTGTTGTAGAGCAGAAACCAATACAACACTGCAAAACAACAATTCCCCAATAAAAAACAAAAAGAAATTGAAAACCTAAACAATAACAACCAGAAACAAAAAAAAAAAGAAAAGTAAAATGAAAGAGGAGCCTTCAACCAGGAAACATTCTCGTGCAAACTCTTTGGTTTAAATTTTACATGCTCTGTGAATACCTCAGGGTAAAAGAATCCTATATTATCCTAAGAGGATTCAAAAAGAAAAAAACGTTGCATGCTTACATTAAACTATGTGGGGGAAACATATTATCAGAAAGGGAAGGAAAAAATAACATAACGCTTGTTTGCTGCCTACTATGTCCTAGTGATAAGCAGCAATCCTTTGAGGTAGATATCACCCTTATTTTCCCATATTCAAACTAGAAACCAAAAAAAGTGAAACTACACATCCAAAGCCACACAGTAATAAAGTGAAAAATCTAACTAGGGTCATGCATGAAAATCATCCATGCGGTTTCACTGCCTCCCAAGGTCACAGAAGTCTCTAGGTACCTGGTGGAGTGTTTACTACAGTGGTTCCCCAGAACACTGCTCCCATGAGATGTTAACACACAGTACACGAGAGAAAGAAAAAAAAAATTTGTATGGTCAAAGAAGGTTAAAAAACACTGAAATGAGGTAAAATATGTTTCTTTACAGTACAACTCATCAAGATATACTATGTACTAATGTGTATTTCTGACTTATCAAAAAAAAGAGATACTAAGCAGTTTTTCTTATATTTTTTTAATAGTAAGACTATCTTTTTGTAGAATATTGAAAACAACAAGTGCTTCAGAGGAATTTCAGTCTACTGAGCTTCTTTTGGGAATACTGATCATTCTTTACCTATACCTAGCCTGAATATTTCTGTGTAGAACCAAAAAGTAGAGCACATATCCTGGTAATCATATGAGGAAAGCAAGAGGGCCTTCTGCTTCATGAATTCGCTGAGAAATTGAGCATTAAAATGCATTGAAAAGGACATGGCAGTCATTAGTGCCAAAGGCTCACTATTCCAATTTTTGTCAGGTCTAAGCCTATGACAGGATTATACTCCCTGGATCCTCATGGTTGGGTAAAGTTGAAGGAATTCCAGCCAAGGAGTCGTGAGCAAAAGTGATTATGTCACTTATAGACTAGAGCATTTAACTGCCAGAATGAGACCTCAAAGCTCTTCTCCCTTCTCCAAGCCTACCAGCAATGTCACTGTGCCTTCGGAACCAGGACTAGGACCAGCCAGCCAGCGGGGTGGGGGGCTCTGCTCATCATCCGTTCTCCTAGCACAACACCAAGCTTATGAAATGGGTTTCCTCTCTTCTGCTAACTCCAAGTAACCTGTGTAGATGCTTAGAGCAGTCTGTTGAAGAGGACTCTGAGGCCTTGGTAGGGATGAGGAGGGAAGAGTGGGGAGATTTACTAGTTCGGTGATGGACAGAGAAGCCTGGCATGCTGCAGTGCATGGGTCGCAAAGACAGGACTTAGCAACTGAACAGCAATGAACAACAACTGTTGCCATGAAGGAAGGAAGACTATCAGCAAACAAACAAAGGATCTGCCATTCTCTTAATTAGGGCAAAGGGAACGACTATTCCCGAGATTCTTTTTCCTCTTCCTTAACAATATGGAATCATTTCTCTTTCTTGATCTCTAAGTAATTGTTATGGAAATTCAGTATTCTTGGTATGGTCCCAGAAATACACCGAAGCAAGTGAACTTTAAACAAGCATGGTGAGGAGAGTACTGACAAAGAAATTTACTGCCACACAGAAGTATCTGTCCATAATGTGCCAACGTGGGCGTAAGAACACAACATAATGACAATGCCATAAAAATGCTCTTAGGTGATAAGAGTTGGAGAAGAATTTCAATAGAAGAAGAATGAAGTACACTCAACAGCTTAAAGACATATTTAAGGATCATTCCCAATGAAAGATTAAAAAAAAACAACACCTACGTATACACTCTGCTGTCAGAATCACTTCAAACAGCCTGTGAAAAGCTTTTTCGTCTAGTATAGGTCAGAAAGTAATGCTAAAGATCTGCAATTCATGGGAGAGCTGCTGGAAAACCACAAGCAACATAAATAATTTAATAGCACTTTACCATGTACACATTTATACTCTACCCAGTTTAGGAATAAGGAGAGCTCATGTTCAGCATCTCCTTCTAGAGGGTGGCCAGATCGAAATCCAGCTGTCTCCTTGTAGACAGCATCCAACCAGGGCAAATTCCATCAGGTCCTGAAAAGCATGGATTTCTGCTTCAGGCTTGTTTATGCCCCTCGGGAGCCACTGAAAATTCCATTTCCCAGGAGATCTTCAATGCAGATGGACAAGCCAATGAAGCACCCTAATATCACAGTTCACATACTATGTGAAAGCAAAGAGCAAGCAAACTATGAATTATAGAACAGCAGAGACTCCTTCATGGGAGAAAAGAAATAGAAAATGAGAGACAGAAAAAAGGAAGAAGACATTCAAAGAGAATGTTTGGTAGGTAGTGCATTCTTAGAAGACAGGAAACATTCCCTGGCAGTCAGGTTCACCTGGCATCTGTGCTGTTCAGTATAGGGTAGGCCTTTAATGAATACTCAATGGATGAATAAATGGCATGGATGCTTATTAAATGCTTAATCTGGAAAATCTTTCTTTCTAAGAGACTATAGAAACAGACCAGACTCAACTTACTAACATGAAAATTACTGAGGGAAATACACTTAAAAAAAGAAAAAAAAAAAAAAAGCTAAGTCCTAAATTTCTCATCTAAAAGACACCCAATTAAATGTAAATTAGTGCAGCCACTGTGGAAAACAGAATGGAGGTTCCTCAAAACACTAAAACTAGAACTACCATATGACTCAGCATCTGGGGGGGGGGAAAGAACAACAATTTGAAAAGATACATGTACCCCAATGTTCATAGCAGCATTATTCACAATTTTCAAAGTATTTAAGAAACCTAAGTGTACATCAACAGATGAATGGATTAAGAAGGTATGGTGTGTATATATACACATACATGCATGCAAATGGAATACGATTTAGTCACAAAAAGAAAGAAATTTTGCCATTTGCAGCAACATGGATAGACTTGGAGGGCATTATGTTAAGTGAAATAAGTCAGAAAGAGAAAGATAAATACTGTATGATATATGGAACCTAAAAAATATAACAAACTAGTGGACATAATAAAAAGAAAAAGAAGCACACTCACGGATACAGACAACAAACTCGTAAACCAAGCCTGTTCCCCTGGAGTTGGCAGTTTGGATTAATTCTGCATGCCTAGGATTGCCTCCAAAACATTTCAGCCAGTGGGGAGTGGAGGTTTGTGACAGAATCTGAGTTCTCTTTTCGAAAGATCACTCTAAATGTTGTGTAGGAAAAAAAAATACATTTCACTCAAAGCAAGGATGAAAGCTGAAGCCACTGGGGATGTCTTTAGTGGAGACTAGATAAGAGATTGAAAACAGGCCTGGATGATGGTGGTGGTGGTGGGGTGCAGAAATTTTAAGACACATTTCTGAGGCAGGAGCAGTAGGACTTACTGATGGAGGTGGGGAGCAAAGGAAAGAGGGGGATCAAAGAAGACTCCAGGGTTTTGGCTGAGGAGGTGGGTAGAAAGCGATGTGATTCAGCAGATAGGTAAATGGAGTCTATGCCCTATGGCTCACCATTTAGAGAGCCTGGCTTCCTGAATCTGCAGATTTCCTGGAGCCAATTAAACAGACTTTGCTAACCTGGGTGTTTAGATGGACTCCAGGGCGCCTATGAATCTCCTGAAGCTGTTTACAAAACAGAATACGGTGTGCGTGCTTGTGTGTATTTGTTGTTGTCCTTTGGTTTTCACCATACAAAAAATTATTAGTCTCTGGACCCCAACAAAGACTCACTGATTTAGATTAGCAGAATTATCTGAAATTCATCCCTAAGAGTAATTACAAACAAGCTCATACTGCTATTCATTTTAGCTTAGATTCTAATAGACCCACTCCTGAAGACTGAAAAAAAAAAAAGTTTACTCCGTATCTGAGCAACATGTTCACAAGAATGAACCCTCCACAAAAGACATACTAAAGATTTTTTTAAATAGACTAACACTAAAGTCATTTTAATCTGATTCAGCAGTGAGCAATTTAAAACATGTCTCTTCTAACAAAAGACAGCTGGACACATAAAGATAATTGTGTGATTCATTCAAAATTAAAGAATGGGCTAAATCATTTACAATAATAAAAATGCAGAAAACCCTACCAGGGGGGGAAAAAAAGTGAAAAGTCTAAGTAGCAAGTGATTTCCAAATGCTCCCAAAACAAGAAGCAAAAGACATTTTACTGTCACTCTGGGACTTCCAGACTAGAATAAGCTAATCAGGCATCCTCTAAAAACAAAAAGATTATTCATTAAAAAAAAAAAAAACTTCAGCAATGAACAACATTGCCAAAGTGTCAAGAAAGCAGGCTTTTTCAAGATAGTGATTTGTATGCAAATATAGCTCAGCATTTATCACTAAACCTCCAAAGCCTGCAAAGGGAAAAAGTTTTGTTCTTTCCATCTACTTAGACTCTTCTAATAAAGTCAACTACAGATGACAAAAGAAGTTCTGATATCTCTAAAATAATAATAGATGAGGTGCATTGAGAAATAGAGAGTTTCAAACCAGAAACACATTCCGAGTCACTCTTTCTTCCTCAAATCTCTTAGTCTGGTTTCATTGTTAACACTGGGTTAATATTAATACCAACTTTATGGAGGTTATAAGATTTGGGGGTTTTGGAGCTGTGTTTGCTTCCCCTGGTGGCTCAGATGGTAAAGCGTCTGCCTGCAGTGTGAGAAACCTGGGTTCGATCCCGGGGGTTGGGAAGATCCCCTGGAGAAGGAAAACACAACCCACTTCAGTACTCTTGCCTGGAAAATTCCATGGACAGAGGAGCCTGGTAGGCTACAGTCCATGGGGTCGCAAAGAGTTGGAGACGACTGAGCGACTTCACTTTCTTTCTTTCTTTCTTTGTTTCCCTAGAGGTTCAGATGACACATAATCTGCCTGCAGTGCAGGAGACCCAGGTTTGATCACCAGTTTGGAAAGATCCCCTGGAGAAGGAAATGGCAACCCACTCCAGTACTCTTGTCTGGAGAATTCCATGGACAGAGTAGCGGCACAGACGGCAGTCCATGGGATTGCAAAGAGTTGGACACGACTATGTGACTAACTTACTTACTTTTTGCTTTTTAAGAATAGTGTATTTCAGGCAATAAGGCAAAAGTTGAATAATAGTTGCTTAAAACAAAGTCAACAGAATTCCTTCAAGACCTCCTTCTGTTCAACATACACCTCTTTGCCTCTTGGGTATGTGACTTATATACTGTTGCTCACCAACACTGCTGCTATCATTTAGAACCTAGAACTTCACTGACTCCACGTTTAAAACTTCACCCTTATTCTTCCACAGTCCATTCTTCCGTATCATCTCTGTCAGTATTTTCCTTCCCTTTACAATCTAGAACATCACTGAAGACAGGGTCCAGGAATTAGTTATCTTATAATTTCTTTTTCCTTTCTAGTTTTGGCTAAATTTTTCAAAACAAGATTTTTATATAAAAGACTCTCAAAACACAAAACAAGCCCTGCAAAAATATTTAAAATACCTAAATTCATTTAGAATTCATACCTTTTTCAGACCTTAATTTTTCAAGTTCTGTGATTAGACAGCATATAATACAGGAGACCAAATAAACTAAAAGGATCTACAAAGATACCAATAAAAATGTAAGATTTCAACATATTTTAATTTCATTTTGTATAGAATTGAAAAAAAAATGAAAGCATGCCTAAGGAAAGCAAAAATTGTAGAAACAGATGTTCTGGCAAGTCTGTAAGAGCTGTGCGTTTATACATTGTCATGCCTCCCACAGGATCCGAAAACTCACTCTCATATTCTTTAGATGCTTAGAGGATACAAACATATCTTTGTCACCCAACAGTCTTCTGGCATGGAGAATCGGACACGGGCCTCATTACCAACATTACCGTCATCACATCACTTAAAAGAAAGCTGAAATTCATTTTTTGTTTCTTTGTTCTAGCTGAGCCACACAGCTTGTGTTATCTTAACTCCCTGATTAGGGATCGAACCTGTGTCCTCAGCAGCAAAAGCATGGGGTCTTAACCACTGGACTGCCAGAGGATTCCCCAAAATTGAAAATTCTTGACTCTCAATCATTGGTAAAATGTCACATATTTCTTACTGATTACTAAATGTTCCTCCAGTAGGCTGCAATTTCAAGTACTATGCCACAGAGTAGAGAGAGTCCATTATCATTAATATCTCTATATAAAAAAAAACACAAAGCCTCTTTATAAAAAGATTGCTGTTCAGTAGCTGTGTCTGACTCTTTGCAACCCCATGAACTACAGCACCCCAGACTTCCCTGTCCTTCACTATCTCCCAGAGTTTGTTCAAACTCATGTCCACTGAAAAGATATGCTTATTCAGAATCTCATCTGGTTCAGCTTAATAGATAAAACTGGGAACATAAAAGAAAAAAATGAAAATTGAGAGGAAGAAGTATTATGCATTGTCAGTAATATGGATTGTTACCCATATCCCACGTCACTTCTTTCAAACCCCTATCAATGACTAGTCACTTTGCATCTGTCATTCAATTACACACAGCCAGCAAAGTATGTAGTTATTGGTCTTCTACTAATTAAAACTATAAAAATAGACCATCAGAAGAGGCAACTGGTCAATAATTATGAAAGCGCAACAAAGAAACAAAAAGTGATAATGCTGGAAGTGAAATGTGAATTGCAAGTAAATGATGTTACAAAAGAAATAGCTGACTATGGGAACCATGCTGTTCAAGAAACTCTGGATATGCAATCAGAGGAGCTTAGTGAAGGCAAACTTACTGACAAAAATGTAGGAGGTGATTACTGTGAAAACATGGAAGATCTACTAGAGGAAGGGATGCCTGTAAAACACTCAACAGAGGATGAGAGGCTGGAAACTGACCCAAACTCAGAAAGTTCTGAGCATGAAAATTTGCCAAGGTATAGAAAAGATGCTCAGTCTGACTTGAGAGTCATACTATCAGAAAAAGAAGGCAGGTGTTGTTCAAACTACTCTTGATAAGTGTTTTCCAAAGGAAAAAAAAAAAAGCTCTTTAGTTATAAATATTTCTAATATTTTAAATTCCACTGTACTAGTATTAGTCAGCCATTTTAGTCTTAATATTATTATTTTCCTGTACATGTTTAACAGACAATAAAATAGCTTTAATTGCTTTGATGAAAACTTTCGAGGTCACAGAACCTACAGTTTTCACCAGCTATGATCTGCTTTCTCCAGTTCCAGTTTGCTTGGCTATCCTTCAGTCCCACACTGCTGCACACAGTACACCATCTGTACTTCAAATTCATGAAAAGCACTGAGTGGGACAAATACAAATTGTGGCTAGTGGGTCACAAATTTAAAACCTGTGCCAGGAACTAGTGTCTTCTTCAATGAGCATCCCAGGGATAGCAGGAGAGAGTGGGTTGAGAAAGTCAGGGACTATACCTGGCTTTTAAAAGATGTATTCATCCAACATGCTGTCCAGGAAGGATACACCTATTGTCACACACTCCTGAATTCTCTCAACAGACTATCTGGCAAAAATAAAGTTGACGATTTTTTTTTTTTTAATGTCCAGATAGCTTAGTTGAGAACTGCATGATAATCAGACCTCCTGATCCCTCATGCATCATTAAATCTGCTGCTAAGCATTAAGTTTTCTCCACCAAATGTTCTCTTGTATACAACACTGTGAAGGGAGGGGATTATATAACATAATATCAATACCATGCATGTCTTCTATTTCTTATGGATGGTGAACAACAAAGCAAATTCCTGCCAACTCCTTGGTTTGAGACAACTAAGAAGATACGGAGGTAGCTGTATCCTTCCCCTCACAGTGCTCTATACTAGGCCCTTTCCAAAGAGTATCACCTGCCACTAATCTGAAAACTCTTCAAAAGCAAAGGCCATGCCTCATTCTTCCCTCAATCTGAAGGCCAACACTTGGAGCCCTGGCTAGGTCTCAGTTCAGATGTCACCTCTTAAGGGATGTGTCTCTTCTGCTGAAAGCATCTTCCTTACACATCTCCTCATAGGTTTGGATCTTTTAGAATCTGTTTCAAATGCTGGAATTGCAGTATTTGCTTATGTGTACTTGTTTCCTATCTATAATACAAACTGGACTGAGAGCAGGAGTCAGTTTTTCTCTTGTCTCCTGGAATCCAGCTGAGTTCCCAAGTCAGAAAGCACTTGCTAAACATTGACTGAATGGGTGAGTGGATGGTTTGAATGAATGTCTGCTTCAGTAAATGACTACTTGAGGGACTGTCTGTTGAAATGACTGATTAATAAACTAATTAAAGGGAAACTATTATCTTACTTTTTAGGGCTTCCCTGGTGGCTCAGACAGTTAAGAATCTGCCTGTAATGCAGGAGACTGGGTTTGATCCCTGGGTTGGGAAGAGCCCCTGGAGAAGGGCATGACAACCCACTCCAGTCTTCTTGCCCGGAAATTCCATGGACAGAGCAGCCTGGTGGGCTACGGTCCATGGGGTCTCCAAGAGTCAGACACAACTTAGAGACTAAACAACAGCAAAGGACCTTACTTCAGGAAGTAAACATTAGATAACTGTTATTCTTCTAGATGATGTTTCACACTCACAAAAGAAAAATTCTCTAGGTTGTCTTCTTTATCCTATGTTTTGCCCTCAGATAAATTTCAAAATGAGAATCCTTCCAGTCTGTGAGCCCCGCATCTAGCCAACCATTGGCTAGGCAACAGGATGGAGGAATTTCACTTCTCAGCAGCATGTGTGAAAACAGCTTGGGAATTTTTGTTGAGAATAAGCTCAAGATGAGTCGACAGAGAAATGTTGTTTCCACAAAACACATTTTTTCTCAGACTGTGAATGTGAGTCTGGTATTGGGCTGAGGGATGTGATTTCTCACACTGATCTTTGCTGGCAAGGCTACTCATGGAGTTTTCTGTCAACGTGGAAACCACCAGGGACAGTGTATGGCACATTCACAGAAGGGATAAGCATAGATGTGGAGGAACAGAGAAAAAGAAAAGGAATATACAAGGTCGTTGTTGTTCAGTTGCTAAGGTGTGTACAACTCTGCGACCCCATGGACTGCAGCACGCCAGGTTCCTCTGTCTTCCACTGTCTCTCAGAGGAAGAAACAGCAACCCGCTACTCTATGCTTGCAGGAGAACCCCATGAACAGTATGAAAAGGCAGTAAAAATATACAAGGACCAATCTTCAGATCGCAACAGTGGAAAGGTGTCATTTAGGAAGGAGAGAAGATGCAGGTTAACTGACAAGTAAACACTAGAACAGAAACTACTAAATGGTAGAGAAGAGAACTTGACTCTTGCGTGTATAATGTGGAGTGACCCAATATGAATCCATGTGATGTGCCGTGACTCAATGTGATTTTATCTTTACCACATTTTACCTAATTAACTTTGGGACTATAAACTCCCTGAGTCTCAGTGACCTCATCTGCAAAATGGGTATCATTTATTCTGTCTGAACTGTGTATTTCAAGGTAACTGAAGAGCTACAGAGACAGAAAGCTATTTAAAGTTTTCTAGTTCTAAAAGTGAAAGGAATAGCAAACTTACACAAGCCACTATTTTCAATCCTTAATGAAAGAATTGAATTATGTAAAGTTATTAATAGTTGATTTAGGGCTTAGGTCAGGGGTTCTTAACCTGCCGGGAGTAGTGGGGTGGTGGGTAGAGTTTCAAGGACACTTAAGGAAAGATGCATGCAGAGAAGGAGAATACATAAAGATGAGAGAGAAAAAAAAGTGCTTATTTGTTTTCACTAACTTCTGACTGAAATTTTACGTCTCCTTAAATCACAAATGTAAGCAACAAACCATAATAACAGTAATGCTTATGATTTTTTCATAATATTTATCACACATATTTTTAAAAATACAAAGTGATAACTTTATGGTTATTGCAGATATCTTGAAGCATTATTTACTCCACAATGATTCATCAGCTCTATGAGTATTACAAAATTCTAGCAGTCATTATACCTGCCAACAGTTCTGGTTATTTACTATGTAATAAAGCAGTGTATATTTCACTCTACCATAAATTTGCCTTTAATATTATAATAACCGCTATTCAGTAACATCAATTTCCTTTGTGTTTTTATAGACTTAATTTTCCTCATATAAAAATGTTTTCAGGAGAAAAGAGCTACAGATTTCACAAAGTGACAAATAGGACCCCTGATTAAAACCATTAAGGACTCCTGATTTAGATGAAAGATTGCTGGGAAATTCATAATGGGGGGACTTAGGTGTCACTACCTAAATGTGCTGATCAGTTTCAGGATCCTAAGAACAGGACAACCAGACGCTGTGCCTCCTTGTAAGATGTGATATGAAGCACACAGCACTACTACAAATGCTTCAATCTGAAAATCATCAACTCTTAGACCACACTGCTTAGGGGAACTTTCTGAAAGGATCAAATGTTTTCTGCTTATGCTACCCAAAATTTCAGCCACAGGCATATGCTTGAAATGTGACCAAAGCAAGGGAGCAACTCAATATTTAATTTTTTAAAGTTTTTATTTGATATTTATTTAGATAGTCAGATGTAGCTAGTATCTACACTACTAGACAACCCTCCCTACAGCTAACTTAATTTTCACAAAACACAAAAGATAGAGAAACAAGTTAAACAGCACCAAGGGAAAGCCAACAGAAAAATTCAGATTATAGAATAGTCCACAGGGAAAATGACCCAGTTTTCTTATAAAAATCTATAAAAGATTGTACTAAAAGAGTACTAAAATATATGTGAGGATCTTACTTGGATTCTGATCCAACCCCCTGGTTTTTTTAATTATTATTTTAATTAGAGGCTAATTACTTTATAATATTGTGGTGGTTTTTGCCATATATTGACATGAATCACCCATGGGTGTACATGTGTTCCCCATTCTGAACCTTCCTCTGACCTTCCTCCCCATCCCATCCCTCAGGGTCATCCCAGTGCACCAGCCCTGAGCATCCTGTGTCATGCATTGAACCTGGACTGGCGATCTGTTTCACATATGATAATATACATGATTCAATGCTTTTCTCTCAAATCATCCCACTCTCGCCTTCTCCCACAGAGTCCAAAAGTCTGTTCTTTGCATATGTGCCTCTTTTGCTGTCTTGCATATAGGGTCATCGTTACCATCTTTCTAAATTCCCTATATATGCGTTAATATACCGTATTGGTGTTTTTCTTTCTGACTTATTTGCTCTGTATAATAGGTTCCAGTTTCATCCACCTCATTAGAACTGATTCAAATGTATTCTTTTTAATAGCTGAGTAATATTCCATTCTGTATATGTACCACAGCTTTCTTAACCATTTGTCTGCCAATGGACCTCTAGGCTGCTTCCACGTCCTGGCTGTTGTAAACAGTGCTGCAATGAACACTGGGGTACACGTGTCTCTTTCAAACCAATTGTTGATAATAAAGCATTTTTAAACAGTTGCAGAAACTTGAATGTAATATCAAAATGACTATTATTTTGGGGAATTTTAAGGTATTCTAGTTGTAATAGGATATTTCTTTAGTTTTGAAAGATGCACACCAATGTATGCAGAGTTAAGATCAAATTATTTCTAAAAACTGCCTTAAAATATGTGAGCAAAAGCAGAAGAGTATACATGAAGCAAGGATGCCCAAAACCTAAATAATCAATGAATCTGACTGAAGGTAAATGGGTCTCCTTAATAATATTCCTACTCCCACCCAGGCAAAAGGAGAAGAGGGCAGCAGAGGATGAGATGGTTGGATGGCATCACCAATTCAACAGACATGAGTTTGAGCAAACTCTGGGAAATAGTCCAGGACAGGAACACCTAGCACGCTTCAGTCCATGGAGATGCAAAGAGTCAGACACAGCTTAGTGACTGAGAACGTCCTTTTGAGTACTTAGACGTAATCTACAATAAGTTTTTCAAGTGACCATACACTGGTTACAGTGACTGACACATAGTAAGCACTCAATAAACGTTAATAAGCAGCTCTTGGCATCATCATTACCATTCATGATTCCTAAAGCCCAAACTACTATGAATTATTAAGTATAAAAATTACCTTTTGGTTCAATATAAGAACAAGCATTGTAAAAGTAAAAGGTCTATGAAGATGGAGATATACTGTCTCCAGAGGTGGGAGCCAACAGAACACTCATAATAAAAAAATCAGCAGGATTTACTCAGCACTTATTAGGTGGCAGACATGGGTCTAAGCACTTTGCACATATTGCCTTACTTAATCTTTGCAACACAACCAGAAGAAAGTCCCCAGCAGAGCAATGCCAGCAGAGACTGATCACTTAGGAGGAAGGCTGCAGAGGAGGGTCAAGGTGAATGGCTTTGCTAGTTGCCCTTTACCATCCCTGACAACCCTGAACTCTTGTGATTCAATGAACATGTCACTCAAATGAATTGTGCAGGCCAAGTCAGCTGGCTTGTGCACAGCCAGGGGACAGGCAGATATTCTTTGTTTTACTTATTGGAAGGTCTTTAAACATCACTTTTCTTTTTCAGGCTGGAGACTAAACCCCACAAGAATTCAATTATCTGTAAGCAAGGGGACAACATCATCAAGAAAAAGGCTACATTTAAACTAACTCATTTATCCATTTTCAAATTTCCCATAAATTAGAGGGAAGCATTTTCCCCAGCCTGCCATTTGACCAGGAATGTCCGTGGTATGTCTTTGTCAACAAGTTTCAGAATGTAAATCCATATTACAAAAACTAAAGTTGGTGTAAAAGCTGTCGTCATATATTATATTATTTGGAAAGAAATATTGGTGACCTTATCCAGTATGACTGTTATAATAGTAATAAAATTGAATCTTGGAAGATTACACTTCTGGTCAAAGTAGTAAAATGTGACCTTATTCTATTCAACATTGACATTTATTATATTAATTCACATGTAAAAAGCTGTATTAAAATGCTATTAAATCCCTGGTTAGGAATGGGAATATTTAAGAACTTCGGAAATAAGATTTAACTTTACCAGTCATTCACAACATTAAGCCTGTTTGATGCAAATCAAACTAAATCTCCTTCGCCAATATCTGGTTCAGTTCTCACTTTATCATTATTACCATCTCATTCATACAGAGTTTTTTTTTTTTTTTCCTGATGTTTCTTCAAACATTTTATAAACCTTAACTCATTTTCATCACACTCTGGAGGAAAAGTTAACACAGAGCAATGATTACACAGACTTGACTCAGAGGACCAAGACATTTGCTCATGGCAGAGAGCTCCTGCTCGCCCCAATAAAATGAGGCTCGTGCTAAGTTCTGTAAGTCGCTGTACAAAGCCCCAGGAAGGGTGCCAAGGTGCAGGGTGAGAGATCACAGACAACTAGGCAGACTTCGCCGAATGGCCACCATGTGGAAAGGCGGCAGCCTTTCAGACGTTACACCAGAAAGTGGTTTATTTCTTAAGGCTGGTCAAGGTTCTACAGGAAGTTCCCTCCCTTAAATATAAGTTCTGCAAAAGTTTCAGTCTAGGAGTAGAACATAAAATAACACATTGAATTAAAGGCAAAGCCCAGACACAAGGTTTGCTTTCTAATAATCATTAACCCAAAGTCCCAGGCTCGCAGCTCATTCTAATTTGTTTCTCCCCATTCTCTCTAATGGTTCTAGGCTTAGAACCAACTTTTTGCATGTATTTTCTCATATCTTAGTTAATACTGTTTTCAGTTCTGAATATCTCTGTCCTTTTTATCATTAGATTAGGTTAAATACTGTTGTGGTAACAAGTGAGTGGTTTGTAATGACACACTTCCGGTTACTGGTCCACTGTGGCCAGTAGGTCAGCTGTGTCCACTTTTTTCACTCAAGCATCCTGGCAGACAGGGCAACCACTGGCTCTAACATTACTAGCAGACCTTCCAAGGTAAAAGAAAACTCTATAAGATCTTGCACCAGAAGTCAGGTGCTCAGTTCCGACATGATGCATAGCCATAATGAGTCAGGAACCGCAAGTGCAATTCAACCGCATGCCTGGATGGAAGGAGAAGTGAACATATCTGGCCACCACCGCCGATCACTCCTCATTTCCACATCTCCCAAGTCTCACATATAAGGTGAATTCTGCTTCCTCAGAAAGACAGCCCGGGTGCCTCTTGCTGAAAGGCAAGTGTTCACACTCTCAATACACACAGTAAGTTATTCTGCTTCTGATGGCCCTCGTGACTGCGTGAGAACAGTGTCTCTGCTGGGATTCTGTGCTTCCCAGAATGCCTGGCCAGAATGATGGAACGAGGGTGACTGAGTAATGAGAGGTTCAACTCCAAAGACTTCAGATACCCTGGAGGCTAGTAACATTTGACATGCAATAAACCTTTAAATAATTTTTCCTATTTATATCACAAAGATGCTTAAAACCACATTAAGAAAAGATCATAAAGATGAAGTAAAAATAAGCCCATAATCCCACCACCTTAAACCAACAACTGTTTTCATTTCTTTTCCATCGAGTTTGCTTAAAGAATATCCTCGTTCTTTGCATATGTATGTGCACAGAGAGACAGGGAGAATTCTAAATAGGAGATAAGCATCGGCCCAGTCAACATGCTTTTTACCCTTCCAAGACAAGATGACATCACTTTGAATTGTAAGACCGATTTGTATTTTCTGCAATATGACTGCCAGTGACTTAAAGATTCTAAACTGTGTAACAGTCAGTCACCTTCATTCAGGGGTAACAGTACATTTATATCCTTCATCACCAGTTCTACTCCTTGACTCAGCTCTAGAAGACACTGTCTCTAGTGATGGAAGCTTGGTTTCCATCATTAGCGGAAGAGAAAACAGTAAGGCCATGTGCTGAGTCTCACACAAGGTAGAGAAGATCAGTGGAAAGGAAAACACTGCTAGTGTTACCTCGTTTGGCTCACTGTTAAGACACGATTAACAAGACCTAGCAACGTGAAACTTTTAACCACACTCTTGAATTCATCTTATTTTATTGTCCTTCTGTTTTATCTGACTCATCTGCTTCATTTGTTTTTAAATATGGTTCTAATGGGAAAGGTAGACAACATGTAGGAACAGATGGAGAATGTAAGCAGAGGGGAGTTTCTAAGTTGATGAGTTACTTTGTATGACATGTTAATGGTGAATGAATAGCACTGTGCTTCTGAGTTTTGTTGTTTTTAAAGTTTTTTCATAAATTTCTATTCCCTTCAGTCATTTATCCCACTCACCACCCTACCTCTGGTAACTACCAATCTGATATGTGTATCCATGAGTTTCATTTTTTTTGTTGTTCTTTTGATTTTTGTTTTTAAGATTCCACATATAAGATAGATCTTATGGCATTTCTCTGATTTATTTCCCATAGCATAATGCTATCTACATCCAAACATGCTCTCACAAACAGATTTCATTCTTCTTTTGTGGTTGGATAATATTTCATTTACACACACACGCCATGTCGTTATCCATTTATCTGTGTGAAGACACTTTAGTTTTTCCATATCTTGGCTGTTGTAAATAATGCTGCAATGAACATGGGGGTGCATATATCTTTTTAACCTAATGTTTTCATTTTCTTTAAGTAAATACCTAAACGTGGAATTTCTAGATCATCTGGTAATCCTATTTTTAAATTTTTTGGGGGAACCACCATACTGTTTTCCACAGTGGTTATATGAATTTATATCCCCACTCTATCTGGTGGTTCATATGGTGAAGAATCTGCCTGCAATGCCAGAGACCCAGGTTTGATCCCTGGCTTGGGAAGATCCCCTGGAGAAGGGAATGGCTACCCACTCCAGTATCCTGGTCTGGAGAATTTCATGGACAGAGATGCTTGATGAGCAACAGTCAGTGGAGTTGTAAAGACTCGGACACAACCGAGCTACTAACTGAAAGTGCACAAAGGGTGCGTTTTTCTACATCCTTGCTCACACTTGTTATTTCTTGTGTTTTGATAACTGCTATTTTATCAGGTAGGTATAAGGTGTTCTCTCATTGCAGTTTTCATTTGTATTCCCTGATGATTCATTATGTTAAGTATTTTTTCATGTATCTATTAACCATCTGTGTATGTCTTATTTGGAAAAACGTCTATTCACATCTTCTATTTTTTTAATTAGATTTTTTTGTTTTCTTACTATTGACTTATATGAGTACCTCATATATTTTAGATGTTAACCTTGCATAAGATGTAAAACTTGCAAATATTTTCTCTCATTCAGTAGTTTTCCTTTTTATTTTGTTCATGGTTTCTTTTGCTGTGCAAAAGTGTTTTAGTACAAAGTATTTCCACTTGCTTGATTTCCTTTTCTTGCTTTTGCCACTGGTGTCAGATTTAAAAAGTCACTGCTAAGACCTATGTCAAGGAGCTTATCATTTGGGTTTTCTTCTAGAAGTTTGATAATTTCAGATCTTAAAAACAAGTTTTTCATCTATTTTGAGTGCATTTTTGTGTATTGTATAAGACAGTGGTCCAGTTTCATTCTTTTGTATGTGGTTGTCAGTTTCTCCAATACCATTTTACTGAAGACTCTTTTTCTGATTGTATGTTCTTTCATCTTTTTTGCCTCCTTAATAGACCACATATGCCTGGGTTTATTTCTGGAATCCCTATCCTCTTCTATTGATTTATGTGCCTGCTTGTAAGTCAATATCATACTGTTTCATTTGCTACAGCTTGGTAATATAATTTGCTGTACCTTTGAAATCAGGGCATGTCATGACTTCAGCTTTGTTTGAGATTGCTTTGGCTGTCTGGGGTTTTATGTGGCTCTATACAAATGGTAGCTCAGTTGGTAAAGAATCTGCCTGCAATGCAGGAGACCCCAGTTCAATTCCTGGGTCAGGAAGGTCTGCTGGAGAAGGGATAGGCTAACCACTCCAGTATTCGTGCATTTCCCTTGTGGCTCAGCTGGTAAAGAATCTTCCTGCAATGCAGGAGACCTGGGTTATATCCCTGGGTTGGGAAGATCGTCTGGGGAATGGAACAGCTACCCACTCCAGTATTCTGGCCTGGAGAATTCCATGGACATGGGGTCACAGAGTTGGACACAACTGAGCAACTTTCACTTTCATACAAATTTTAGGATTGTTTGTACTATTTCTTTTAAAAATGCAACTGGAATTTTTGTAAAGATTGCACTGATGGCTTTAGAGTTTTCTGTATATAATATCATGTCATCTGCAAGCAGTGACAGTTATGCTTCTTTCTTTTCAATTTGGATATCTTTTTTCTTTTTTTTTTTCTTGTCTGAATGCTTTGGTAAGACTTCCAAGACTAGGTTGAATAGGATTGGTGAGAATGGGCATGCTTGTCTTTTTCCTGATCTTAGAAAGAAGGCTTTCAGCTTTTCAGCACTGAGAATGATGTTAGGTATGGGCTTGTCCTATAGGCCTTTATTGCTTTGAGGTAAATTCACTCTATACCCACTTTGTTGAGAAAATTTTTCATAAAAGAGATGCTGAGGTTTGACAAATGCTTCTTTTGCATCTACTGATATGGTTGTATAACTGTTATCCTTCATTTGGCTAACATGATGTATCACATTGACTGATCTGTGGACCATCCTTGCATCCCTGGAACATCCCACTTGATCATGGTGTATGTTCATTTTACTGTATTGTTGAATTCAGTTTGCTAATATTTTGTTGACGGCTTTTTTTGCATGTATGTTCACCAGGGATTCACGTGTGCATGCTCATGCATGTGTGGCCGATTGTGATCCCACTGAGTATAGCCTGCCAGGCTTCTCTATCTGTGGAATTTTCCATGGAAGAATATTGGAGTAGGTTGCCATTTCTTCCTTCAGGGGATCTTCCTGAACAGGGAAGATCCTGACAAGGACTGAACCCTTCCTGACAGGGATTGAACCCTGTCTCCTGTGTTTCCTGCAATGGCAGGCGAATTTTTTACCAATGAATCTGAGAAGCCCTCATCAGTGATATTTGCCTGTAATTCTCTTTTCCTGTGGCATCCTTGTCTGCCTTTGGTATTAGGGTAATTTTGGTAACATAAAACAAGTTTGGAAGTTTTCCCTCTTCTTCTAATTTTTGGATGAGTTTGAGAAGGACTGGTTATTAACTCTTTTTCCAAGTCTGGCAGAATTCACCAGTGAAACTGTCTGAATTCTCATTTGCCAGGAAGGTTTCCATTACTAAATTGGTCTGTTCAGATTTTCTATTTAATCACCATTCAGTCTTGGAACATTGTGTACTTCTAGGAATTTAAATTTTTTTCTAGGTTGCTCAATTTGCTTGCATGTGGTTGTTCATCATAGTCTCTTATGGTCCTTTGCATTTCTGTGGTATAAGTTGAAATGTTTTCTCTTTTCTGATTTTATTTATTTGAGTCTTATCTCTTTTTACTTGGTGAGTCAAGCTAAAATTTGTCGATTTTGTTTCTTTTCAAAAAACCAGATCTTAGTTTTGCTGCTATTTTCTGTTATCGTATGTTTCTATTTCATTTATTTCTGCCCTAATCTTCATTATTTCCTTCCCTCCACTAACTTAAGGATTTGTTTTTATCTTCTTTTTCTAGTTCCTTGAGGTGTAAAGTTTGAGACTTTTCTTGTTGCCTTCTGTAGGCATTTATTGTTATGAACTTTCCTCTTAGGACTACTTTTGCTGATCCCACAAGTTTTCATATATTTCCATTTCTATTTGCCTCCAGGTATTTTCTGACTTCTCTTTCTATTTCTTCTTTGATCCACTGGTTGTTCAGTAGCATGGTGTTTAATCTCACGTATTTGTGAATTTTCCAGGTTTATTCATTCAATTAATTTCTGTTCTTATTTTATTGTATACTTTCTATTTACGCAAGATGAGTTGAACACTTTCTTGAACAAGGTAAAATACCCATACATAGTATAATTTTTCGGTTACCCGTACTACCAAACAGGCTCTAAGAAGTCCTAACAGAGCTGATAAACAACCTGGTTGGTCATTTAATCCATTTAGTTTATTTAAGAGCAAGTAAGTCTTAAACTGTATTCAGAACTGCTTCTATACTAAGGAAGAAAAATTACCCAAACATCTTGAAATATTATTAAATTTCACAGAAGTGATTTCTTGACTATTTTATATTTTAGGTTGATAGATTACTACATTTTCAAGGTTTAATATTTTTAAAATTTTGTGTTCAGCTTTCTCCACCTCCACAAGCACATATAATTTATAATCTTACATTTTTAAGAGTTTTGTTATGTACCATAGTCATTGATCTAAATCAAATATTCCTTACCTGCTTCAAAAGAATACAGTGGAAATACAATGTGACTATTTACAAATACTTACCACTCTACAATTCACACAGAATCTTCCAAACCTACTCTATTATAAATAACATTGTCTATTTTTCTAAGAGTTTGATAACAGCTACTTCAAATATAAACATTCTCTGGGAATTCGTTAAAATGAAAAAACTATCTTCTCACAAATGACGATAGTTGCTAGTACATTTCTCTTCAATTTTAATACTGTTTCAATATTCATGAAATGTTCAACAGTTCAGTAACTGTTTTCATGAGCTGTGCCTTCATTAAAATGCAAAACACTGAACACCTGAAATGCCGCTCAAGCTATTCCTAAGGGGGAAATTTTGGTAATAAATGAAAGAGATACATGTTTTAGATGAAAAAGTCACTCACTGCAGATAAAGAATTTATAGCAGGATGTTCCAATAGAGTAGAAGAAAGGAATATGAAAAGAAAATTAATATTCGCTGATAAACAACTACAATATGAAACAAAGATCAAAAAGCCTAAACAGTGATCAAATTTCTATACAAAAAATTAAACACATACAGAACCTATATTTCCAGTTACCTAAATCTGTATAATAAAATACCACAAAACTCAGAGACTTAAATAAGGTTGTCATTCATCACTTCTCTGGTCTCCTTAGATCAAGAGTTTTGGAGCATCTCCAACAGTATGTCTGTCCCTGGACCTCTGATGAGGTCGCAGTCAGACAATGGCTGGTGCTGGGTTACAGCGAAGGCTTCTTTGTACACACAACTAGCTGAGAAGACTCCAACCACGAGGGGCACCCCTGTTTAGTTTTATAGGGCACCTCCAGCACAGTTACTTCAGGGTGGTCAGATTTCTCACACGTTATCTTGGGGTTGCCAAGACATATGTCCCAAGAGAGAGAATAAACCAAGCGAAGCCAAAATTCTTTAAGGACCCATCCTTAGAACTCACACAGCCTCACTTCTGCCACTTTCTGTTGGTCAAGGCATTTACAAAAGTCTACCTAGATTCAAGTGGAGGGAACATACAACTCCCCTCTTGATAAGAGTATCACGGTCATACTGCAGTAAGAGCATGTAGCATACTGCATATTTTGATGTGCTCGTATCTCTGGAAAATCCAACCTGCCATGCTTAGCCAAACAGGTCACCTACACTTGAAAACTGACCAACAATATAATCTGCAAGGAAAAAAATAATACCCAAACTTCAGTGTCTGCTTGAGGTTTACAAATTGAATTGGGAAGAATAAACATTTATACCAGGCTTGATAAGAGTCTCAGTCCTTGAAAATATTATTGTTATTGTTGTTTAGTTGCCAAATCATGTCCAACTCTTTGCAACCCCATGAACTGTAGCCTGCCAGGCCCCTCTGTCCACGGAATTTCCCAGGCAAGAATACCAGAGTGAATTGCCACTTCCTTCTCCAGGGGATCTTCCCTATCCAGGAATCAAACCATCACCTGCACTGGCAGCTGGGTAATTTACCACTGAGACACCAGAGAAGCCCTTGAAAATATTAACCTGACTAGAACTAGCATGAAGAGGAAACTGTAAGACTGAAACAGCAATTATAATTCCAATACATTATCACTTCTTCTGGAATATCACTGGCTTTAACAGATTGATTTTGAACAATTAGCCCTGGTGATATTTGTGTAGAGAGGTGCTTGTTTTGCTTTGGGGAAGGCATTAGTTTCCTTTTGAAATTTTTGCTAAAACAAACCGTAAGTTGCAAATGACAAAGCTGCGAAGTCAAGCTGATTCAGGACAAGGTGACCATTCACTCATCCATCCATTCACTATTTTCTAGGTGTCTACTACAAGCCAAACACTCGGCTGGGCACTGGAGACATAGCAGTGAGTAAGTGACACAAAAATCTCTGCCAGCATAGGTCCTATATCCTACTATGTCACTCATTTTCACATTGCTGCAGAAGAGCAAGTGTGTTGTCTAGGTCAGCCATGAGAAGAGAAGGTAACTGAGGATGCAGCCAGGAGCAGCTCTAGCATCCTGAGGGGTTGGCTTGAGGAGATGCACCTACAAAGAAAAGTAGAAAGGAATTTCCAGGACACAGGAAAATAGGAGGAATGGGAGGTATCTAGAAAGTCAGGAGAAAACTATGGTTCTAGAAAAAGGGAGGGCTCAAGCATATTAAGTAATCTGAAGATGAAAAACTATAACAAATAGAGCTTGGCAAACTCTACTAGAGGATAATAGGGAATAAATAATGCCTGCTGCTTCCAACAGCCTCTAAATGGGCAGAAACAGGATTAGTTTCTCACCCTACAGAGCAGGATTGTTATATGAATACTACAAAATTCTAAACCACATTTTTGTGGATAAGATGCTCTAGGGAAGTGTTTCTTAACCAGGGTTCAATACCACGACTGACGTGGTTAGGGGTAAGGTGCACCTCACGATGTTTAAAGAGAAAGGAGGAGTAGAGATCTAGCTCATGTATCAAAACTTACATATCCTGGGCAATTATGCCTGACCCCCAGAGCACCCTACATTCAGATCTACATTAACACATGTGTCAGTGAACAAAGAATTCTGGGAACCACCCTCCTACAGTACCTGACAAGTATTAGGCATGGGGAGATTACAGTGAAGCAACTATGTAAACTATTTAAGTGAATGAGAGAGAATTCACAGTGTTACATGGGACACCAAGAGGTATTGAGTTGGGAAGTAGAAAGAGTGATCAGGAGCATGGTTCTGGCCAACCCTTGCTTTCTGGCTGTGTGACTTTAAGTAAGTATGATTAACTACATTAACTTCAGCATTAGATCATGCGTGAGCAAAGCCTGTCTCAGTGAAAAACAAAACAAAACTTTTAAAAGTCAGTGGTTTGAATGGGGTCTAATGCCCCAAATTTTCACAAGTTAAGGTAATCGGCTTCTTGGAGAATTCAGATACTCAAAAACAAAAACTAATTAAGATGTAACTGAGAGCTGGTTTATCACAAATCCAAGACCTTTTGTACATGTATGATGGCTGCACTAAGTATATCATTTTCAATGTGTCTTATATTCACCCCAGCCTCCTGGCCTGGTTCCTGGTTCTCTTAGGCTGGAAAATGGACAAAAGTGGATCAAAGGGCCTAACCAGAGAAAAGAACTAGGGAACTAGGTCTATATTATAAGGATTCTGGATTGTGGAAGAGGAAGTAAGAAGAAGAAATCTGGACCAAGTAAGAACTTGGGGGAGAGATCAGGGAAGTAGTGTCTGAATGGCTCTGGAGGACCCCAGAATGATGGGAAGTGGAAAAACACGGCTGAGGGAAATGAAATGGCTTTTGCTATTTTTTTTTTCTCCTTGAGAGAAGCAAGACTGAGTTTTCTTTGAATTAACATTAAGCATCTGAGCCGTACTTCTTCAATGCAGCTCTGTATAGGGAATGAGCCACCCGAAGACCTCAAAATGCGTTCAGATGTCACAGCATTAAGTCTACAGCTCTCCTACAAGCTGAAAAGGGAAGTTTACCAAGTAGACAATCTGGGAATGACAAATATGTACCCAAAACCCATTCCTGAAGGATTTTTCTACATAGAGAAACTCCAGATGCATTTTAAAATAAGTCAGAGAACCAGAAATAACTACACATAGCATACTCTAGCCCACCCCACTTGCAATCCATGAGCCACCCTATTAGCAACCTATGCTCAGATACCTGGCACAGTCCTACATAGGAAGACAGTAGACCCCACAGCCCTCTGGAGTCTCCGCCTCACACAGGGTCACCCTACTGCATCGAGGGCATGCATTGCCTTGATGATAAGCACAGAGAAGGAGAAGATGAACAAGCCCAGAAGTGCTTTGATCCTCTTTTTTTATTTTGTCTCTTGTATTTTCCTTTTGGGCCAATGACTTCTTTGAGACACTAATAATTTACACTTCAGTCAGATGTCAAAGCATAGGAATGCCCTGAATAATAATTACCACCCTGGTGAGAGAATCAAACCTCTCAAAGAAACTGCAAGTTAATTAGCTACAGACCTATTTACCTTTAGGACAGAGAAGGCGGCAAGGAACGGCGGATTAGAACTTGCCTTTAATTTATGGTCTTTATTAATTCTAGCATCTCAGTCTGTCTATAAGACCTGATTTCTGTCAATCCAGCAAGGACCAGAATGAGGAAGGGGAAGAAGCATCCTCGTGGGCAGAGGACACCAACTGAGCATCAGGACACCCAGAGGAAAAACTTGAACTTTCATTGTTCTCTGTCATTATGCTCCCAATGACTCTGCAGTTTTGTTTATCATTACAGGAAACGATCTCTTGTAACATACTGCAATACTCATGTTTTGGAAAAGGTTTAGGAGAACAGGTTGAGAAGTAAGATTTATAACCAAGGGAAGTGAAATGTTAGTTATTAAGTTGTGTCCAACTTTTTGTAACCCTATGGACTATAGCCCATCTGGGTCCTCTGTCCAAAAAATTCTCCAGGCAAGGATACGGAGTGGGTTGCTGTCTCCTCTCCAGGGGATCTTCTGAACCCAGGGATCAAACCCAGGTCTCCTGCATTGCAGGCAGATTCTTTACCATCTGAGCCACAAGGGAAGCCCAAAAATCTATTCAAAATCATGTTTCTATAAGTATTTTATTCTTATCACCCCTAATTCTTATTCTCATTTCTGGGAAATGTTTTATTTAGCTTTTTGGAAAAAGCCACATTTTAAAGAAGTGTTTGATAAGACACTTCCTTGTTTACATATTTCTGCAATCATGGCTGCTTTTCCACACGACCGTCTCAGAAGACCCACTCTGTCCGCTAACACTGGATGTTACCAAAGTGCTGGACAAGCACGCCTCCTGCAGAGGGCTGGGGGCTCTTTCTTCAGGTTTATTCTGAACTCTCGGGTTTAAGCAATCCCCTAGGAGAAGACATGCGAAATTTATCCGAAGTGGCTCCTGTTCTCAGTTGCTGAGGAGAAACTGCATGCTACGAATATCTCTACACTGAAGGAGCATCTTGAATAGAAAATAGAATCTCGAGTGTTATTTATTTTTTTAAACAGTCCTACTCTCAGTACATCCTGCGTTGTATTTGAGTGGTATTAGTTTGCTGAGGCTGTCATTACAAAGTGCTACAAAGTAGGTGGCTTAAACAACAGAAATTTGCTCTGTCACAATTTGAAGGCTGGAAGTCCAACATCAAGGTGTCAGCAGGGTGGGTTCCTTGTGAGGTCTGTGAGGGAGGGATCTACCTTTGGTCTGTAAATGGCTGTCTGGAGATTGTTTCCCTTCGAATCCTCTTCCTGTTGCATCTGTCTCCGTGTTCCTATTTCTTTTTTAGTAAACACACCAGTCACACTGGATGAGAGCTAGCTGTAACCACCTCATTTTAACTGGATTTCCTCTGTAAAAACTCTATCTCCAAACACATTAATAATTACTTTCTAAGGTATTAGGGTTAAGACTCTAACATACCTTTTTTTTTTTTTTTGGAGGGGACACAACTAAAGGGATCAATCAAAAAAAATATGATTTTTTAAAGTCATCTGTCAAAGAGAAATTATATCGTTGTTACTCATTTCTTGGACTATTTGTTGGCTTGAATAAGCATCTATTCTATGCTGTGTTGTGGGAAACACCATGTAATCCCCATGCTGGATGACCTGAAGACCACTCTTCAAGTTGTGCTGGAGTCTGAATTTCTATTTTCTCCTCCCTTGCTCTAGTTAAAAGCAGCAGCACTGCGATGCTGGATAGAAAAGATACTCAACTTATCAACCCTGAACAATGGATTCATCTTGTGAATTAATATAAACATGACCCTTCTCCTTTCACCAATTTCCTTGGGACATTAAGCCCATGATAATTATTTTAATAGAGTTGTGTGTAAACAAATAATGATGCCAAACCATCCATTTTCATCCCTAGTTGATAACAAGGAAAGTGATAATATTATCCATCCCCCCAACACTTCCTTTCTGGCACTGTGCCAGGTAAGTACTATGCACAATTTAATGCCCTTTTCATAAGATGAGACCATCATCAGCGTCCTTTTACAGATGAGAAAACCGAGGCTTTGGGAGAAGAAGTATATTGCTAAAACTACCTACTAATACATAATGAAGGTAAAATGTAAATTCAGGGTGTCAGAATAAAAACCCCATACTCTTGAGCTATATGTTATGGTACCCCACTTAACCTTAGAACTTCTGTCATTTGCCCAATATTATGCTTACATGTCTATATACAGATGAAGTATATATCTTTACCCCCCAAATCTGTATCACTTCTCTTTTAGCAGTAAAACTTGCATTCATTAAAAAGAAACTTGTGACTTTTTCTCATGTCTATACCTGTGACTTAAGATAATTCAACCAAAAAACCATGAGCCAACTGATCAGCATTTATGTTGAAAAGCCTAATGGCTTTTTATGTGAAACATCTGACAACATGCAGCCTGCTTAATCACTTGCTGGATTTTACACCTTCAAAGGAGTAAAACAGAATGATCTAAATGACTGGCCAACAGGGTGAGTGATATTTTAACATCCAGTCAACCCTCAAACTGTGAAGCAAAACTACTTATCCAAAATCCAATACTTCCAATTTTTCTTTTAACCGTTATGAGTCAAAACCAGCTCAATTGATTTTTTTTCCCTTTGACTTCTGCCTAAAAGTTCATTCCTGAACAGATTACATGTGCTGCTTTGTAGCCCAGAGGACATTTTCCAGCCAAGTAAAACCCTGAAATCAGGAAAATAGGGGTTTACTTGAGAAGGTGGAAGAATTTGACAGCTCTTTAGTTATAACAGAATTATAACAGATGAGTTGCCTTTTATGAATCAGACTTATCTTGAACTCTTTGGCTGACCTTTACCCATTGACATCCTAAAAAGTTTCGGGGTAATGTCTTTGAACTTTCTGCCAACACATGCAGAAAGCCCTGGAATATTATTCAGTGAAGTTTCAGTATGTGAACCCAGGGCTCCCTCCCCTACAACACCACAAAGCAAATGTTATTTCTCTTATGTTTTTCTACTGCTAGGGTACTTAAGTATCTCTAATGTGCATGTGATGACAGTGATGGAGAGAGAGGAATAGGGGAGGGAGGAAGAGGAGAAAGATAATGAACAATGAACATCCAGCAGGCCTATGTGCCTGACAACACAGGCACCTAGAAATCGATACCAGACAAAAACCAAGAGTTCATATGATGCGGGATTCTGCTAGCAAACACTCACTCATAAATAAATGATGAAAATGAGACTCAAACTCAGATCCTATATCTCATTCTCCAGCAGAAAGCTCTCATATAAATGGAAAATTGTCAAAAACAAACAAAAATGACTATCCCAGGTCATCTTCCCTTTTTTACAGATTGCCAAAATGAAGGCAGTGTGAGACAGCCAGTGAAACCACTGGGAAGAGTCCAGTGCCAAGTTCTGGGAGCAATGGGAGCTGGTAAGGCCAGAGCCATGGATGAGCAGTCTCACCTAAAACTTATCATTTAGGTATGTGTCAAAATAAGTGAGTGCTGAGAAATTGATATTATGCTGACCTAAAGTTTTATCTATGTTATTTTGCTTGACCACATGGTCCATAAAAAAGAAAGGGAGGAAAGAAAGAAAAGAAAGAGAGAGGGAAGAAAAAGAGTGAAAGAGAAATAAAGAGAAATAGAGATAGAGAGATTGATGTTTAGTGGGCATAGAGTTTCAATTTTGCAAGATGAGAAGGTTCTGGAGATCTGTTCTACACTGTAAGTGTCCAGCCCTCCTGGACTGTACATGCAAAAATGGTTAAGATGATAAATTTAGCGGGATAGAAAGAGTGGACCTATTTGAGCAGTATTTAGGAGGCAGAACTGAAAGGATGTGATGTATTAGTGAATGTGGAGATGCAGCTGAGGGAGGACATAAGTGATTTCCAAGCTTCTTGAGAAGCACAAAACGACAGTCAAGGAGCAGCTGCACAGGAGAGCAGGGGTGGAAGGGCATGTGGGGTTTGGCTCTGTGGATCTGGGGACTAGAAAGGGGAGCTAGAATGGAGATTCTGTGTCCTTCTACTGAGAACTCCAATTTTTGGTGGTAATCAAATCCTGTGCCCTCTAAAAATCTCCTGCTCCAATCATTAATGATGAGCATATACTTCCAGATATAAGTATGAGTTTATATTATGTTTCTGATCCAATATTTCATATAGGAACAACATTATACAGGCACTGAGCCATGTGTGTAAATTAAGAACAAGCATCTATTCCAACAGAAACATTTAATGAACTTGCTTTTCACAAACTTCATTTACTAGCTCTCCCCCACTTTTTTTTTTTTTTTAAAAGCTGTTACCATCTCAAACATGGCCAGTTTGCCCATTTCTTCAGAATCAAATGCTGAATTTAGGCAAACACAGGTGTTCATTAAACAGCTGGATTTCTAAGAGAACACCAGTCAATTCAATAAGCATGGTCAAGGCAGCTGTGCCTGTCGATGTGATAATTGGTACCTGGCCGCATTTGCTCAGGCTGGCTGGCCATGGGTGTCTACACACTGGAATGGAAGAGGGCTCACCAAGCAGACTGCAAAGGTCTAGGCAGCACCTGTCTCAAGTATATATAACCACCTCCAGGCAATCCCATCAGTCCTCAACTCGCATGGACACTAGGACTTGCTCACAAATTTAGGGGAGAAGTAAAAGACAAAGAGAGCAAGCCTCTGGCAGAGAAAGGGCACTTGAATAAGAAGCACCTCGATATGGGAAACACACAGGGGAGGAGGGAACGACAAAGGCATGAAATCACTACACAGAGCCAGTCATGGTTCACAGGTAGAATAGTTGAGCTTGAGAAATTAGGCTTAGCAACATTTAAAAAAAAAAAACCATCAGAGATATTCTTGAGAAATATGCCCACACTTGGACCAGGCTTTGTGATGCAAGTTCTTTAAGGTATATTGCCATTTGGGGGTAAGTACTTAAAATGGAACTTTGTAACCTGTTTATCTAACATAGTAACAGCTTTCTTAGATCTAACTACCTCTTTTATGTATCATAAGATAACAAAAGGTTAGGTGATTTTAGGAAATTGAGCACAGAAACAGAGATATTTTCAGCATACCTAATGGATATTAAGTGCCCACTTTTATTTCCTTGACTTGCAAAGGTAACCAAATTAAACATACTGTTGAGATTTACACTCAGAGTGACACTCTGATGAGAATTTATTGTATTTTAAAATGCAACAGTATTATAGTACTCTTCCACAAAACAAAAGAGTGGGTGAATAGCAGGCCTGCCCTCTGACTTATGAAAGCTAATTCTATCCACAATCCCTTTCAGAAGAAAAACATAGTATTAGAGATATGACCAAAGGGGAAAACAGTGTACTGTACTGTTACACTGCTGGTTCTATCTGAAGCAGGTGGTTGCACATAAGGCTAGTAGAGTGTGTGAGAGTGTGTGAGAGAGAGAGAGAGAGAGAGAGAGAGAGAGAGAGAGAGAGAGAGAGTGTGTGTGTGTGTGTGTGTGCGCGCGCGCGCGCTCAGTTGTGTTTGACTCTTTGCAACGCCATGGACTGTAGCCCACCAGGCTCCTCTGTCCATGGAATTCTTCAGGCAAGAATACTGGAGCAAGTTGCCATTTCCTGCTCCAGGGGAACTTCCCAACCCAGGGATTGAACCTGGGTCTCCTGCATTACAGGCAGATTTTTTCTTACCTCTGAGCCACAGGGGAAGTCCCTCATATTATAGTAAGGCTCCACAAAACACAACAGTAAGGGGATGGCAGTACTGCCCTCTGGATTTATCCCCCAGTGAGCTTTATTATGCAGGAACTAGTTTTGGATTTTCTACATTTAACAGGTTCTGAGAACATGATGTTTAGAAACTATGTTTGCTTAGGGCTGGTGCACCGGGATGACCCAGAGAGATGGAATTGGGAGGGAGGTGGTAGGGGGGTTCTGGAAGGGGAACACATGTATATCCATGGCGGATTCAAGTCAATGTATGGCAAAACCAACACATGATAATGTAAAGAAAATAAATAAATAAAATTTTTAAAAAAAAGAAAAAGAAACTATGTTTATCAAAAGAATGAAGAGCCTTCAGGCAAATGTCTTCTGATTTTTTTTTTTCCCCATGCTCATGTCCTCTGGTGACTGTGTTTAGGAGTTCCCAGCATGATTTAGCTTGCTGTTTTAGAAGGAACATCAACTGGGGTATTTGAAAATGTGATCATTAAACCATAATTCTGCATTAAGATTTCAATTTTGTCAGTGTTTTGAGCAGAGCTAATTCTCACTGGTTTTTAAAAAATATTTTTAAAGATTTTGTTTTTTAAAAGAAGCTTTAGGTTAGGTTTACAACAAATTGAAAGGAAGAAACAGAGATTTCCTACATATGCCCTGTCCCTGCACACACACATCTTCCCTCGTTATCACTATCACTCATCATAGTGGCACATTTATTAACAAGGATTGACACATCACAATCATCTAAAGCCCATTGTTTACCTTAGGGTTCACTCTTGCTGTTGTACATTCTATGGATTTGGCCAAATGTACAATGACATGTATCCATTATCATATCATACAGAGTATTTTCATTGCCCTAATAATCCTCTGTGCTCTACCTCTTCCTCTACCCCTGGCAACCACAGATCTTTTCATCGCTCCCCTAGTTTTCGTCTTTTCTAGAATGTCATATATGTAGTTGGAATCCTACAGTATGTAGCCCTTTCACGTTGGCTTCTTTCATTTGTAGTATGCATTGAAGGTTCTTCCATGTCTTTTCATGGCTCATTTATTTTGAGCACTTGATAATAATCCACCGTCTGGATGTACTTCTAATTGGTTTCTGTCTTAACCCTCGATGTCTATAACCAAGTTGGGTAAGCACCTTGACCCACAGCACACTAGTAGCCTAGGCCTTCTCTGTATGTCACTCATGTTTTCCCTGTTGATCCCTCCCTTCTGGAGCCGATGCTATCTAGGTGCATTCCTCTCAAATATTTCCCATATATTTAATTACACATATGAGTGACTTGAGGAAAACAAAAGCTACTAATTTTTACATGTTTGATGGATATAAATAGTATCTTACTATAAATTTCATTCTTTTTTTTTTTATTCTACCACTTTGTTATAAAAAATCCAAGTATTACAGGTAGCCTCCATCTTTGCTACCCAGTATAGCAGCCATTACTCACATGTGGCTAGTGAGCATTTGAAATATGGTGAATGCAAATGAGAAACTGAATTCTGAATTTCTAATCCATTTAAATTTAAAAGCCAGTATTCTAATCAATGACCAGGACTCTTAGGTATTTTTGGAACATCCCAAGTATATAAATCTATTTTTTTGACTGTGCATTTTATGAAAGCTAAATAAGTATCAAGTCCTTCCAATGAAAATTTGGCTTTTGACCTAGCTGTGTTATACACATAGGTCTCCCACGGGCTTCCCAGGTGGCTCAGTGGTAGAGTCCACATACCAATGCGAGAGACAGAAGAGATGTGGGTTCGATCCCAAAGTCAGGAAGTTCCCTTGCAGAAAGAAATGGCAACCCACTCCAGTGTTCTTGCCTGAGAGATGTTATGGACAGAGGAGCCTGGCGGGCTACAGTCCATGGGGCTGCATAAGAGTTGGATACAACTGAGTGACTAAACAACCACAACAAAAACATGTAGAATACAAGCCCGAGTTTGAAGACAGTATAAAAAGGTAATTTAAAAATCCTTCCTTAATAATTAGTCATTGATAGTTTGAAGTGATAATACTGGCTATGCTGGCCTGAATGAAATATAAAATTATTTTCACATACTTCTTTGTACTTTTCTGATGTGGCTACCAAAAAACTTCAGGTAACACACGTGGCTCACATTAATTCTTAATTGGACACTGGTGGTCTAAGTTTTAAGCACACACACTTCCCCATTCAACCACTGCACAGTATTCTCTCCTAAGGGTAAATCAAAATTTTACTTCTCTATTGCCCTATCAACAGGCAGGTAAATTGCTTCTAATTCTTCGCCAAACCCAACAACCTCCCAAATTTCTGTTTTAATGCATCCTCAGGTGTGTTTCTTATTATCTGATTCTTTAAATGTTTTTCAGCAACATGGTGGGTACAGAGAGACTAGTGTCTCTCATTTTAATAGTCATGTCTCTGAATGCTAATGAGACTGAATATTTCTTTCAAAAACATCCTAGCCATTCATGTTCCCCCCTCTATAAAATGTCCACTGACTTTTGCCCATTTAAACCTCTGTTTACCAATTATCAGATGCTTTTTAAAAAGTGTATCCACAGTACAAATCTCTTATTAGCTCTTAGAGTGTTAGTATTTTCTGTTTGTCCTCTGTTCATTTTTCATGGCTTCCTTCACTGAACATAAATGTTTAATTATGACTTAATTAAATTCCTCAAGTTTTAGCTTTATTACTTTAAGGAATTCTACCCCTGCATGAAATTGTAAAGACATTTCTTATCTTTTCTATTTCCCTTCTTTAATGTCTAGATCTTTAGGTCATCATGAATGTCTACTGCTTTTGCAGCAGATGGTTCTCAACAATTCTGTCTAGAGTCAGGTGCTTCCCCTTTGAGATTGTGATCAAAGCTCTAACTTGCTCACCAGAAGAAAGAACGTGCATATGATACTGTGCACATAATTCCAGTGAGTTCTCAGACCGCTGCCCCAAGCCCTCTCACATCAATAGCATCCTGTGGTCCACAGAGCCCAGGTTCATGATCCCTAAGTCTTATTAATCCTACCACTTATTCTAGTACTTTACTGCATTTCCTATGGCTGTCTTCACTATTGATATTCTGAGTTATCTCCTATCCTCAACTGGTTTATGAGCTCCTTAAGGGCAGAGACCTAGATTCAGATATCGCCAAGACTTTTCATAGTGCCTGACAGCAGGAAGGGCTCAATAAATAAATCCTTTAGTGATAGATATCTCAGAAATTGGACTCGGGGCAGACTTGTGGCTTATTAACCCGAGAGTTACTCTAAAGAAGCCTTACGGTTCACTCACTTGTTCACTAAGCCAGACCCTGGACTAGTCACCAGAAAATCTGGGAGGGAAAATACACAGTTTGTGCCCTCAGAGGGTTCCTAGTCTAGCAGGGAGGACAGAGGAGAAGCAATGACACCATGTGGCATAAATGTTCTGCTGAAGGCAAGATGGGGATTTGGGACTGCGTAGGAGGAGAGCACCTCGGCGAAGTATGGGTTTCTCAGGAGGAGCCACATTTTGAGACTCAGGAAATAAGACAGGCAGCTCAACTAAGAATAACAGGAAGGGGAAGAGGGATTCCTAGAAACCACTCTGCAATTAATATTGTGAACCAACTGCAACATTGTTCCTGTTTCTGGTAATCAAAAAAGTAGCACCTGAAACATTAAGCAAGGAAACCAAGCTGACTGCTTTTTCACAAACATACAGCAGCTCACACCCCTCCCCCACTTACAAGGTTGCCAGAAAAAAATAGAAGATATCCAGTTAAATGTGACCCTCAGATAAACAACAACGGATATTTTTGTTTGTTTTTAAGTATAACTATGCTCCATGGAATATTTGGGCCATACTAAATATAGGGAAAGCATGCATTTGTTTATCAGGGTGTCAAATGTAACTAGGAATGCTGTGAGTTTGTTTGCTAAATCTCACAGCCCAGTACAGTGAAGACTGCACTTAAAATACAGTCCTCAGGGGATCTGGCTCCTTTATGTTTCTATTCCATCTCACCCCCCCTCTGCCTTGTTCCCCATGCCCCAGGCACACTGACATTCTGGAAGGATGAGAACACTCCTTGCTCCTACCCCACTCAGCACCACAGTTGCTGTCTCTTCTTTCTGCTTCAAATGCTCTTCCCCTTTGCTCCTCCTATGCAGCTGGTCCCTTCTCACCTTTCAGCTATCAGTTTAGATGACATCTCCTAGAAAGGTCTTTCCTAGCCATAGCATTCCAAAGAGACCATCCGAATTGCTCCCTGGAAGAAAAGTTATGACCAACTTAGACAGTATGTTAAAAAGCAGAGACATTACTTTGCGAACAAAGGTCCATCTAGTAAAAGCTATGGTTTTTCCAGTAGTCAATGTATGGATGTGAGAGTTGGACTATAAAGAAGGCTGAGCACTGAAGCCTGGTGATTTTGATCTGTGGTGTTGGAGAAGACTCTTGAGAGTCCTGTGAACTGCAAGGAGATTCAACCAGTCCATCCTAAAGGAAATCAGTCCTGTATATTCATTGGAAGGACTGATGCTGAAGCTGAAACTCCAATACCTTGGCCACCTGATGAGAAGAGCTGACTCATTGGAAAAGACCCTGATGCTGAGAAAGATTGAAGGCGGGAGGAGAAGGGGACGACAGAGGATGAGATGGTTGGGTAGCATCACCTACTCAATGGACATGGGTTTGGGTGGACTCCGGGAGTTGGTGATGGACAGGGAGGCCTGGCGTGCTGCAGTCCATGGGGTCACAAAGAGTCAGGCATGCCTAAGCAACTGAACTGTACTGAACTCAATCATTCCCTTTCCTTTCCAGATATATAACAGCCCATTATCTGGTAGCTCAGCTGGTAAAGAATGTGCCTGCCATGCAGAGGATCCCAGTTCAATTCCTGGGTCAGGAAGATCCGCTGGAGAAGGGATAGACTACCCACTCCAATATTCTTGGGCTTCCCTGGTGTCTCAGCTGGTAAAGAATCTGCCTGCATGGTGGGAGACCTGGGTTTGATCCCTGGGTTGGGAGGATACCCTGGAAAAGGGAAAGGCTACCCACTCCAGTATACTGGCCTGGAGAATTTCATGGACTGTATAGTCCATGGGGTCACAAAGAGTCGGACACAACTGAGTGACTTTCACTTTCATATTTATTTGATTTTTTTTTTTTAACTTGCTTCCTGTCTCCATATTGTGTCAGGGCCCTCTTCTACCTTATGTACCTTTGCGTCCCAAGTATTTAGCAATCTGCCTGCTGCATAGGAGGTACTCAAAACTTCTTTATCAAATAAAAGAGTGTCTTCCACAGCCTGCACGGGGAAACCTTCACACATGCTCAAGGGAAGAAGAAAGGACTACCAGGATGGAGGGAGGTTAAGATGCTTTCAACCTTGATGCCTTAGGAAGAACATTTCAAGATGCACAAATAGTTGGAGAGAAATCAAGACCACAATTTGATAACACTCCCCAGTTCTTTTTTCCCTTCCTAAGTGAAGTCATACTTAAGTTACACCTAAGTTACTCAGGCTGTGTCTGCTCAGCTTACTTCATCTTTTACTGCTTCATCTCTTTCACTTCTCCTCCTTTAAAGAGTCCTTCCCTAATTTAAACTTTCATGATGCTCACAGGGCAAAAAAAGCCCAAATACAGGAAAAGAGTTTTCTTGAAAACATATATACACATACATATATATATATAGACAATTAAATATTTTCTTTCAACATGCTTCTACTTTTATACTGATAAATGTATCCACAACCCTATTCAAACTATGCATTTGATACATGTAAATCAGAACCATGTACACTACAGTATTCCAGAGATTATTCTGAGAAAAAAAAAACACTGGATTTACTGAGAGGAAAATAAATTAAATGACTTTGTTCAGTCATTGAATAATTATATAAAATAAGCTATTATAAGCAGAAATATCAGATTAAATTAATAATAACTCTACATATTAGTTATTTAGCTTTTTAGTCATAAAATTTACAAAAGCTTTGGATTAGATTCAAGTTTCCTTTTGGAACCAAATGACAAGTTCACAAACAATTATTGAGAAGAAATGGGAACAGACAAAAGCAAAACAGAGCAGGAAGCTTACACACTATAAAATCATTTTAAATCACAAAGTTAAAAAAAAAAAATCTAACACAGAACCTGGGAAAAACTTTATACAGGTGTGAAATACATAAAAGTGTTGTGGTCAGACTAGAAAAAATACCAGGCTTCTCCTGCCACATAAATGAAAGAACAAATGTAAATGAGTCTTATAATCCAGTCATCCATGGATGCTGCCTGAAATTCCCACCCCAAATTCCCAGCCAACACTTCTCAATGAGCATCATCATGTTGAAATTACTAGGAAATCTATGATGGTGATAGAGCAAGGAAGTCCATTCAGGATCTTGACAACCTTTTTTCTTTGTTTCGTGATAGTTAAAGTGTTAGTCACTCAGTTGCAATCAACTCTGTGTGACCTCATGGACTGTCACAAAGAATGACCTCATGGACTGTCAGACTCCTCTGTCCATGGATTCTCGAGGCAAGAATATTGGCGTGGGTAGCCATTCCCTTCTCCAGGGGACCTTCCCGACCCAAGGATCGAAGTCGGGTCTACTGCACTGCAGGCAGATTCTTTGCCACAATGACGGTTGCTGTAGTTTGCGTCTTCACAGCTCTTTGTACACTAAGTCTTTTTAAAAATTTTTTATTGCAGTATAGTTTATTTACAAAGTTGTGTCAGTTTCAGATGTACAGCAAAGTCAATCAGTTACACATATAAACGTACCTATTCAGATGCTTTTCCTATAAAGGTCATTACAGAGTTTTGAGTAGAGTTCCCTGTTCTATACAGTAAGTCCTTATTAGTTACCTATTTTATGTACTCTAAACCTTGATGTGAAAAAGTTTAAATCCCAGCCTTAACCTCTACCTAAATAGTAGTATTTCATTACCTGTCATTGGTGAGAAATGCATTTTTTAAAAAATTATGTAACAATTAAGTGAGAAAGGATGACTTTGCTCTATGTTCCACATTCCTACCAAAGGTACTACATGCATCACTACAAAGCTAGTGGAGGCGATGGAATTTCAGCTTAGCTACTTCAAATCCTAAAAGGTGATGCTGTTCCAGTGCTGCATTAATATGCCAGCAAATTTGGAAACTCAGCAGTGGCCACAGGACTGGAAAAGGTCAGTTTTCATGGCAATACCAAAGAATGTTCAAACTACTGCACAATTGAATTCATTTCACAAGCTAGCAAGGTAATGCCCCAAATCCTCTAAGCTAGCCTTCAACAATACATGAACTGAGAACTTGCAGATGTTCCATCTGGATTTAGAGAAGGCAGAAGAACCAGAAATCAAATTGCAAACATCCATTGGACCATAGGAAATGCAAGAGAGTTCCAGAAAAGCAACTACTTCTGCTTCATTGACTACGCAAAAGTCTTTGACTGTGTGGATCACAACAAACTGGGCAAAGTTCTTAAACATATTGGAATACCAGACCACCTTACCTACCTCCTGCCTTATGTATGTCAATAAGCAACAGTTAGAACTGAACATGGAACAACAGACTGGTTCCAAACTGGGAAAGGAGTACGTCAAGGGTGTATATTGTCACTCTGCTTATTTAACTTACATGCAGAGTACATCATGAGAAACGCCGGGCTGGATGAAGAACAGGCTGGAATCAAGATTGCTGGGAGAAATATCAAAAACCTCAGATATGCAGATGACACCACCTTTATTGGCAGAAAGGGAAAAGGAACTAAATAGCCTCTTGATGAAAGTGAAAGAAGAGAATAAAAAAGCTGGTTTAAAACTCAACATTCAAAAAACTAAGATCATGGCATCTGGTCCCATCACTTCATGGCAAACAGATGGGGAAATGATAGATTTTATTTTCTTGGGCTCCAGAATCACTGAAAATAGTGACTGCCACCATGAAATTAAAAAGTGCTTGCTCCTTGAAAGAAAAGCTATGACCAACCTAGACAGCATATTAAAAAGCAGAGACATTACTTTGCCAACAAAAGTCCATATAGCCAAAGCTATGGTTTTTCCAGTAGTCATGTATGGATATAACAGCTTGACTGTAAAGAAGGATGAACTCTGAATAATTGATGCTTTGGAACTGTGGTGTTGGAGAAGACTCCTGAGAGTCCCTTGGAGGGCAAGGAGATCAAAACAGTCAATCCTAAAGGATATCAACCCTGAATATTCATTGGAAGGACTGATGCTGAAGCTGAAGCTCCAATACTTCGGCCAACTGATGTGAAGAGCTGACTCATTGGAAAAGACCCTGATGCTGGGAAAGACTGAAGGAAAGAGGAGAAGGGGACAACAGAGGATTAGATGGTTGGATGGCATCACTGACTTAATGGACATGAGTTTTAGCAAGCTCCTGGAAATGGCAAAGGACAGGGAAGCCTCTCATGCTGCAGTCCATGGGGTCTCAAAGTGTCAGACATGACTGCATGACAGAACAACAAGAACAAACCTACATGCCTGTGTGTGTGTGTGTGTGTGTGTGTGTGTGTGTGTGTGTGTATGAGTATGTGTCTTTGATCAGAGAGGACATTTGCCCAACACAGGAAAAAAATCTTGTCACAATCTTATTCTCTATAGAAGTAAAAAGAATAGACTCTTCCCATTCCAAAACAGCATCCTATCTTTGCATCCTCCCTGAAACACTTTTCTCCCATGAGCAGAGATGCAGACTTGACTTTGAGATGCCTCTCTCTCCTTCTGACTAGACACATTCCAACCCACTATTCTGGTTTTACCAACAGGATATGATTGTCAGCTCCGGAGTGCAGCACAGTGAAGTGACATCTCAAACGGGCCCCTCCTTGTCACTTTCCCCACTCTCTGACAAACACAAAATGCCTGTCAAACACTATCTTACACACATGGCCTCAAGAGTAAGAAATAATAAATAAATATGAGAGACTAGCTAGAAAAGGCAAAGAGATGCCAACTGAGAAAAGCATGGTGCTAAGCTTTCTTCTTCTTCCTAATTCTCAGCTTTATTCATGAGTTTTCTGACCAGTTTCTACATAGTAAAGACGATAATGCACAGAGCTTGTGAGCTTTGGCATTTGCACCAAGAGAAACTGTGCTGCAAACTGGAAGAAAGAAAGGAAAAAAAATATTTTCTGGACCCTTGCTACACAGCAAACACTATGCAAAACATTTAGAAAAAGTGATTTGGTTTTACTTTCTCGTGGGGACCAACTTGTTGAAGAGGCAGGCTTATCATCATCTGAGACACTGCATAGTATCCAGGTCCTTAGTAAGAAATGTCAGCTTTAAGACGTGAAACGAGCCATTTCATGCACAACCAAATCTCATTCATGTCCTCCAAAGACAACTCATGACTAGCCCCATTCTACAGGAAGATACCTGAGAACACAGCTCTGTAAGCGCCGACGCCACTATGGAATTTTATTTACTTATGTTTTTCTTCCCATTATGGAATTATCACAGGCAGAGCTTCAAAGGCAGTTCCGGGTGAAAGGTCAGCATACACTTCCGCTTTACTTCTCTTCAGTTTAACTTGCCTATAACTCTGCAGAGACCCACAGCGAGGATAGATTCTACAGAGGACTTCCCTCAGAAATGATGGAGTTGATTAGAAAGCTCAGGTTGCCTGTAGGTCTATTACTTTTGATTTATTTGGAACTACAAGATTTCCTGCCTGAAGGTAACCATTTAATATATTTGGGGAGTGGGGGAGGAGAATAACAGTGCAGGATACTGTATTCAGTTCTTGCTGTTCCCACCACCACATGCGGATTCTATTATTTGCTGGAAGTTCTTTAACAAAAACTCCTCTGCCCTCCTGACTGTGTTGCAAGCTTAGATGCGCCCAAACAATGAGGAGTTAGACTCCAAGCACAGGCTTCCGACTCGAGTGCATTAACAGAGGAGGGGTTGTGTTTTGCTCTGTTGTTCCTGCAGCCATCTCCCATGCCAGGTGCTGAAATGATGCCATGACGGTCTCCAAGACATGCAGATTTGACACCCTGATACCAGGAAAGCATAAGCACTTCTCAAAGAGTCCTTCCTGGCTGGGTAGGAAGACAGAAATTGCTTTTTATCAAAATGAAAAAGATTCTTTTCATGGGAAGCAGCAAAAGCAGTCTGAAAGCAGGGCAGACACTTTTATCTTAGAAAAGGTCTTTTCAGGATGGCAGACAGAAAGGCAGGCTTTCCTCCCTCTCCTGAGATCAGCCTGATCCATGGAGCCAGCTATGTCCAGTGCATGTTAAGGGTTCCAAGGAGTGCTAAAACTCCAAGGCCACTTTTCCAGGTCTGAGGACAGTGTCATTCCTGCCTAACAATTCACAAACCCTTGGCTTGGGTGATCAGGGCCCTGTTTTATTTTTTTCCTAGACCATAAGAGAAACATACCCATCATTAAGCCTCTTCATTCTTATCATGCATGGGGATTCTGGGAGTGGGATTCACTTTCTGAACACCTACTATGTGCCAAGTCAGGCACATCCTGTGCCTTATCTCAAATAAACATCACAGCAAGCCTTTAAGAAGTATTACTATATTCAAAGATGAAAGATGACAAAGAATTGGTTTGGGTGAGTCACTTAAAAATGTCAAAGGTCATACTACTACTAAGAAGAATACTAAAAGAATCTAGAATATGACCCTTGCTTTATCTGTTACTTCTGAGTCTTCCCATGCTGCCAAGCTGCTTTACTACACCTTTCTTTCACTAGAGAGCCTGATTTAACATGTCATCCCTTGGATAAACAAAATGTGTGTGTGTATCGATATATGTATACACACAATGGAGTACTATTCAGCCATAAAGAAGAATGACATTCTGGTACTTCTACAACATGGAACCTTGAAAATACCATCCTTAGTCAAATAAGTCAGACATACAAAGGACAAGTGGTTCCACTTTTCTGGGGTATCTAGAGTAGATTCATAGATAAAGAAAATACTATATAAGTTACCATTTGGTGGGAGGAGGAAAGGTTTGGGATTTAAAAATAAAGTTCAGGCAATGGATAATGATGATGATTGCATGACAATGCAAATATACTCAATGCTACTGAATTGAAACTATTAAGATAGTAAATTTTAGATCATGCATACTTTAATACCATAAAAATAGCAGTATTCCCTACTTTTCTGCTTGATAGAATACGCATCTGCTCTTTTCCCAATGCTCTGTCTTAGAATTACTTCTTATTAGTAGTAAAGAGACAAAGGATTATCAACTTCAGGCGCATCATCTCTAATCCATTTATGTGTGCATGCATGCTCAGTCATGCCAGACTCCACAACCCCATGAATTGCAGCCCACCAGGCTCTGCTGCCCAAGGGATTTTCCAGGCAAGAATACAGAGGTGGGTTGCCATTTCCTCCTCTAGGGGCTCGTCCCGACCCAGGGATTAAACCCACATCTCCTACATTGGCGGGCAGATTTTCTTTTTTACCACTGTGCCACCTGGGAAGCCCTAACCCATTAATAGTTGCTGCCAAGAATGTTATATTAAGGAGGATTCTGAAGATGCTTCCAAGTACAATAGGGGATAGATATCATGATTGATTTTTAAAGTCCTCTCACAAAGACACACAAAAGTGTCAGATAAAATACAATAAAATATTTTAATTGCTTTTGGAAAAGTGAATTAGGAGACTTAGAATAAGTGTCTAAGATTTCAGGCAGAGAGGTTTTGGTACAGAGAGAACAGGATGGAGAAGTAGAAACTGACCTTCTTAGGGAACTAGAACCAAGTAAACAAGAAAATCTTGGGAGCTAGAAAGTAGAAAATAGCAGAGGTTGTCTGTAACCATGAAGTTCATGAGTAAGGCTTGCCTAGGGTGCACTCACTACCTTTCACTTTTTCCTGGCACTGCAAGAATCCATGCGGCCTTGCAATGAAATCTCCCTTTCCTTCCTAACACTTGACTATCTATTCCTTAAACTGAAAATAGTCTAACTTCAATGGGGCCTCGGTAGGTAGTAGTCATATAATGCATCATCCGCAGAGAGCAGTTTCAATTCACAGGCATTTTACTATGCTCTGCAAGCTTTGTGTGCTGTGACAGAAAAGATGTTCAGATGTATGGGGAAAGAAATGGGTAGCTGTCCAATTTCTTATTACAGGTAGGAACATGGCAATAGCAAAGTGGTCCTCTTAAACCTGGGGAATCTCTAAAATTTGTCTGAAGCATAAATAAATATGAAGAACATACTGGAAATTATCATTAGCATTTGAGAAATGTTTGCTAAATTCCATCCCCATGTTACATGAAAAATTCTTTCCTGTAAAGAAAGAAGTGCTTCAACTCAAAAATAACTTTCTAGCTCTCTAAAAATCAACTTAAAATGAGTTTAGATCATGCAATCAATACTTAGGGACTAACCAAGGATCACTAAATCCTATGTTATTGATTACCTGGACTATCTTTTAAAATATGCATCACATAACACAGTCTTCACTCCTAAAAACATTCCCCAAATCCTACCAACACGTGGTCTATGTAATGATCAATCTTTTGCACTAACTGCTTTCTATGCCATAAATATTGTAGTGCATATGAACTGTTCTTGGTAAACTATTTCATATAGTTTGTCCTATAAAGTGCTGTAGCAACTTTGACTGTTACATGAAAACTGCTGAAGATTTGGGGAGGAAAATAGCTTATTAGGAGAAAAATTATATTTTGAATTATAAGGAATCAATGCATGGTTGTCTCAGACATTTTCAGATTTAAAAAATGTACAATCAGTTTTTGCCCACAGTGTAATACAAAAATCAATTCCTCTGTTCTTTATTTTTGTTTTCCTTTTTGTTTAAGCTGGGGAATACTTGTTGCCTTTAATCATAAAGAAGAATCTTGCTTTGATTTTTCTCTATCAGTTACTTCTTGTAAAAATACATTGTGGCAATCCTCTTCAGAATCTCAGATACAAAAAGGTTTTTCATTTTTCAAACTGTAGTGCAGGTGGGGTGAATGTGCAAAGGAGCCAAAATCTGGGTGTAATCCTATCTCTATGTCCTGATCGCTCAGCTGGTAAAGAACTGACCTGCAATGCAGAAGACTCTGCTTCAATTCCTGAATCAGGAAGAACCCATGGAGAAGGGGTAGGCTACCCACTCCAGTATTCTTGGGCTTCCCTGGTGGCTCAGATGGTAAAGAATCTGCCTACAATGCCAGAGACCTGAGTTTGACCCCTGAGTAGGGAAGATTCCCCTGGAGGAGGGCATAACAACCCATTCCAGTATTCTTGCCTAGAGAATCCCCATGGACGGAGAGCCTGGTGGGTTATAGTCCATGAGGTTAAAAAGAGTTGGACATGACTGAGTGACTAAGCACGGCACACATCTCTGTATCCAGGGAAGGGCTTTTTCACTCTGGTGGAAATCAAGGAGGAGCTATCAGCTAGTACACACAATGTGTGAGCTGTAGCTGCTGTGCACCATTCAGGTCAACAATTCCACGGAAACCTGCCCCTTCAAGTATGCAAATGTCAGTTTAAAAAACCCTCCTAACCTAAAAGTTGAGAGTTATGTTTTATTTGTTGGGAATTTTTAGGACTTCAAGCCCAGGAGACGGCATATCAAGTGGCCCTGAGAGAACTGCTTGGAGGAAGAAGTGAAAGAAGTCAGGTTGTATAAAATTTGCCACAAAGGACAGGTAGGCTTGCATCTCAAAAGTATTTTTGTGAATTAAAGAAAACCAGGCATCTTAAGTTAAGGAACTTAGTACTTTCCTATGTATGGAAAGATGCAAGAGTCTGGGCTCACTGAAATCCTTTCTTTCATATGCATCTCAGCTATCTGAGGCCAGTATCCTGTGATTTTTCACATCCTGACTTCTTCAGTGCTCACCATAGGGAGTGGCTGCAGCCTCGTGGCTGCCAGATCAAGCAGGCAATTCTTCTCCTCTCTGAGTACCCGGATGGCTGGAATCACTGATGACTGTGACATCATTTATTGGTATGGCTACAAATGTTTCATTTCTCACAAAGAAATGGAGGGATAAAGAGCATCAGAGTCAGACATTAAGAGCCCAGTGGATTTCTTCTTTTTCATCAAAGAAATTTCAGTGGTTTCAGAGCAGATCCACAGATGCAACTCAGTGAAAATACTAGCTCAAAATCACAGGAAGAGTTGGGGTAAGAGAGGCAATGTCATGATCCTGGACCATCCCCTCCAACTCTAAGTCCACATCACAGTACCTCCTTAAAAACTTCTTTGAAAGCCCTTTAAGTTTCAACTCTGGTTTGGGTCTTACTGCTGCAGTTAGTTTGTGAAGATGGAGATCTGACTAAGCGAGCTTTCCTTTTTTATGCTCTCTCCTGAACTGAGGGTTTTTTTTTCACTTTCCAAAATAAAATGCAAACTGAGAGCATTCTATATTTTTGCATTTCGATTCCCTGTTTTGTCAGTGAATAATTATAGCAAATAAAATATTGCAGCTGAATATAAATTGTTAGGCAACGAGATCACACCAGGATATTTTTCTTCCACAAGTTTTACATCATAGCATGTTAAATATTAAAATATTGCAAGTCAAGTAAACAGAGAGGGTTCTTTGCTCAAAGCATTAATTTTAAACAAACATTTCACTGTTATTCAGATCAGATGCTAGGAAACAAATGATGTTTTCTTTCAAACAAGATGAATATATCTTCTGGAGGTAAAGTAGGCAGGAGAATCACATAGACTACAAGGGTATTTATGACACTAGAGATGAATTTCAACCAGAAGAACAGGAGAGAATCCATGTGTAGGTGAGAAAGAGAAAGACTAACAAAAGGGAATTTGAAAAGGAGCAAGAAATGAGAAAGATCGATTTCTCCTTAGAAGAAAAAAAAATGAAGATAAGTTTCATGTCAGAACATAGGAATCTGACTCAAAGTAAGGCAGGCAGGGAAGAAATCAAACATTTTCTAATAGAGTGAATTTCTGCATCTTTAGGCTGTTACCAGGAAGGCAAAAGGAAGAAGAATTTTCAGATCTCTGAAAGTCTGTCAATCAATAAAATACCAATCAATAAGTACTGGCAGAGTACCTAATGTGTTCTTGACAACTAGAGAATGAGACACAGTCTTCTCCTGAGACACTTTAGCATGGGGTTAAGAAAAGGAAACATTGAAACAATGAGCAGTGAGAATGTATGTGCATTCCACAATGTGAATCAACAAAACATATCACTCGGAAGAAACCCAATGACATGGACCATGAGGATAATTAGAGTTGTGGTCATAACACTCTCATTTTCTGAGCACTTCCTACTTTCTAAGCCCTGAACTTGATGCCTGATGTTTATGATTTCCAGTGTTTTAAACAATCCATCAAGAACTACCTCCTGTACATTACTGAAGAGAATTAGTTTCAAAAGTTAAGTTGCTTATGTTATGCAGAGAGTGAAGACAAGGGCCTGGATTTAACCCAGGTTTCCCTTTCTGCAAAAGTCAAGTTCTTTCTTGAAAGGCTAGATTTAACCTGAGAAAATTTTCCTCTATAAGAATCTTTATAGCCAAATAGCAACCAATTAAAACAAAAAGAAACAGAAAAGCAGCATGGGAAAGTTTCTTTGTAAGGGAGATGCTCTCAATATGATTAAAGGAATGAGCTAGTAATGATACAGAGGTTCTTTTTCTGCTTTAACTTTTTTTCCTTTGGGAAAGATGTCATATTTGCTTGAAAGGCAAGCCTTTTAAACCATCAGAGACTTGCAGATTGGAAGGCATGGATGCTGGTGGTCATCAAGGCTTCACAGAAGGAGGCAAAACTGCCAAAGAGGAACTAGGAAGGGGTAATGGGGAAGTCAAGTGACCTCTTATTTCTTCAAGTTTGCCACTAAGTTTGCAAGAAGGACTGGGGAGATGATTACAATGGATAAACGTATATAATTTGCACCTCATGTTGAGTGGAGCAAAATACTATATAACACGTAGACAGAGAAATCAAAGAAATTTACAGAAGGTGTGGAGCAAACAAACTCTTACAGACTACGGAATGGCTAGTTTGGGTCAATTATACTTATATTTCTATGGGGCAAGGAGGCCCCCACTGACATGTGGAATATAGGATCAGTTCTCTAGCAATAAGGTAATTTTGTGGGCAATTATTAGATGAGATTGAATATAAGCAAAAAAAAAATAATAATGATCTTGCATTTGAAGAAAAGTGATATAACCCAGATACATCACCATATCTTATCAAATTTCTTTAATTAGAAAAATACCCCAGCTAAATTCATGTTAGTTGAGGAGAGCCAGAACACGACCCCTGTATTCAATGCACTTCACAAGCCTGCCTTCTCTGAAAAGTGCCATAAGCAAAAGTCCAGAGGGATAGCTAAATCAAACCAAACAGACATAACATTCTTAATTTTTTAGAAAGCTACTGAAAGGCAAGTAAATGAAGTTGGGGGAATGTGATGAGCAAGAGATACTTCGCCTACCTGGTTTTTAAAAGGGGAAATCTGGTGTAAGCTTTCTTGGATGTTGGACATTTAGCTATTTCTTATCAGAATGGCAAATTCTCACACTCTTTAACATAATGCATTCATGTTAAGAATTTTCCCTATAGATAGACTGTAAAAAATACGCAGAAAGTGTGCAAGAATTTTCTTTGTAACACTGCATAAAAGTACAAAAAGTTTGAAGGAATCCATATGCCATCGGTTGGGTTTAATAAGATATTCTGGCTCATCAATACAAAGCAATAGGTATGGCTGTTAACAACAGTGAGGTAGGGCTGCTCTTCAAGGTATAGTATGATGTCAAAGAGCAAGGTGTGAAGAACGTCTATAATATCATGCCATCGCAATAAAGTTTTAAAGGCTCTGTTCGTGTTGTTTTGATTCAAGGTCAACATCTGTATAATTTATCCTTGTGAAAAATTACAGAAGAAATTTTACAATGGTAGTATTTGGAGAAGAGGCCAAAAGATCAAAGTAGGGAAAAATAGGAAACGTTCACTTATTTTCTTAAATCATTTTTATTTTTCTGTTTGGAGTTCTATTATGTGCATTTCTATTTTGACTAAGATAAATAAGTAATTCAAAATGAAAAAGTATGGGGGACAAAGTTTTATAGCACGTACCAGGTGAACTGTCAATAAAACAAAGCCCGAGCCCTGTTGCAGCTACAGCTAACTTGAGTTCACATAGTGGACATGTGACAAAACAAAAGAGAGTGTGCATATGGGCACAAACACGTGTGAACAATGGGAATCCAGGAGATCCATGTTCCCTGGTGCTTTAACCATTTCCACAGTTATCAGTTACCTAGTACCTACCCAGTACCTTGTTACACATTATGTCAAGCATTTCATGTGCATTATCTCACTTGTTTCTCATCAAAAAAGCCACTGGTTTGGCTCCATATGCCACGGTGATCTGCCTCCCTTAATTCAGTCAAACTCCCAGTCCCCTGAGCACAATTCACTCAACTCATGATTAAGAGGAAAGCAAATCATTCTAAAATGTAATTGGAAAAGAGTCACATAACCTTCAAAATGGTATTTACATTTTAAAGAGAAGATGTTTTTCTAACCTAAATGAATTGAGGATTAATGTCACTCCAATGAGGAAAATATTAATAGTTAGGGTCAGCTCCCCTAAGCTGGTTTTATTCTTTTTTTCCACTTCTTCTCCATTAGGTATTTAAAAGTCATAATGCCTTTTTTCCCCCCATGATTCCTAAAGCAATAGGAGTGGAAGATTCTGGTTCAAAAGGTAGGAGATGGGTGGGATACTCATTTCTGTGTATGGGTAGAGTATACAGTATGTGTTTATAAGTATGACAACTACCTGATTGAAACAGAGTAGAGCTGTTCACCAAATCAGAAACCCCTATGAAGAGGTTTACATTTAACTGGTTTTTACATAAGCATTTTATATCCTTACAGCATGCTTATAAAATAATAAAGCATGATATATTTGATGAAAGCTCAACATAAAAAAGCCATTGGTTAATACTATGATCTTTCCATTGCATATGAATAAACTATCCCTTAGGAGATCATGTAACTTTCTAAAGTCACTTGTTAAAACTGGGATTCAAAGGTAAACACAACAGGCCTGAAAGCCAGGACAGTACACTGCATTCATTCCTGTTTCCAGTCTCATCCTCTGACCTGAGACTGTGTAGCAGAGCACAGATCAGGCAGAAAGCAATCCAATCACACAGCAGAGGCCTTTCCAAACACAAATTGCGAAGTTTTGAAAAACGAAAACTGTGAAAACATTTGTATTATATAAACAGCCAGGCTGTAAAGATAGAATCCATTCAAACGTGAAGCTGCCCTGCAAACTATAAAGCTTAGTGCTTAAGAGAAAGGTCTTTGGTGTCAGCTCCCCTAGAATGAACCCTGACCTGGCCACCACCTAGATAGGTCACCAAGAGACAGTTACTTAGCCTGCTCCTAACATTGTTCCTTTCATCTGTAAAATGGACAGCGTCACAGGAGTGTGATGAGGACCGAGGAAGAGCATGCATATTAAGTGCTTAAAGTACCTGGGACACAGTAATCCCTTGATAAATGTGCTATGTTTGTTATGAGAAAGTTTTCAGTCATTATAAAAGTATTGAGGGGCTTCCATGGTGGCTCAGTGGTGAAGAGTTTGCCTGCCAATGCAGGAGACACAGGTTCGACTCCTGACCTGGGAAGGCCCCACATGCCTTGGATCAGCTGAGCTCATGTACCACAACTGTTGAGCCTGCATGCCGCAAGCACTGAAGCCCACACACCAGAGAGCCTGGCTCTGCCACAAAGAAGCTGCCACATTGCGAAGCCTGCTCGCTGCAACTAGACTGTAGCTCTCGTTTGCCTCAACTAGAGAAGAGTCCACACAGCGACAAAGGCCCAACAGAGCCATAAATAAATACATTTTAAAATAAAAAAGTTCTATTTTTTAAAAAAGTATCTGAGAAATTGTAGAATGCTGTAGCAGGAAAACATCTGAAACTATAGATCATCGCTTGTTTTCCACAGCAAGAAGGGTAAACCTGATCAAAGGATGAATACCACCTAAAGATAAACTTCGCAGTTTTAACTTTGTACTAAATGCCACCTCTATGAAACTTCCTGCAGCAGGAACTCTTGGTGGACTCATCCACTTCTCACTCCCAACACCTTCTCTCCTGTCTCTCCATCCCATAGCGAACCAACCACTCTTGCAGACCCCCTAGAAACCAAGTGTGATCGTCACAGTCAAGTTCTTACCAGTGACAGGTAAACTCAAATCCGTTGGCGGGTACTCTGGGGAAGTGTGTACTTTCCCAATACAAAGAACAGACACTGTTCCTGCCATCTTTTTCTCTTTCTTCCTGACATGAATTTGATCAACATGTCCAGGAAACAGGGCCATCATCTTGAAAAATGATAGGGGAAAAAAAAAAAAAAAGAACTGACATGCCTTATGTCTGGAGGACTTCTTGTCACACAAGGAAATATCCCCCCATTTAAGACACTGGTGGGCAGGTTTTCTGTTACATGCAGCTGAACTCATTCCTAAATAACAAAGCTTCTTTTCCCATGGATATTGACATGTTCTGGGCCCAGGGGTTGGCAGGTATTAGTTTAAAATCTGAGCACAGTACCCAGGTGTGTGGGAAATCCCTAGGTGTGAGAGTCCTATTTCTCTTTCCTTTTTCCTAATTAAAACAGGAGTCAATTTTCAGCTTATTTTTGAAGCTCAACTCTCATTTTGTTCTCATTTATATCTTGATTTTTAGAATGAACTTTCCAATGATATTCAAGAGTTTCCCATTCTCACACTGACCTAGTACACATCAGAGAAGTAGATTTTCCTGAAGTTGAGTTGATGTTTTACTTGACTACTAATGTGCAACTAATTAGAGCACTTGGTCAATAACTCCATGCATACACTGCATGCTCAGGTCCATAGCATGTGTTTGAAACATGGGAATGAGATGGGGATTTACACTGTTTTAAGCCTCTTCATCTCCCTGTCCCTCAAAATGCCTACATAATTTGGCCACAGAATCCTGCTATCTTCTAGTGTCAATTAACTATTTGTTGGAAGCACAATTTTACTCCTTGATCAAATTATAAACCAGGGGGTGTTGAGAAAGCATGTTATAATTTTTTTCCTAGTCATTCTTAGTGTCCATCTCAGTGGTAGGCACTTCAAACATTCTCATTAAGCACTATAAAACAGATACCACCCTCTTCTACCAATAAGCACAGCTTAAGAAAAGAGCCAGGCTTCCCTGGTGGCTCAGTTGGTAAAGAATCCGCCTGCAATGCAGGAGACCCAGGTTTGATCACTGGGTTGAGAAGATCCCCTGGAAAAGGAAAAGGCAACCCACTGCAGTATTTGTGCCTACGAAAGTCCCTGGAAAGAAAACCCTGGCAGGGTACAGTCCATGGAGTTGCAAGAGTCAGACATGACTTAGTGACTAAACCACCACCACCACCAAGAAAAGACCCAAGGCTAAAAGTGCCCAACCCTGGCATAAAACAGTTCATGACTTTGAGTCTCTACTCATCTGATCAGGAAACTGAGTACTAAAGTTTAATGGCAAAGATAGATTTATGTGAGGGAAAATACCTTACACAAGGGTACTTATAGGCACATTTTGCTATACAGACATGAAAGTATATACTAAGGCTTAGCATATGGCAGCTACATAGCAGCCTCTCTATAAATGAGTTGAATGAATGAATAAGCATACACATGCACATGGCAGGAATACTCACTATGGATGAATGTTTTTTTCTAAAGATAGATAATCTTAACTAAAATAGTTGGGCAGTCAAAACTCCATACTCTGATTTAAGCGGGCAAAGTAAAAGAAACCTCTCTTCTTTGCTCTCTTCGTTACATGATGTAAAATGTGAAGGACTTGCTCGTCACATTTGTCAAGAGAGCCCACAGGTACTGTCTGGCTCATCACGACTTATCAATTGCCTTTGTTGTTTGGTGGATATTGATCTGGGAAGACCTTGTATCTCGCGAATATCACTTGTACAGCAACTCTTCACTTTTTATTTTTACTCCACATGAAGGCTCCTGTAAGGCTCCTGTGTTATAGGCTTCTAGCCGACAGGTCCCTTCCAACATTAAACACCAGGTTAGAGCTTGTTATCTAGATGAATGTACCAATTAAACCAGCACAGTCATGCCAACATGCTTACAGTGGCAACAAGTTCAGGCCCACGCTCCGAGAGGCATTTGTTGATATAGAAAAGGGACTGAGGAGTCATGAGTTTAGTTTCAGTCATTTGTTCATTCAACAAAACATTTATCAACAGCTTTCAATGTCTATTTTTATGCTTAAAATGCTATCTGCTTTCATGGAAGGTACTTTGCTAATTTTTCTCAACAGCACAGTTTAACTGATCCCATCTCTTCATCCAAACACCCAATGGTGAACTGTAGATCTTGAGAACAGGGGAAGACACACCATGGAGAACTCCAGACAACAAGGTGGTTCCATGCGGTTGTGTGGGTCATGCACTATTCAAGCGCAGGGCACTATTGCCCTAATTATTCTGTGAAGAACTGGGGAGTGATGGGAACTCCATGTGCATGTAGGGGCAGCATACCCTTGGGTCTACAGTGTTGCCTTGTGTAAAGGGCACAAACTGTTTCATCTTCCAAACCATTTCATTCTTTAGTTTAGAAACCAACTGTTTACTGTGTACATGAAGTACATGATTCCACAGTACATTTATATTTCTCAATTAAATTTTCAAATGAGGGGCCTCTCTGGTGCTAGTGGTTCAGGTTCCATGTTCCCAGGTTTGATCCCTGGTCAGTGAACTGATCCTATATGCTGCAACCAAGAGTCCACATGACTCAAAAAGGACCCTGCGTGCCACAACAAGGACTCAGCACAGACAAATAAAAACAATTTTTTGGATGGCAGCCATTCTGACTGGTGTAAAGTGATACCTCATTGTGGTTTTGATTTGCATTTCTCTGATAATGAGTGATGTTGAACATCTTTTCATGTGTTTGTTAGCCATTTTTATATCTTCTTTGGAGAAATGTCTGTTAAGTTCTTTGGCCCACTTTTTAATTGGGTTGTTTATTTTTCTAGAATGGAGCTGCAGGAGTTGCTTGTATATTTTTGAGATTAATTGTTTGTCCGTTGCTTCATTGGCTATTATTTTCTCCCATTCTGAAGGCTGTCTTTTCACCTTGCTTATAGTTTCCTTTGTTGTGCAAAAGCTTTTAATTTTTATTAGGTCCCATTTGTTTATTCTGCCATCCAAAAGTCTACAAGCAATAAATGCTGGAGAGGATGTGGAGAAAAGGGAACCCTCTTACACTGTTGGTGGGAATGCAAACTAGTACAGCCACTATGGAAAACAGTGTGGAGGTTCCTTAAAAAGCTGCCAATAGTCCTGCCATATGACCCAGCAATCCCACTGCTGGGCATATACACCGAGGAAACCAGAATTGAAAGAGCCACATGTACCCCGATGTTCATCGCTGCATTGTTTACAATAGCCAGGACATGGAAGCAACCTAGATGCCCATCAACTGATGAATGGATAAGAAAGCTGTGGTACATATACACAATGGAATATTACTCAGCATTAAAAAAAAATTCATTTGAAGCAATTCTACTCAGATGGACGAAACTGGAGCCCATTATCCAGAGTGAAGTAAGCCAGAAGCAAAAACAACAATACAGTATATTAACGCATATATATGGAATTTAGAAAGACGGTAAGGAGAACCCAACATGCGAGACAGCAAAAGGAACGCAGATGTATAGAATAGACACGTGGACTTTGTGGATGAGGGTAAGGGTGGGGTGATATGGGAGAAGGGCATTGAAACATTTTAATTATCATATGTCTAATCAATCGCCAGCCCAGGATTGATGCTCG